>JAUNZO010000136.1:0-444834 GCA_031894775.1 Chloris gayana | reverse complement strand
ACCATTTTTTTTGGGGGGGGGGGGCAAAGAGCTACAATGGATAAGAAAGGGTGTGATTGGTTCGAGTAGGAGCTAACCAGGCCCTAGCTATGCAATATCTTCACGTTTCCATGTGTTTGGTTTCCTGGTCCGAAAAGTAACCAGGCCCTAGCTATGCAAAAGGTGCTCACTAGCCTGGCCTACTAGAAATGTCAGAATCAGCCGTTTCCGCTAAGCCTGGCTCGGCTTCGTTGCGCCATACGCACGCAACCCGCTCCCACTTGTGCATGATGGATCAATGTTAGCCACCGTATAAAACGAGTCTTGGCCTAGGGTTACCCGCTCCCACTGCTGCTTAGGGTTAGCTCTCCTCACCAGAAGTGTTTCGAGGCAGGAGTTTGGTGAGTTCCGGCGACATATCAGTCACATGTCGTCGTATCTTGGTGGATCTTACTCCTTCCCCTCAATTTCTCTTCGTGATTTATTTTCTTTTCTCTCTCTGTCCCCTAACAGCTCAACGCAATTTACAGGAGGACATCACTGATCGAGGAGCAGGCAAGTCTCCAACACCAGGAGCTGCTCGTCGCCATCAGTTTTGTCTTTTTTCTCCTTCCCCCACTGTCGCAAGTTTGGATTCTTGATCTGTCACTTATCATGTACAGTAGGGATTCTTGATAATGTTCAAGCCAGAAGTGCTTACTACAGGTTATTGGTATGTGCTAGAAGTACTCAAAAAGTATACAGTGATGTGCTAGACGTGCTTATCATGTGCAGTAGGGATTTTTAATATTTTTCCTGCAAGAAGTGCGTTATACAGGTTATTGTGATGTGCTAGAAGTACTCACAAAAATAAATTGTTATGTGCTAGACATGCTTATCATGTGCAGTAGGGGTTCTTAAATATTTTTCCTACAAGAAGTGCTTAATAAAGGTTATTGTGATGTGCTAGAAGTACTTAAAGTGATACCTTTTATTTGTGATAGTTTAGATTTGTTATTTTAATGTGCGATAAGTACTTAAAATTAGAACATGTAAATTGGTTGTACATTATAAGCACCAGAACATTGACTATTGATTGATATGTCTTGCATTTTATTATGTTCCTTCTAGAAATGGATGTTGCTACTAAACGTCATGGTCTCATCATTAGGGGTGCTGCTCTTGCCGTGGCTTTGAGTGCTTATGCTGTGGTTAGGTTTAAGCGTTGTTTTGCCCGTCCACCTGTTACCTATGGCCCTATGCTAGAGAGGGATATACAACGTCAGAACAACCTGAGCTTTATCTACAACTGCACAGATACTCGTAGTGTTGATCTAATTAGGATGAGAAGGGCTCCTTTATTCCTGCTTTGTGATCTCTTTAGTGCTAGGTGCCTGGTGAGAGATAGCATCCATAGTACAATAGAGGAGCAGGTCACCATGTTTCTCCATGGTG
Source organism: Chloris gayana (assembly GCA_031894775.1). NCBI lineage: Eukaryota > Viridiplantae > Streptophyta > Magnoliopsida > Poales > Poaceae > Chloris > Chloris gayana. Next base: position 443,421 of record JAUNZO010000136.1, on the reverse strand, counting down.
TAGGTCACAACCAAAGGTTTAGAGTTCTCGATCTTACCTTTAGGAGGTCTTGTGAAACCATAAGTAGGTACTTCCATTAAGTGTTGTTTGTTGTTGGTGAACTTAGAAATGAGATGATAGTACCTCCCGCAACTTCGGAACAGCCGTAGATGGAACCCCTGTTTCAAGGTTTGAACTTTGCTAATATCACAATTAAATATTTTGCAATAACTGAACTTTCTAGTTATAAAATTTGTCAATAATCATTTGTAGGATTTTGTGGGTGCCATTGATGGTACCCATGTCCTAGCTAAAGTTCCTAGAAGTGAAAGGTCTGCTTACATGGGAAGGAAGCATACAAAAACCCAAAATGTTCTTGCTGATGTCAACTTTGATCTAAGGTTCACCTATGTCCTAGCTTGTGACACCCCTCCCGGGGAGGGGCATCGTGCATCCCGTACCAATCCCTGGATCAATAGTTGGTACGCACAAATAGATAGTCTCAAATCCATACAAGTACAAAAATACGAAGAATTATCGGGGACCTAAACATAATACATAAAAAGGTCATGGGTTTAAATGCAAAAATGTATTTGCTATGATTTTTTGGAATTTTTGGAATTATTTTTATTCTGAAAATTTGTGGACCAAGTCCATGGGTGTGTGGACTGGGTCTATGTGGGTGGTGTAAGGTGGACCAGGGGGTTGAGAGGCAATATTTTGTGGAAGCGGAGGGGCCTAAGGGCAAAATAGAAATTCTATTGTACACTTCTTCTTCCTCCAGCCGAACGCCATGGGAGCTCTCCGGAGCTTGGGGGCGCGCCGGGGAGAGGGGGAGGAAGGTCGGGAGTGGGGTAATAGGTGGAGGGGGGGGGGGTGTGTGGCTTGGATGTGGAGTATTTTGGAGGAACAACCATGGCCATGGAGCTCGGGAGAAAATGGGGAAAACTCGGATCGCGGGCAGCTCGGTGGGAGAGAGAAGGGGCGCTTACGCCGGTGCGCAGAGGAGCTCGGCGCGCGCCCCTTTCATAGGCGCGGGGTGGCGGGGGAGCACGAAAGATTGCCGGGGATAAGAATGCCACTTATGGAGGTTCCGTGCTTTAGCCGGCAATATTCGCGGGCTTTCGTCGGAGAGTGAGGGAGGTGTGGCGCGCGCCGCGAGGCGACCGAGAGGGGTCCGGTGGCCGGAGTAAGTTTGGCCGGCGCGTGGCATGGTGGAGGAGGAAGACGACACGCGCCGTGCGGGAGGAAGAAAACGACTCGGGGTAGCACCGTACGCACGATGGGGTCGCGCCCGTGGTGGCCGCGCCCGTGCCTCTTGCCCGCTAGTGGGCCGCGCGCCTGGCCGGGCCGTGGGGAGGAGGTGGCTGCGGTGGGCCAAGAGAAAAAGGAAAAAAAATGGCTGGGCTCGAGGAAGAAAGAAGGAGGACTCGGCCTAGGAAGGAAAAATAGCCTTTCTTTTTTTAGGAATTTCGTATTTGGATTTGGGATGAATTTATAGGAAGTTTGGAGTTTAAATTTGGAGCAACACTCATAAACAATTAAAAGAAATTTAAAACAAACAATCACTTCTCAAGATAAATTTTATTATTCATAAAATGTCAAAATTTGTGAATCATAAAATAACTCCTAAAAATTTAAATTAGTCGTAAATTTTGAATTTGATGTTGGATTTCAAATTTTGGGGTGTTACATAGCTGGATGGGAGGGTTCAGCTCACGATGCTCTCATCTTGGCGGATGTCTTGCAAAGGGAAGTTGGTCTTAGTGTTCCTCAAGGAAAATTCTATTTGGTTGATGCTTGGTTATGGTATGAGATCGGGGTTCCTGTCACTATATAGAGCTACGAGGTACCATTTGGTGGAGTTTGGTGCTAGGACCCCCCCGAATCCTAGGGAGCTATTCAACCTAAGGCATTCATCTTTTAGGGTGATCTGTAGAAAGGGCATTCGCTGCTATGAAGAATAGGTTCAAGATCCTATATAACAAGCCTTTTCATCCATTCAAGACCCAAGTGTAGCTATTTCGGCATGATTTATCCTTCACAATTGGATACTTATGCATGGTGAGAATGAACACTTTCCTCCGGAGGATGATTGGCAAGCAAACCCAACCACAAGTGGCCTTTGATGCAGCTATGTACAATGTGACTTGGGCAGCAAGAAGGGACACTTGGGCTCAACAATTGTGGCAAAATAGGGCTGGTGTTAGGAACTAGTACTTTGTAGCAACATCTAGTTGTAATGGATTTATGTGATGCAATGTACTCATGTAATGACAATGGTACTTTTGTGTTGTTTTATTGATGCATGATCCGATCTGTAAAATGCTAGTACCATGTACTAGAACATGTGTTTCCCTTGAGTAATGGCATTATTCTCATCTTATGGGTTTAATTCTGGTTCTGAATTGATGTGTATGTGTTATTTTTCCATTGAGTTATCACTTTATTATCATCTTATGGGTTTAATTTTGGTTTTGAATTGATGTACATGTGTTGAATTGATCATCTTATGCTTATGGCTTCATTCTTGAATAGGGATGGATCCCATTGTTGGGGAGATACCGGAAGGAGGTCCTGAAATGCAAGCGGTCCCTTGTTCCGGCGGGAAAGGCAATGCTAGGCATGGTCAGCTGGACTAGACCAATGTCATGTCCAGCTTTGTCCTACGTTGGTTCGAGTCATCTTATTGCTAAAGGGGTTAGGGCGAACAAGGGCTTCAAGGAGGTCCATCTCAATGTTGTGGCAAGAGATCCGAAGGAGTTCACTAGAATTAAAGTGAGTGGGACTCGGTGTACAACCACTTGCGAAAGTGACATGCTCGGTGGGTCAAAATCTCCAAGCTAAAGGATCCGAGTGGGACCCGTTGAACGAGGACAACTTCATGATCATACTCTCTAATGAGCACTACCACAGTCATATCAAGGTCCGTGTTAATACATTGTTCTTATTGTTTATTGTATCAACCTAGTTCAATTCTAATTGCATTACTCGTTAATTTGCCTTATTTGTTCATCCCATTCTCGGTTTCCTATCATGTTATCTTACTTTTCAATTGCTATATTTTCTATGTGCGTAGGACCATCCCAAGGATGCTTGAGTATCCGAATGTGCTGCTTGTCACCTATACTCAAATGCAGACCATCTATGCTTCGATGTGGCAACAAGCAAATTTGCCATGGGATCAAATGGCGGTCATCTTGGCTCTCGACCACAACCCTGGAACAGGAAGCTCCAAAGACTCCTAAAACTAACAATGAAGCCAAACCAACAGGTAACAAAGATGCCAAGCCGGAAAGTTCAAGTGCTTGCAGGAAAGAGGAAGAGGCCCTACCATGAAGAAGCTATGAAGAGTGGACTGACCGATGCAATTTGGGGCTTCGCTATCGCTATTTCGAGTCCTCACACTCGAAGCTGCTCCTAGGATCTACCAAGCTGTGATGAGCTCGAACAACTTTAGTCGAGAAGCTCTCATGCTCGCTCTTGGCTACCTAATGGATCACAAGGCACAACACTACCGATCTTTACTCGAAATGACCAAGGAGGATTAAAATATGTGGTCGAGGCAGTACCTCTCCAAGCACTCGTGTGACCATCTCTAACGCTTCCCACCTAACTTGACTATTTTGTTGTATGCCCGATTGTACCGTAATGGTGGAACTGGGACATCATTTATGAGCATGTAGAGTAGAGCTCCAATCAGGACACGAAGCAATTTTTTTGTAAACTTAAAACTGGTGGTTGCATGTTATGTTAAGTTGGGAGAATGTGATGTGGAATGGAACAATGCTATTATATCACTTTAGTGGGAGAATGTGCTCCGGATGAGATTTGATGTTGTTATGTCTTTTCATTTTCATGTTGTGGTTTGGACTTTGGAATGTGATAATATTTTATGTCATGTCCGTACGGTGGTGTTTGGAATGTGATAATATTTTCTGTCATGGAACAATTGTGCAAAACGGCAAAACTCTCGTCAAGAGTGGTGGTGACACGCCGGTATTGAGTGCTCCGTAGGTATAAAAAGGTGTATGGCTTGGATGGTAAGGTTCACCATTCTTGCTACACGGTGATCGCACCCAAGCCATGTAGCCTAACAAACAGCATCATCCTTTCCATACTTATGCTACCCGGTGCATATGCAACCTAACAATCGGAGGCTAATGCTAGCCAAAAGTAGACAGGCCGATCAACCAAACAACCAACTATTTTTGTGTGTCGCATTACTTTATACTCGGGTTGGCTCGCTCTGTGTACTATCCTAGCTAGGCTAGGACTAACCCAACCTACCAATCACACCCAAAGTGTAGGATTTGATGGCCTTGGAGACCGAAGAGTTATGATGCTACTAGTTGCGCTACTTGACGTAGTGGAGATAGGAGAGCCAGGACACGCTACGAGATTGAGATCAAGAGGGAGAAGAGGATGATGTGGTAAGCATATTGAAATACTACCTTCCATGGAAGCAAAAGTGGTCTAGTTGAGTAGCTAAAGGTGACAAGGGAGTTGGTTTCATAAATCGAGGGTTAAGTAAACGAGTTTAATAGTTCACGGGATTATATGAACTCGGACCATACTTGGAGAGTAATATGGACTTGCTCTTTTTCTTTTGATAGCTTTTACACGAAGTTGTCTTGTGGACTAGACTTGTGCTTCAACCTATATTCGAGATGTCATGTGTGCCTACTACTATTTTGTTCTGAAATTGTTGTCACCGTTTATTTTTTTATTATATTTGACTATTTGTCTTGTTGGTATGCTAAGTGGCGAGATACGGACTCGCTTAGCACACCGAACACGAAGAACTAGTATGCGAAGTAAAAGGACAGGGTGGTGAGGTAACAACACTTAGATAAGTAAAGTTAACTTAAGATTACATGTGTTCATTTACAGGTGACCCTTGAGCTCCTTTTATAGTCCTAGGGAGCCATAAATTTACATGACCGTAGTGCCCCGGCCGTTCCCTCAATCCTGCTAAGAGGCGGTAACTTTTAGGAGCACTCCGAGGAATGCCCCTAGGCACGCGTGTTTCGTGGCTTAGCCGGCTTCCGACTAGAGGGAGAGGCGAAGTGACGCTTCGCTCGAGCGCTACCCTCGCGTCACGTTTCGCTTCGCTCGGCCTAGCGACTTCGTCCCTCGGTGATTGATGCCGTCGCACACTCGTCGCTTCGTCCGCTCGGAGCTCACTTCGGGCCAGGTCGTCATATATTTTGTTAGAATGTGTTATATTAATTAAAGAAACTTAAAATATAGCTTATAATTTTTTTATTTAAATAAATATTTTGAATAATATAGCTTATAACTCTTGCTCATGTAGGCCTTGTTCATTTTTGTGGAAATAGATCCCACATGGATCTGTCCCCGGATATGGATTGAGTGATTCCAGCTCTTTCACTTCACTCGGACATGCTGCGTTTCATGGGTTAGGGTCATGGATTGATGCTAGGCATTAAAGGCATGGAATCGGTATGGAATGGGCTGGAATCGGGTGGGTTCCCATACCAATCCATGCGCAACCGAACAACCATTTCGAGTTGGGCTGGACCAGTTTCACATCCTTCTGTTCCATGTGGTTTAGGCTGCGATCCATGTTGTTCCATAAAAAACGAACAAGACCGTAACCGGTTGTTGGTCACATCCCAACCCATTTCCTTTTTTAGCTTACACGGTTAAGAACAACGAAATATACTCGATGAGATGGATGGAGTGTGTCGACTCGTCGAGGGGGCTGTTTTTTTTTTTTTTGATAACTAAGAATTTTATTGCCATTATGAACAAGATACATAGACTATGGAGATATCATCCCGAGTCAAGTGTTTGCAAGGCCTGCAAATTTGGATAGTGGCTGCCATGGCCTATGTGGTTACAAGAGTATGAATTAGCATCACTATTGAGAGTACTTGAGCTCTTTTAGCAAGATTATGCGCCGACCTATTATAATTCTTGTTGATCTTATGGAATTTGCATGTGCTACCCTGTGTATTCTCTTGAACCTCAAATAGAATTGGCCTTATTTGCCAATGTCCTGGATGTCCTATGTAATCTCCTTGTCTTATGGTATTCACCAAGATTAGGCTATCTAAGATGAAGTTTGTATTCGAAAGCCTAACATCTTGGCTACCCTTGTTGCAAGTAGCATTGCCTGAGTTTAATGCATGCAAAGGGTCTCTTATGTTGTTTGTCTTTGCTTGAATTGAAATAATGGAAGTGATTGACGACATGGTGGTGTTGTGGATGAACACCCCAATTCCTACCGGTCTCGGCAGATCATGTGTAGGGTTTGGTGTGATGGCTGCATCCATGCAACATCTCGGTTCGAGCAGCAAAATTTGTTGATTGAGTGCCTGTGTAGTTCGGACTGTCGCAGTTGGTTCTCCCTTTAGCCTTGCGGTACTCGTCCTCCGTTATGTTGCATCTGTTCATCATTTGCGGTTGGCCTTCGGGTTGCGTGTAGCTGCATCGAGAGGGCTGTTGTAGGCCTTATTCGTTTTTATGGGAATAGATCCCACATGGATCCGTTTCCGGACACGGATTGAGTGGTTACAGCCTCTTTCACTTCATCCAGAGCTTGCTATATTTCATAGGTTAGAGTCATGGATTGGTGCTAGGCCTTCAAGACATGGAATGAGCATGGAATTGGCTGGAATCGGGTTGGTTTCCATGCCAATCCATACGTAACCGAACGACCATTTCGAGTTAGACTGGAATGGTTTTACATTTTTCTGTTCTATGTGGTTTCGACTACGATCCATATGGTTCCATAGCAAAACGAACAGGCCATAGCTAGGCCCGAACTGCAACGATCCTACACGCACGTACAGGAGCGCATGGTGGCTATGGCGTCCATGTTGTCCTGGGCGGTCCTCAAGGCGTGCAACTGTTGCAGTACCTCTACCGCCGGATGGGTGAGAAGAGAAGCAATCGGCCGGATAAGATCAGATATTAAAACACAGGTTGTATGGGAGTTGTTTTTAGGAAAGTTGTGCAGAAGATGGGCAGCGTTGCGGCTGATGGGCCCTTGCTCATACTTGGTATGGACTTCATAGCATTTTATTTCGTACGTGTAGCCATTTAGAAATATAGGGAGTAGCTTTCTACTTCACACTAATATTTTGATTCACTGATCGACTGTCTGCTGCCGCTACCATCACAATGTTGATTGCAACTAGTGAAATCATGGCAACACATCATACTTTCCAATTATTCTTGAGGGTTAATATATACTCACCCTTTCCTCGATGGCGAAAGGATGTGTATGTTCATCTCTATGTTTAATTTTAAACTAAACTTAGAGAAATTATCTGATTGAAGGGAGTATTTATTGTAAAAAATGTAGCTATGTCGTAAGAAAATCCGTCAAAGAGAGTCCAAGTGTTGTTGGTCGGTTGCCCGGTGCCAAGCCCAGCAATGCTTCATCTCTTGCATAAATCCGTTCCCCTCCTCACCCGCCGTCCTCCCAAACCCAAACCCGTCTTCCTCCCGCCGTTGTTTCGCCGCCGCCGCCGCCTTCCGCTTCTCTCACGCGCCGCAATGGGTTCCGTGGCCGGCGACGCTACCCGCCTCGCGTACCCGCCGGCCCGCCGCGACGATTCCGTCGTTGAGAACTACCACGGCGTCAAGATCCCTGACCCCTACCGCTGGTAAGCAGCCGCCCTCTGCCGTTCCTCCGTTTCATCAGGTTCGGTTCGGCTCTCTTGTGTCTTAGACTTTCACGGGTTGCACGACGCAGGCTGGAGGACCCGGACTCGGAGGAGACCAAGGAGTTCGTGGCGCGGCAGGCGGAGCTGGCCGAGACGGTGCTCGCGGGATGCCCTGAGAGGGAGAATCTGCGCCGAGAGATCACGCGGTTGTTCGACCACCCACGCCATGGGGCACCGTTCCGCCGCGGGAACAAGTACTTCTACTTTCACAATACCGGCCTTCAGGCCCAGAGCGTGCTCTATATGCAGGTATATGTCGCAAACCTTTGCTAGAATCAGAGCCACCGATCTGTTGCTATCAGCCTATATATCAGGGGAAAGTGACCCGTCTTAGGAATTAATTTCGTCTAATTCGTCGTTGACAATTTCCGCTCCGACTGAACTCGTAGAGAAAAAGGGAAATATTCAAACACTGAGGCCATCATGCTTTCTTCGGTATTGTAACCTATATATATAGTGAAGGCCAATATTTTCCTATTTTATTAGGAATTTATTTTAAGGATATTGAAAAGTCCTGCCTGCACTCTTGATAAAAAGTCATTCCACTGCACTAGTCAGTAGCAATAGAAGACAATGGAGCCATGCTCCAGATAGTTGTAGTGATTGTAGAGTTGTCTTTGAGAAAATTTGCATAGTGCAGAGAACAGTGCCTGCAAAGTGGGCAACAGTCAATGGTAGCATTGTCAACTCCTAATCAATTTTCTTTGACCATAGCTAGGAGGTGCTTCTCAGCGTTACCACAAATTTAAACTCAATCTCCATATTTCTATTTGCTTTCTGTAAAAGAACAGCAAAAGACCTTTGCGATTAAAAATCATCTCAGTGTTTATCTATTTTGTCAGAAGACTTGTGGATAAGATTCCAAATTTGTCAAATATCAAAATAAACCGAATATCTATGTTCGTGGATGTAGATGAATTGGGGTATTTGTTGATTAATTGGTTAACATGTAGGCTTTGTTGTTGGGGCTATGAGTTCCCCTGTATTCTTTATAGTTTGCTTTTGTTTCTTTCAATTTATCTTCATCTCTTTTGCTTCCCTTTGTTAGTTATTGTAGGCTTCACTCTAGTCTAACCCAACATGCTTGGGACTACAAGATTTTGTTGTTTGTTGTTGGCATGAATTATGACATTATCTACCATACGTCACATTCACTATGTGGTTTTGTGACCACGCTGACATGTCAATGAGATCAAGTGACATTATAAAATTATGAAATTGCTCACAATTTTGTGCTAGTTTGTGACACATAGATAACTCACTTCTCCACATAATTCTCTTATTTTTCTTTTAAAAAGCTTAAATATTCTGTGGTTCAAAGGTTCCTATAAGCCTGATGCATATTGTGCTACATTAGTATGCTAGTGGTAACATTATGTGAAGGGGTTCGGATATGTCATATGCTGTGCTTAATTGCAGGATGATTTGGATGGAAAGGCAGAGATTCTTCTGGATCCAAATACACTAAGTAAGGATGGAACAGTTTCTCTTTCAACATACTCTATTAGTGAGGATGGAAAGTATATTGCCTATGGGCTTAGCAAAAGTGGTAGCGACTGGGTCAATATTCATGTGATGAGCGTAACGGACAAGCAGCCTATGCCTGACAAATTGTTGTGGGTAAGTAGTGGGAACTTGAGACGGGATGAATAGTCCATTCTTATTTGTTCTTTACAATAAACTACTGGTGGATGCAGGTGAAGTTCTCATCTATTAGTTGGACTCATGATGGTAAAGGGTTTTTCTATGGTCGGTATCCAGCACCCAGGTAGGCCTACATGTTTTTCCTTCTTTTATATAGTAACTGCCATTTCAGCACCAGCGTAGTCTTTTTATTACTATAGGTTTTCCTTTCTGGCTTGTAATTTCTTGATAGCTACTCCAGTCTGATGAAGATTAAAAAAAAAGACAATGAAAGGTCAATGCAAGTGCTTACAATTACCCAGTACACCTATATTTGTATGTAAATAGTGCCTTCATGTTTTTTTTGTTGATTTGATCTGTTTTAGTTGTTTGAAATGTCCATCACTTGTTTTCTTCTCATTTGTTTCTTTAGAGAAGGTGAACTGGATGCTGGAACCGAAACAAATATCAATCTTAATCATCAGATATATTACCATGTACTGGGATCTGATCAGTCAGAGGATATATTGTGCTGGAAAGATCCTGAACACCCCAAGTATTCCTTTGGTGCCTCAGTCACTGAAGATGGAAAAGTAATTGGCTCTCACTCATGTCATTCATGCCAAGATGTACTGATAATAAAATTAGATGATGAATGTTCTAGATGTACTTTGTACTAAATGTGAAATGATGAGGAGTGAGTCCTATACAAACTTAAATCCCGATTGAAACTTTTCAAAATACTCTATCTCGTACAAAAAAATTATTTCCTAAACTTTATGTATGTGTGTGTGTGTTTTTTTTTGCAGTACATAATACTGACCATCTATGAAGGTTGTGACCCAGTCAACAAGTTATATTATTGTCAAATTTCTTCTCTTCCTCGAGGAATTGAAGCTTTCAGAGGGACAGAGGAATTGCTTCCATTTATCAAGCTTATTGATGACTTTGATGCTGAATATCAAGTTGTGGCAAATGATGGTGATGAGTTTACATTTTCGACCAATAAAAGTGCCCCTAAGAATAAGTTGGTTAGAGTAAATCTCAAGAACCCAGAGTTGTGGACTGATGTTCTCCCGGAGCATGAAAAAGATGTTCTTGAATCAGCTGATGTTGTTAACGATAACCAGCTTTTGGTTCGTTATATGTCAGATGTCAAGCATGTTCTGCAGTTAAGAGACCTTGGGACTGGAAAGTTGATTCATCAGTTGCCTCTAGAAATAGGTTCTGTTTTTGAGATCTCTTGTAGGCGAGAGGACAAGGAAGTCTTTATTGGTTTCCAAAGCTTTCTTTCTCCGGGTATTATTTATAGGTGTAATTTAGCATCTACAATCCCTGAAATGAAGGTGTTTCGAGAAAGTTCAGTTCCTGGATTTGATCGCACAAGGTTCCAGGTTAGGCAGGTAGGTCGCTTGCGTAACTGAATTTGGTCTACAGTCTACAATGAGAATGTCTAGCACATACCACTAGTTTAACTTAATGGCTTTTTTGCATTTATATAGAATAATTTTGTCCACTAGTTTGTCCATTTATATAAAGAATAATTTTGTACAAGGACAATAACTACTACAGATTGTTTAATATTCTGAATAATATTTATTTTTATCAGTTTCTCTAGTTAACATTAAGAAAAGACTACTCTTATACTCAGGTTTTTGTCCCTAGCAAGGATGGAACCAAAATTCCCATGTTCATAATGTCAAAGAAAGATATCAAGCTTGATGGATCGCACCCAACTTTGCTCTATGGTTATGGGGGTTTCAACATAAGCATTACCCCTTCATTCAGTGTTGGCCGTGTTGTGCTGTGCAAGAACATGGATTTTGTTGTCTGTATAGCAAACATTCGTGGAGGTGGAGAATATGGGGAGGAGTGGCACAAAGCTGGCGCACTTGCATTGAAACAAAATTGCTTTGACGACTTTGCTGCTTGTGCTGAATACCTTATTTCTGATGGTTACACCAGTTCCAAACAATTATGTATTGAAGGTGGAAGCAACGGTGGCCTTCTGATTGCTGCTTCCATTAATCAGGTGATAAAGTAGATGCTAATTTTACCTAAGATGTTTCATTTTTCCAGAACAGGGTTTCCCCTAGAGTTTAAAATGGAAGTAACAGTTCTGAGCTAATAGCATTCCAAAACTAGTTATTATGCTAACTAGCAAACAGTGACACTTGACATAAGATTACTTCATGATTTGTATTCCTTATCGCCTTGTAATTTTAAGATGATGCATAATGTTTATAATATTGTCTTGAATCTAACTATACTGTACTGTGTTACAGCGGCCTGATCTCTTTGCGTGTGCTCTTGCTCATGTTGGTGTTATGGACATGCTCCGTTTTCACAAGTTCACAATCGGTATGTTTTTTAAAAATTCCAACCCTCTTAAAGTCATCCTGTGTTTGGTTCATCCTTTCCCTCAGTTACACTTGTTCTCCCCCCCTCCATTTTGAGCATAGAACTAAAAATGAAAAGGATAAATCTACCCATTTTCCGTCAACTTCTCACTCAACAGATATTGTGGATGTTACACTGTTACACCTGTTAGAGGTCTTTTGACTTCTTGCACATTACTTGATGGTGTTTGGTCCAAAAATGAGATTGGTAACAGCTGAGAGGACATGGACAATTTTCAATTTTCCCTCTTTTTAGTTCATGTGGAGATATGTTTTACCTGTATATAGTCTGACAGCTTAGGGGTGATAATTCTACAGGTCATGCCTGGACTACGGACTATGGCTGTTCAGATAAGGAGGAAGAGTTCAACTGGCTGATCAAGTATGTGTGCTTATTTCTTTTCCAGCTTCATTATATGATAATACTATGAGCCATGGCATTACCCTTTTTGCTGGTACTTACAATTTTAGAGCTGTAACAACTTTGGTGATTCTTTTTGACATTTTTTTCTGCTAATTATTTCTTATTAGTCTCGATTCATGGGCTAAGTCACTGTGTAGCCTCTGCATATTATAAGTATCTATCTAATTAAACTAATATGTCTGATGTGTTAGACATCCTGGTCATATAAGGTTGGAGGTTTGTGGTACAAGTTTGGTCATGTGCTAAATTTGGTAGCGAATAGAGAGCTTGGTTGTGGGTCACGCGCTCATGTATGGTCGCCTTTTTGGTCATGGGTCGTTGTACTTGGCGCTATTTTGGACTTCATCTCTTCTTAATGCAATGACACGCAGATCTCCTGCGCGTTCCAGAATAAAAAAAAACTAATATGTGATTTTATAAGGGTAAAATAAATTTTCACCATTTACTGTTTTCTGAATACAGCAGTAATTCCTTCTAATAGTATGTTATGCATAGTGAAACTATTAGTTTGTCGCATCTTCTCATATGGTAAACGTCATGAGGGATTCCTTCTTTGTTTTGAGACCACATATAAGAGGAATCTCTGCTACTATTTTGTCGCCCAGCCTATTTATTTTATTTTATTTTTTAGTATGAAAAGTAATGTTTAGATTGCCATTCTTAATTTTAGTTGATTGAAGTTATGCTGATCCTTTTCATTGTTGTTTACTACACTTTTGAATGGAAAAAAGATACTCTCCGCTTCACAACGTGGGGAGACCTTGGGAACAGAACTCTGATAACCATTGCCAGTATCCAGCAACCATGTTGTTGACAGCTGATCATGATGATCGTGTTGTGCCATTGCACTCACTGAAGTTGTTAGCAGTAAGTTACATTTATGTATTCTATTTTGACTTTTCATTTGAATTGAAAACCTGCACTGTTCAACCTAGAATAATTAGTTTGTAACAGCAGAATGTTTCAATAGTGTAGCATGTATTCTGACCAATGCAATATGATCCAGACTAAAGTGCTTATATGCTAATTGAGTTTAAATTATTTTCACATGGGGTGATAAATATATATGATATGCGCTCAGGTAGTATCTGTCATTTTAAGCTGGCTAATTATCATTTATTTTTCGAAATCTCAGTGGGATTTTTCGAAGTCTTAGTCATAAATATGCATGATATGGCGGTTAGATAGGTGGGTGATGAGAGATAATTTATATAAAGGCACCTAGATATAAATATGTTCAGTCGATTGAATTTATTCTTGCTGGAGCTTTATTCATATAGTTTTTAGCCGAGTCCCTTTTATTGTTATTTTATCGATATGAAACTACCATTCTATAAAAGAAAATAATATTGTATGAAAGAACATCAGTTTCGTTTACATTTAGTTATGTGATTAATGTGTTTTCTAATCTTTTTGCTGTTGTATTCTCACTTTGCTTCTTGTTATTTGCAGACAATGCAGTACGTCTTGTGTACTAGCCTCGAGGACACCCCACAGATAAATCCAATAATCGGCCGCATTGACTGCAAATCAGGGCATGGAGCTGGCAGACCGACTCAAAAAATGGTTTGTGCAACCGCTAATCAAATCTTGCTTTAGCTTCACATTCAGTATTTATATATCCTGCATTTCTAATTTTCAGATTGACGAAGCAGCAGACAGATATGGCTTTATGGCAAAGATGTTAGGGGCTTCATGGACTGAATAATTCACTCCAATACACTTGAGACATTCTCCTGCAATGAAGTGCTAAGTAAAAGTTACACTGCTTTTCCCCCTAATGTAGGTGTTATTGTCAACGCCAATGTTTCAATTCCTGCTGTCAACAACCAGAAATCATAGTCGATATTGGGAGCACTCTGCTTCTCTTAACCCGTCACTATAGTATATGAAGTGGAATGAGGGAGCATTATTGCTTCTGGTACTCATTGCCATCTTTTATCTTTTGATTAAAAGCTATTGCGCAGTCGGAAGCTGGAAGTGTAGGCCTATTACCCAGCTTAAAGTTAGATTCATTAGACGGAGAATGTATGGGATTTGAACCTTGTGCGAGTTGCCAGTTTGGGCCCGCTGGATTCATTCTGCAAATTTTATTGTTATTTGAAACCTTTTTCCCAACAAAAGTAGTACTTAGTGTATTTTGATGTAAAACATTACTAGGTTTACAAAGTTCATGCATACCCATACTCTTGTGTGAAACTGTGCAGTAGCATATATCTGTTTTGTTTTTTCTTTCACAATCAAAATTTAAACATTACAAAGATTGTACTACCTCTGTTCTGGTGGGGATGCCATCGCTGTGGCGGCGGATGGAGGCCCGCTGCGCGCGGGGCAGATAGTGAGCAGGGAAGGGGAGGGGAAGCAGGACAAGGCTTCACCCCCACACCGCAGTTGTCGTCGCCACAAGCTGCACGGGTGCAGCTGCCCCGTCCTCACCGCTCGTCTTTGCCAGGCTCAACTCGGCGTCAAGCTCTCGCCGCAGCACCTTCATGGAGACGAGCAGTCGTGTGGGTGCGACAAACGGCAACTGCAGCGAGACAGGGCTCGCTTTGATTTCTGTTTTTCCCATTCACACGAGGCCAGGCTGGAGACGTGACGCTGCGTTTATTAGAGATAAGCAGCGGTTGTTGGGGCAGAAAGACGCGAACATAAAATGTTCTGACAGAATTTGGCAGCGCAAATAACCATTTACTTCAAAATAATTGACACTAGATATCTTTAATTTTGAAAACCAAATTGTGGCTAATACAATATGCTCGTGCAATGTTCACTGTAGCAAGTTTTACTAGAGGGGAAAAAAAGGAGGGAAGCAATTTCTGAAACGAAAGGGGCATGAACGGCGGAAGGAAATGACACAACAATCGATCTCCAGGAGACAAACAGATTCTGTGCTTGTTCAGCATGAGAGCTCGATATTGAACATCAATATTACTTGGCAGCCTGCTTAGCTGACTCATGTCTGAATAGTAAATAGCTGAAAGCGCGTAGACTTACGGTTCCCTCAGTAATCTGGCCGTCGTGGCCTCTTGCGAGCGCGACACGCCGTTTTTTTTTTGTTGTGGCCTTCTACGGATGGAATACGTCGTCGCGTGAGGTCCTGCTTCGTGTACTGCAGCCTTCTTCGGCTTGGCGTAGCCCGTTCACGATCCTATAAACGTTGCCATGTCCTTATCTGGCCCAATTCGCGTATGCCCGTGCGAGATGTCGGCTGTTGTGTTGCCGTCCTACCATGGAAGGTTAGGACACTTGGAAGGCCTCCACCACTCATTCTATGTTGGGCTATTGTCTCCTTCTGAGCCTTCATTAAAGGATTTTGAGACTACTTAGTCCCTGCACAGTGATTCTTCAGGGGGCGTGGCGGCGTGCTATCACTCCCTGGCCGCCCATCCTTGCTTGGGGTCTTGGGCTATCAACTATCTGGCCCATAGCCTTTACACTCCCTGGTCGCCCATCCTTGCTTGGGGTCTTGGGCTATCAACTATCTGGCCCATAGCCTTTATACTATTTTCATCAGGCAACTCACAAAAGAAAAGAGAAGGAGGCCTCAACCTCAACACTTCACCAGAAAGTTTGCCTGAGGTTTTAACTGACGCAGCGGAGCGCGTCCAAATTTGCTAGTGTTTCATAGGTAGCATCTTGCTGGGGTGCTGTGGCGCTCTTCGCGTGCTATTGTGGATGGTTATTTTTCCTCTCATGCACTTTTGATCTAATAATATGCACGGGACAAGGAAAATGAAGTGTTGTGTTGATATCAAGAATAGGCAACATAATTCTGCATTTATTTTATTTTTACAATACGTGAATATTTACTCTCCTCCCAGTTTCCATGCACCTAAGTTCAGATTCCGTTTGGTGAGCCAGGTAAAGAGGACCACGTGCTTATTTACTCCTCTCAGTTTATGCTTCTATGTTATCTTTGCAAAGTCAGTATATTTGTTGCTATATAATATTTGCAGTTTCTTCCATGATTCTTTGTAACACCAGTAGTTTTTTTAAAAAAAAATCTATGTCCGTCGTATTTCTTTGCATACACTGTCTGCCCTTTATTTTTCTTGGCATTTTTACCTCTCGATTCCAGTGATAAGCACAGCCGTGGACAAGAAGCAAAGGTACTGTACCATTTCACAAACAGAAATGAAAGGGGAAAATCATTCACATGTCGGTGCCAAAGCAGGATCAGAGGACCACACTGTTGGCCTCACATGTTTAACCGTGGTTTTCAACCATGCTGTGAATTTGAATACTTTGAGTGATATGTTGCCGGGGACAATATCTTCGTAATTCCAGTCCTTTCCCCGGCATCCTAGTTTTGTCAGGTACACATAATGAAGAACAGGAACGATTGCCGCACTGAACAAATAGTATAACAAAACTAACCTCAACGAGAGAATGTTCTTCTTCTTAATTTAATAACACATAACTCCCCTGCTGGTACAAGAATAAACAAATAATATAACATTGCATGTTTTTTCTGTTTCTGCTTATTATTCTGGAGGGTGAACATTGAGGGGCAGCACAACAGTCGCCTTCTAGAAATCAATGTGAACTCAAATCCAGAAAAGTGACTGGTATTTGTTTGTTTGTGTGTTAGATTAACCATGAGCAGGCAGATGCCACTGTCCTCTGCAACTTTGTAGACAAGGATTACGTCCTAATGAGTCCCTTTTTGGACCATCGCTGAGGCAGCGATCAGAATCTGAAGGCCGAACAAAACAAAAGGAAGCCCAAAAGGAAAGGAGGGATCTGGGACTAAAGCCAATCATAGCAAGCACTTCGTCTCTGACGAGCTTGGTACCAGCTCATGAGCTAGGTATCACTCTTCTGGCCCAAGCTCGACGGTGCATGCCTTCTCCTTTCCGCAACCATTGATGATGTTGTGGCCTTTTGCAGTCAAAGAGTGCCGAGTGGAACTGTAAAAATCAGAGTTTGCATCAAAATGTGCCATTCCTTTTGTGAAGCCTGAAAAAGGGACTAATGAGTGTGCCTCAAAAAGCAGAGCTGGGAAGCAGCAAAGGACCGGTTTGTGCCACGAATTTCGGAATCATACGATTGCACAATCATCAGTGGTAAACTAACCTCGAACTCTGTGGAGGCACAACTGATTAGCAGTTTAAGGTTACGAAAGTGCCTGATGATTGAGCGCTTTGTAGATGATTAAAAACGCGGCGCTTAACACATGTTGCTCCGTGACAAGCAGGCAATGTAACTAAAGGTTTGCCATTTGGCATATTACGTCAGCATGATCTGTGCTGACACACAGTGTGATGGATGGACAAAAGTCTTAAATAGTAAGATTCTTTTTAATGTGACAGTTATAAAGTTTAGACCCCGAAAACACACCCTCGTTTCCTGCGGTCTAAACTTTATAGATGTCACATCAAAAATAATCTTACTATTTAGGAGTACTAAATAAACTTTAATTATAAAATAAATTATAGGCCTCTAGACTAATTTAGGAGACGAATCTAATGAGGTTAATTAAGTCGTGATTAGAAGACGGTTACTGTAGCATCACTTTAGCAAAATATAGATTAATTAAGCTCATTAGATTCATCTCGAGAATTAGCACCAATCTGTCGGAAGGGTTTTATTATTAAATTGATTAAAATATTCATAAATAATAAGATTCTCTTTAATGTGACAGTGCTTAAATTTTAGAGGAGAGAAAACGAACATACTCTAAGATCGAATTTCATTCAACTTTAGCACTTGGGGGAGGAATGGATATTGCATCTTGATCAGCTTTTGTCGGGAGGACCTGTAAAAGGAGCAAGTGGGCTTTTGTGATATCCTTCTTTCTTTTTGTCTTCGAGGAGCATGCCTTGTTTTGTTTGCAAACAGCCGGGGTAACCAAATTACAGGATTTACGTACGTGCAAGAGTATTCATTTGTTAGTGGCACCGTGAGTGGCAGAGAATGCCCATTCTTCAACTAACATGGGCACAGTGACAGGTCTCACAATTTAATGATACAAAACTGTCATCAGCATCGCATCACCTAGTGATCCTCGTATGATTGGCTGCAAACACGATTTCTGTACCACAGAGCCTGAGAAAGGCTGTAATTTTTCGGAGGCCGTGAAGAGTAAAATTTGTTTACAGAGTGAGAGTCGCAGAGATGGGAAACAGAAGAGAGGTTTTCAGGTCCAAAATAATGGCTATTATTTTTCTCAACTAATGGCCATTAGTTTAAGGGTAGTTTAGTAATTACACTAAAAAATTAATATTTTTTATCATACAAACTTGTGTTAAATACACTAAAACTTGACTACAATAATAATAATGATGATTAATCAAATTTAAAATAAATATTTTATAACAAGTTCATGTAAAAATTGACTAACTTATTAGTTATGATGAATTTTTGTATTATAATCATATTATTTTGACAATATTATCCTTACTAATGGCCATTAGTTATTAACTTCTAAAATTTAAACTATACCGTTAGATCCAACTAATAACCATTAATTGAGAAAAAATAATGATCATTATTTTGGACCTGAAAACACCCCAAACAGAAACAGGTATCCAAAACATCAAGCTTTGGACGAAACCCGATAAAAGAAGTTTTCATGGGAGCATGATGGACGTCTAGGAACTAGAACAGGTCTTTTGTTGTGAATCAAGGAATCATTGCTGTCTGTCGTGCTACATGTTTCACTCAGAAGCGTATGAAGGCTGTACAAGCTGTGACCACCATGGAGTGCTTGGTAATTGCTCAGACAAGCAATCATCACCTCCAGCAACACACGTAGATTTGAGCATCGTTAGATCTTCATTCCTGACATGATGGCTAACAAGCCTAAATTCCTTCACCAAACCTGCCACTCATTGCTTGGGACTACGTACCCTCCTAGACAGCCGTAGTGTGAGCCAGGCAGCTGCCAGCACCACAAAAAAGAGGGGCAGAAAACAGGAAAATTGTAAGGAAAAGAATGCCATTGGCTGCTTGGATACGAATGGAGGACAGACCCTTGTGCTTCTTGCGGAAGAGGAGACTTTGCATTATTTGGGCCTTTTCTAAAAAAACAAAACAAAATCAGTTGGCAAATGACAGGCCCTCAACTTGGATTGGCTGCCCCATCTGATCCCTTCTTCTTCATGTGATGCACCACACTCTGGCCATTAACTCCTGCCAGCTCCTTGACCTCCAAAACGCTGCACAACGCACTCACCGTCTGTCGTCTTCTCCGATGAGAGTCTCTCTCACCTTACTGCAGCACAAGTACTGTTCGTCTGTTCCCAATGCCAAATGCATGGCTACTCTCTTGCACTGAAGAAGAACGCAGGGCCCTCTCAACTGCTTTGGGCACCATTGGTGACTCACGCCCACCACACACCACTAGATCATCCGCGCTCACCTACGGATCGCCCATTGTCGTAACTCATAATGGAACAAGATTTGCTTGTTTGAGAGTGTGGTCACATGAGTAGAGTAGGTACAAAAACACCCCGTGCAAGAGCGCGTTCCTCATCTTCTAGAAACCAAGATTTACGTTGGTTCGCATGAAATTCACATAGATTTCAGATGTCGCGCCGCGTGGTCTCTCGTTTGTACTACTGTAACTGGTCCAAAGGAATGTGCACGGTCGACCAAGACCAAGGAACACACTAGCGAGCGACCAAACACATCTCGATCCGTGAAGTTGTTAACAAGGGCCTGTTTGGTTCATTACTGCATCTTTTGCCACACTTAGCCAGACTTCTTGTGGTAGTTGTTTGCTTTGTTGCCAGGTACATGCCACAATTTTTAAGCAACTGTCCCCACTTGTCATAGACATATTTTCTTGTCACACTTTGCTAAAAGTATGGTGAGCAATTTATTCACCATAATTTTTTATTAAATGTTCACCACACTTTGCCAAAAGTGTGGCAATAGATGTAGAATCTACTTATATGGTAATGAACCAAACAGGCCCAATGCAAAAGCTTCAGTTTCAGTAAGTAACAGGCGACAGCAGAATTTGTTGAGAGCAGAGTGAGATGGCACGCCAGTAGTATCTAACAACACTGACTCTGATACTAATCTGAGTATTAAAAGAACACGTCCCCGTGATTGCAATTCCGTAGAGACGCATCGAGTTAAGCGGTAGTAGCCCTCACGGGGGAGGAGGCCCAGGCTAGCGAGTGCTCGTGACGCCACTTGCAAATCTGGGGCGGAGGCGACGCCAAATCCTTCCTCATTAAACTAGCGCTGCACATGCGCTACCCAACATTTGGCACCACCGCGAGAGGCCTGTGCCCATTGTTTCACCTGTCACCTGTCGCGAAGGGGGGAATGAAATGACGCAGCAAATCACTTGGTTAGAGGCCAGATTCTGGTCGAAAATGACGTCGCAACCTACTACTACTACTACTACGTGCCTTTGCAATCGCATGATGATTATCGGACCATGCGGAGATGCCTTCCATTGTTGGATTTGACAGGCGATAAGAACTTGGGTTCTCCTCTGCTTTTGGGATAACACATTGGATGATGATGATGGTCCATGGGAATCATGGAGCTTCAGTTACTTTTCCGGAGGTCCATTACTCCTCTTTAGTAGCTTCTGAGATGTGCTGCATTTTACATAGACTGAAAATGACACGAGACAAGGACCGCTTTAGCTGGAAATTTGACCCAACTTTCTTTGTTTAGTTACCACACCATAAGCGATTTGAAATCACCTCAAGATTTACAGTTTGCATTTTAGGGGAGGAGAAGACAGAGAGACCGACCCCAAGTCGCCCAATTCTTACGCATCGTCAAGGACGGACTAAAGGCTGGGTTGAGGTGAGGAAGAAGGAAGGGGGAAAAAGAATGCTTGTTATTCTCACAAGAAGAAGCAGCAGCAGCAGCAGCTGGAGGAGGAGTAGAAATCAACCAGTCAGTCCGCGACGGTCCACGTCATGTCCCCCTCGAAGATCCAGTGGCACACCTCGACCTCGCCGGGCTTGCCCCCAGCGCGACGAACGCGCCGTGCGCCGGGCTCCAGTCCGACGTGTCGAGGTGGCAGATGGCCACGCCGTGGTTGATCTTCTTCTCCGCCGAGCCGGCGTCCATGATGTCGGCCTCGTAGACGCGCACCTTGGGCACGGAGTGGCAGTAGTAGACCAGGTAGGGGAACAGGCTCTGGTGGCACGACACGGAGCGCGTGACCCGGCCGCCGTCCACGCCCGTGACGTTCCCGAGCCTGACCTCGCCGCCGCTCCCCGCCGTGGACGCCGTGCTGCGCACGACGATGTCGCCGCCGAGCATCTCCACGGCGAAGTCGACGACGTCCTCGGCGGACGTCGCGCACCGCTTGGTCTCGCCGCGGCTCGGCGCGCGCCGGCACTCCGCCACCGTGGACGACACCGCCTTGCCCATGGCCGTGTCCAGCGGCACGCCGAACGCCTCAGCCACGGCGCTGGGCTCGAACGGGATCCGCGCCGCGATGCCCCGCGGCAGGAACGCGCGCGGCGGCATCTTGTCCCGGATGTCCGGCATCGGCATCCGATTCCCGGCGACCAGCTCCTTCTCCCGGAAGAACTTGCCCGGCTCAGGCGCCCACCTGTTGTTGGAGTTCATCATCATGCCGTGGGGGTGGTCATGGTCTTCCGCCGTTGACTCGGTCAACGGAGCAGAGGAGGTGTTGTGGTAGGCCTTGAATTCGACGCCGGTGTCGGCGTAGGACTTGAAGGTGACGTTGTCGCCGGCGTACTCCTTGAAGCCGATGCGGTGGTTGGCGTTGCCGCCCTCGCCGTAGCCCTTGAAGGCGGTGCTGCCCGGGTTGAAGGAGCCGCCGTAGCTCTGGAAGTCGGCGGCGCCGGCGTTGGCGTCCTTGGCGTAGGACTGGAAGCTGTCGTCGCCGACGTTGGCCTGGTCGCGGTACCGCTTGAAGCTGTCCACGCCGGCGTTCCCGGCGGCGCCGTAGCTGCGGAACGTGTTCTCCGGCACGTTGCCGTCCTCGCCGTAGGAGGCGAAGGTGTCGGTGGCGCCGGTGCCGGCCTCGCCGTAGTTGGCGAAGCCGGAGGCGAGCACGTTGGACTCGTTGCCGTAGGAGGTGAAGGTCTCGCGCACGCCGGTGCCGCGCTTACCGTACCCGGCGAACCCGGACTCGCCGTTGTTCGCCTCGCCGGAGTAGGACGAGAAGCCGCGCCCGCGGGACGCGGCGGCCGCGTCGTAGTTGGTGAAGCGCTGGTCGGGGACGTTGGCCTCGGCGGCGTACGAAGAGAAGGACCCCGCGCCGCCCGTGGCGCCGCCGGCGTACGAGGTGAAGTTGGCGGAGACGACGTTGCCGTCGGCCTCGTACGACTCGAAGCGGTCGTCGCGGCCGGTGGAGTCGCGGCCGTACCGGCGGAAGGAGTCCGCCACCACGTTCTGGTCCGGGGAGTAGCTGCGGAAGGCGTCGGCGCCGGACACGCCGCCGGATCCGTAGTTGGTGAAGTTGGCGTTGGTGTAGGACTTGAACGGCCCGCCGGAGCCGGAGCCGGGCCCGGGCCCGGCCCGGCCCGCGAGGGAGGGGCACAGGAGCGCGGCCTTGGCGCAGAGCTCCGGGAGGCGGGCGCGGATGGCGGGAACGGAGGAGGGGAAGGAGGCGGCGGCGGCGGCGGGGAGGGGGACAGCTTGGCGACGAAGAAGGCGGGGTGGGGCCGGTTGTTGGGGACCTTGCGGTTCCAGTACCGGATGAAGGCCGCCTTCGCCGTGAACGGGTTCACCGCCGCCGGCGACGAGGAGTCCGCGGCGGCGGCATTGTGCAGGAGGAGGAGGAGGAGGAGGAGGAGGACTACGGCGCGGTGGTGGGGAGGGGAGGAGGCCATGGGAGGGAGATTTGGAGGTGGGGGATTGATTGAGAGAGGGGAAGGAAGACGACGAAGCAGAGGAGATTAATAACAGGGAGCGGAGAGAGTGAGAGTGTGAGTGTGAGTGAGCTGCAGTTGGTTGGCACGCGGAAAATCGTAAATTCTTTCGCGTCGAAAATCTTTGGCACGCGCAAAATCGTAAGTTGAAAATTTGGAATTCTTTTCCCGCACCCGTCTCTCTCTCTGTGTGTCCTTCTCAATTAAGTTTTCGCCCATAAAAAGATATTAGTATATTCTTCTCTCTTTTTTTCCCGCCCCCACTGTTCTTCTTTTGGCCTGATGAAGTACACAGGTCGGAAAATTCAGAACATCAATACAGCTAGATATTGAATCCACATGTTTAAAACTTAGGCGGTGTTCGTTTTTTGGAGTCTAAATTTTATAGCTGTCACGTTAAAAAGAATCTTACTATTTAAGAGTACTTAAATAAAGTTTAATTATAAAATAAATTACAGGTTCAAGACTAATTTACGAGACGAATCTAATAAGGTTAATTAAGTCATGATTAGAAGACGGTTACTGTAGCATCACTTTAGCAAAATATAAATTAATTAAGTTCATTAGATTCATCTCAAAAATTAGCACCAATCTATCAATAGAGTTTTGTCATTAAATTGATCGAAATATTCATAAATAGTAATATTTTTTTGATGTGATGATGCTTAAATTTTAGAGAGCACGAAACGAACAGGACCTTACTGTATTCATCATATCACAATTCTGAACTCGCAGCGAACAAATAATAAACCCATTTTTTTTTCACAGTAGTATGTTTTTGTGGGAACAGAAAAGCGTGCTGGTACAAGCCTGCATGCCTCAATGCTGAAAGTTACGGCCGTCGCTGCCGTGGATTGAGAGAGAACGCGTCTTCGGATGACGTGCATGCACGGGTATGTTTTCTGGTCGGTCCCTCACGTGCAGGCCGTGCCACCAACCTCTTTGCCTCACAAAACAAATTCTGCCCAAATTTAGTACTTTTGGTGTTTTATTATGGTCACTGTGTATACTAACGATAATTTAGGTATCGTTTCACTGATTTTTATTAAAAATGTTCACCTGGCACGTTCGTCGTAGGCGATACTTATGTGTCACGAAAACACGTCATTTGGCGACAAAATACATACTAGGTGCCAAGAATCTTTTCGCCATAGTGAAAATAGATGTACTACTACGAGAACCGACCAAATTTTCAGTAGCAGTAACTACCGGGAGCACAGCTGTACGCGTTTGCCTGAACTGCCACGGTCAAACAGAAGTTGGTTGGCACCATTAAGTACTCCTTTCAGGAATAGCAAAGGAATTTTGTAACATGGTAGAATCTCTGTAGGATTTTTTCCAGAAGGTGGTAGGAATTTTATGTAGCATAGAATTAGTTACAGAGATACTCCCTCCGTCTATAGATATAAATATTTGTTAACTTTGAGATATCATATTTGATATTTTTAATGAAAATATTTGTAGAAATATTTATATTTTAGTATTATTTATTTTATTGTTACATACTACATTTTAGATATGCTTTTTTATTTTTATATTTTTATAAATTTGTTGGATAAGATGACTGGTCAAATATGATGTTTAGTCAACAAATCCTTACATTTGTAGATAGAGTAGTAGAATAAAATGAAGATGCAACACCTCTTTTTTTTCTAGCGGGAAACGAAGTCAGTGGACGAAGTTGCATATTTAATTCTTTTGTGCCCCTTCTCATCTCAATTGACATGCATAACTTGGATAGTGTTCGCTGTCAAGCAAGTTTAGGCAGAT
The DNA here is from genome assembly GCA_031894775.1 of Chloris gayana. Taxonomy (NCBI): domain Eukaryota; kingdom Viridiplantae; phylum Streptophyta; class Magnoliopsida; order Poales; family Poaceae; genus Chloris; species Chloris gayana. The sequence goes on along the minus strand of JAUNZO010000136.1, from coordinate 418,703 downwards.
AGTGGGTATATATTTTGGTGCATATTTGTGATGGCAAATTTTCTCAAAAATGTTTTGAACCACTTATGCTTTCGCCCTGTCCGTCGGAACGCTTCGCATGGATGCGTGGACGTCGAAACACGGCTTGCAATGAATGTGACGTTGAGCTATTCCATGCTAAAACATGAGATGGCAACAAATGTGGCCTGATGGTCCAGAAGGCATACTGCCATATAAGGGCCAACAATGAGGCAGATAAAGTCAATTGTCTAGGACAAGTAGTCACATACGTATTTGGAAGGCAGCTACTGTATCCGCAGCTACTCTAATATGGAATACTCATAGAATTTCACGATGCGATATGGAGATCTTTCATTGCAAACAGGGAGAAAAACTGCAATACGCTTTGTCGTCCTTTGCAAGTACAGTACTGCTGTATTTTCGATAGAAAGGAAAGTCGCCGGCACAGTGTATATTTGTTAATATTTGCAACTGTGCATACTCCTCCGTTCATGAATAATATTGACGTGTTCAACTTGGCCTATGACTCGCCTTTTGTTTTGTACAGTACTAGAACAAAATGCAGAGATACGATCACATTCCTCGGACTCCACACATCAGACATTCAGGTCCACTTTAATTTGCTCTACAAAAGTGAACACGATGGCTGCCCTTGCCGACCGTAATTAATTAACACTGTCGAACGTTATTTTGATTGACGGGGACCAATGAACGTACGCCAGCTAGGACAGATGCAATCAGATCAATTCATTGTTCGTGAATGCCCATGTTATCCGAGGACGACGATCTGCAATGTTGCCTGAACCCACAGCAGCGCTCCACAGTGCAGACAGGACATGCGTGTTGATGTCAAGATTAATGGGGAATAGTTGTGAAGTCAGGGTTGTATTATACGGGAGGCAAGGCATGATCAATGTGGTCAACAATGTAGTTGTTCACTTCACTCCTTATGGTATGATTCGGATGGATGACTGGAGATCCTTTCAAATGCCGCCTCTGGGTGTAGTTAATTCGATCGATGAAGAAAACACAAGTGATGCAGATATCAATGTTTCATTTTTGCATTCAAGAAATGAATGGAGTGATATTTCGTTCACCCACCCGCGACATATTTTTCTTTAAAACTTACTAGTACTAGTGTATACCTTCTCATGAACTGCCATGAAAACGTTGATATGCTAAATATCATGACCAACCATCACCTAACTAAAACAACGCACTAAGGGCACACTAAGGCTTATTAGAAATCAAGACACCAGCTGCCACTGAATACCTGACCATACTGTAAAGCAAAAGAACACCGGGATTATCTAACTTTGTTCATCAATTTTGTGCTGTTTCCCTCGCAAAAAATGGCGCTTCAACTGTACGGCTGTGATACACGAGTAAAATGTACAGTAGTAGTACACACTTCGGCTATGTTGATACGCGCCAAAGTTGACTTGAATTTCGAACTAGCCGGTTCCGTTTGCACCCAACAGTCAGTTGATGAGGGTTGGAGTGTGACCCCGGCCGGAGAGAGCAGCATATATTGGCCGTGAGGGACAACTGACGGCAGGCACGAAATCCTACCTGTACAAACCGTGTTGCACGGCACAGGAAATTACGCCCATGCTTCTGTTGGAGCGCCAGTACTACCTGGCACAGGAAATTACGCGTACTGGCAGAATTCACTCCCTGGTCAACTTTCTTGTTTCAGACGGTACTGCTCCGATCCAGTACTACCTCGTAAGGGCCTGTTCGTTTCCAGTATATAATTTTTAGAGGGTCAAATCAAAGAGAATTTTATCATTTTGGAGTACTTAAATAAAGTCTAATCTCGAAACTAATTGCAGACCCCCTATCTAATTCACGAGGCGAATCCAACGAGTGTAATTATGGTGTTATTAGAAGATGTTTACTGTAGCATCACTGTAGCAAAGCGTAGATTAATTAGGATCGTTAGATTAGTCTACGCAAATTAGAGGGGGTCGCGACATAGGTTTTGTTATTAAATTAATAAAAATACTACTAAATAGTAAAATTCTCTTTGATGTGATAGTATATAAATTTTAGAGGCAGAAACGAACAGGGCCTAAGTCTTTTCTGGGTCTAAAATTTATAGTCTATCACACAAAAGAATTTTATTATTTAGAGTACTAAATAAAGTTTAATTATAAAATAAATTATAGGTTCTTAGACTAATTTACGAGACGAATCTAATAAGATTAATTAAGTCGTGATTAGAAAATAGTTACTGTAGCATCACTTTAACAAAACATAGATTAATTAAGCTCATTAGATTCATCTCGAAAATTAGCACTAATCTGTCAAAAGGGTTTATCATTAAATTGATCGAAATATTCTTAAATAGTAAGATTCTTTTTGATGTGACAGTGCTTAAATTTTAGAGTACATGAAACGAACGGGGCCACAACAACAGCCGGAGATTAGATGTACTACTACTAACAATAGTACTACTAGTAGCTGGAGAGATGTACACAGCGCGCGTGCCCGAGAAGGGAGCGAGAGAGATCCGTATCCATGGCAGTAGCGATCACATTTTTGGTTTGTCCACAAGTACAAGTTGATGGAATGTTAGCGTGGGTAGGCATGCCGCACGCGTGACTGCCGTGCGTGCGCCTTCACCTTATTCAGCGTACTCTTCTCTCTTCAAGACGTACGTGTTCAGCCTAAAAGGTGCAAGTCATTTTATCTCTCCATGTTTTAATAAACTAACTTCTAGAAACTTGAGGGTCTAAAAGAATAACAATTTAGTCTCTGATTTCTTAAAACCAGTTTTCTAGTTTCTAGCAACAAAAAATCTAGCTTAACCCATTTCGCCATTAACTACTTCAAAAAAGGTTATAAATTCTAGAAAGCACCACCCAAGTTTTTTTTCTAGAAACCGGCTTCTAAAATAAATCAGAAAACGAAATTTTGACACAATGCCTAACTAAAACATGTAGTGTAGCACTGAAGGAACATAAAATTGATAGTGCAAAACAAGTTCTCAAATTATAAGCTGGATGACTGAACTTATTTATATATTATATTAGAAAATAAAAATAAGTTTCTAGTTGTTTCGTATTTGTATGTAGCCTTCAAATTTTATTTATTATATCAGACTAAAGACTAATTTTTTTCTCTCACATTAAATACATTCGAGTTATTTTAACTAGTCTATCAACCCATACCAATATTATATGACCTGTGAACAATATATGTTTCTTGAAAAGTAACATTACGTTCAAGTGCCGACACTTGATCTACACATGTGACATTATATTCTAGTTTACAAAATTAATCTTCTATACTTGTTGACAATATATGGGGAATTAATTTCTCAAGAACTACAAATTGATGTACAAACTCATTAAGTTTGATGCTGATATTAACATGGTACAACAACACAAATAATTTAATTTCCGAAATTATATGGTCCCATTATAAATAGAAATTTAAGTTGGTACTATACTTCCCTTAGGGTGTGTTCGTTTATCGAGGTCTAAATTTTAGAGTTGTCACATCAAAAAGAATCTTATTATTTAAGAGTATTAAATAAAGTTTAATTATAAAACAAATTGCAGGCCCCTAGACTAATTTACGAGACGAATCTAATAAGGTTAATTAAGTCGTGATTAGAAGACGATTACTCGTAGCATCACTTTAGCAAAATATAGATTAATTAAGCTCATTAGATTCATCTCAAAAATTAGAACCAATCTGTCAATAGGGTTCTGTCATTAAATTGATCGAAATATTCATAAATAATAAGATTCTCTTTGATGTGACGAGTGCTAAATTTTAGAGGGGAGAAACGAACACACCCTTATTTAAGCAGGTGGCTATTATACTTGTATCTTTATAAATCTCGTCAAAGCCCTCCATAGTTGGTTATAAAAAAAGCTCTCCATAGTTATTTCTACTATGGAGATTTAAGTAGCAACTATATTTCCCCAGAAATTTTAGATCGTAACACTAAAAGTTTTTATAACATTCTGACCTAGGGCTTAATAGGATTGATAAAATACTCATGTCATCAAGTTGCAATTTTTTTCTTCGAAAGCTCATCTCCAAAGCAAATTAGGGATAGGTGATCATACTGGAAAGTCTTTCTCGAGTGTGCACGAGTGAGGACAAAGTAAAAGACTAGTGTTGGTCCGTGATGTAAGTCTTGAGGGTCAATTAAGTTGTCGGGTGTAAGCGGGCCTAACCCGGAGTGGTGAGACATTATATATAGTTGGTATAAGAGCCGACTCGCAGTTTCAAGGGCGCGTGGGTCGCATTTGCGTAGGCATGGTGTGAATGACTGGTGTGGATGCTGGAGTGGTCACACAACATGACACATGCGCGGCGATGAGGCACACGGTCGTGGCGAAGAGAGGACGTTTCTAGCTTGGGGTTGACCGATAAGGACGTCGATGTTCTAAGGGGGTTAGTGTGTGTAACATCCTGGCTTAGGACTTAGTAGGATTGATAAAATACTCATGTTAATAAGTTGCAACTTATTTTCGAAAGCTCATCTCTAAAGTAAATTAGGGATGGATGACCGATCGGGAAGTCTTGAGGACAAAAGTGCGCAAAAAATACTAGTGTTGATCTGTGAGCTAAGCCTTGAGGGCCTATTAAGTTGCCAGGTATAAGCAGGTCCGGGCCGGAGTGGCAGGACGTTACAGTTTTCTATATATTTTATTTATTAATGTGAACATATAGCAATTTGTGAACTCATTAGAAGTTAATATTTATCATGGAAAGGCTTATTAGGACCTGTTTTAGCTGCAAGATCTTTTATTTACTATCTAAGTGGGGTCTTGCAAAGTTACATTTAGACGACCATCACAAACTTAACATTTTAATAATTTAAAATTATGTACAAACTATAGCCGAGACACGTTTCAGTTATACAAATTAATCATTTTCAAATTTGTATGTATCAAAATGTTTGATTGGTTTTGTGTTTCAATTTTAAGAACACAAGCCATTGCAATTAGTTAATTTTAGGCACACATGAAGCAAAGGTCATTAGAGCCTACGCCAACGAAATTTGTGTATCTCCCTATATGGGAGGCCGCATCTGTAGCAGATGTTATATTTCTTGCTAATAGAACAATTGTTGCCCTAGTCATGTCTCTTCATGCTTTGGTTTTCACGGCCCAACACCGATGATCATCATTATTCATCAATAGCCAGACCTCTCCAGTTAGGACAATCCATAGTCTAGAAACTGTGATCATAATAAAACCTTCCTAACTTTTAAACTGTAAAAAATATTTACAGTTATATTTAAATAACTATGGACAATTGATACATGAGGTGACACAAGCACCACCCAATCTGAAAAAGGAGAAATAAGTGACACTACAAATTCGATTTCAACAAATTGTATTTACAAATTGACTAATGCAAGATGCAAATTATGCTATTTAACGTGACCTAGGATTTAAAGCTTCTTACTTCTGTCTGGTCTAACTCTAGTTGGTCTAAAGCTGATAATGACGTAATTCTAGTTATATAAAGATGTGAAAACTAAAGCATACCTGTTAACTCAGTTGGACGACCATCAGTACCAGCAGGTACTTGTACTAAATTCAGATCCTGCTAGTGTTTTCAAGATCCTGCAGTGGCCATGATGAACACCAAGTTAACAAAATCAATTTTGACAAACCACTTATTCTAGCAGTTTTTCTTTCTGCACCTTTTCTTTCCTTTCCTGAGCACAATTCGAAGGAGTTATTAGCTCCTCACTATGAATACATCTTTTTTCTGCCATCTCAAATTTGCGCAAGAGCATGTTCATCATCAACGTGACTTACTGACTCAATCCAATATGGGCTGTTTGACAACCTGATGCACACGTGATTTTGATTCCTTATGAGTTATAGGAGATCGAGATTTTGATTCCCAATGGATCCCCGCTTGTTTGCTGGTGGTCAACATTATGATTCCTAATTCGTCCCCTCCTATTTGTGGCAAACATATCAACAAATCAAAGAAGAGTCCTGGACACGGAAAGATCAAGAGAATTTCTTTAGCTGTAGACTTTTTTTTGCGAAGAACGAACTGTAGACGTTAATTTGTCGATGGTGCCATGGAATATTTTGTTTCCCTTTTCAACCGGCTCTTACGTCAAATAATATCTTATTTTCTTTCTTGTTCGTGATGGATACGTGGACCACCAAGGGTATGTATCCGATTGATCCACTATGAAGATCCATTAGTTGTGTTTGTTTTTTGGCACCAAAACTGATGGGCCAAATGTTTTTGTTTTTTGTGGTAATTTCTAGAACTTCCTACGATTAATGTGGAGGACTCAAAAGAAGTTTCCAATTATAGTAAATATAATACTCCCTCTATTCCGAAAATCAAGTCGTTCCGACAGCTTCCACAAGCTGTTTCTCAGTGCAAATCTCTTGTCCGAACGACAAGACTTCCGGAATAGAGGAGTATAAGATTAGCTATTAGGTTATGTCATTCAATGAGTCTTTTTTTATCCCACCACGGCTGTTGGAAACATGTGGATTTGATGAGCAATGCTATTTAGTGTCGATCAAAACTGAATGAAACGTGGTGCTCCTTCTATCTTTAATAATAATTATATATATAGTAGAGTTAATTCAACAAATTCATCAGTATTTGGGTTTTATAGTAAAAAAACTAGTGAGTATGGTGGTTGTTTCACAAACCAACCAATATTTTGATGACCACGTGAGAGGCTTGTGGTTATAGCTGCTTTCACTTAGTTATGCTTCCCCTGATTCAGAGGAATGATGAGATGATCAGAAGCCTACTCCATATCATAGCTGCATTTGAGTATCAATAAAACCTGACGTCGTTGGTCCAAGTTTGAGCCTGTTTGGTTAATTAACTCAATCGATTATTTAGTAAAAGTGCCAGGAATAGAGTCCTGGGTTTTGTAACCACAGAACGATTTGCACACAGGAAGAGAACTTTATATTCCTACTGACCAATGGAATCTTATCGTCTAATCTAAGGCGTGCAGTGCCAAGCAGGAACAAGCAAAGGGAATAAAAGGTATCCCAGCGTGATCTATCTATCGTGCTCGCGTTGAGGTGGACAAATGAACAAATATTATCATTTTTGGCCGATATTTTAAGTTGATGCGAGCATGACACTTAGTACTACCTTTTTGGCTGTAGCTGCAAGACAATATACAATATAGGGAGCACTACCTTGCACGCTTAAGAACAGTACTAGTATCTTATTTTACATGAGAGCTTGTCCATATTCATTGAGTACTTACACTGAATGCAAGGGATCTGCATGAAAAGAAGCGTCCAATTACCAGTATTACTATGTTTTACTACTAGTAGTGCTTATTGTTCTTCACTCATAACATTTGTTTCAGCAATGAGACAAAAGGCAGCACTCTCTCTTTCTACCCTAATAACACCGTGTATGAAAACCATTAATATTAATTTTCCAATAATTTGAAGTATACATGATTTTAGGCCTTTACCTTTTTCATAGGCAGGCATATGAAAAAATAAAAAGAAAATGGAAATACATTACGAGTCTCACTAGTACTGAACTAAGTCATGCCTTCTTATCAAAAAAAAAAAACTAAGTCATGCCAAACAGTGATGTTGGACAATTCAGGTGTCCACACACTTCCATGGTGTAGGCGTGGAACAACTCTCTCTCTCTCTCTCATGCATGTCAATATATGTCATGTGGTTTGGATGTATATGCGGTAGGAAGAAGAGGGATATATACGTGTGGTTTCCAGAAAAAATGTGTGGAAGTTTAGAGAGGCTTTTCTTCCGCTCTCTCCTCTGTCAACCTTGTCCGAATGCCGGCTGTTGCCAACACGCATGTGAGAGTCCCCTTGTCCTTCCTCCCCCAGGTGAGGATTTATGTGTGGACATTCACACATGACACTAGCTTCCTGCTGCTGTCCTGCTTGGCTGCTCCATGATACAAATATGATAAAAGATACACTGAAAAATGGTTTCCCGTGCATTCGACATCATTTTTGGATCTGTCCATGCTTGTATATGTTGTGGAAATAAAGTGCTTTGGCAAGTATCACACCCACAGTACACATTGTACTACAATGTATATATGAGGTACATCATCTTTGTCTAAACTATGGCGCCAAGTAAATATTTTTGAGATATCATTAGAATTCATATAGCCGTTCAGTATGAATTATGTTTCAGGATCGTTTCCCCCTTCACCCTTTCACTTTCATTATTCTAACACTCAGATAGTCACATATAATAATTCAACTCATCAGACATATCATTCTTTTTGCGGGTAACTCATGTGACATACTCCCTCCGTTCTTAAATTTTAACGCTATTGACTTTTTTGTTACGTGGACCTTTCGTCTTATTCAACTTTTTCAAAGTTGTGTAAAATTATAAGTCGTGTTTCAACTTTGTTCGATGATGAAAAAATCATAATAAAATATTTAATAAATTTTAATTTTTTGAGTAAGACAAACGGTTAAACGTAACGAGAAAATCAACAATTTAAGAATGAGGGGAGTATATCATTAGGTATTTAATGGCCATTATCGTACTAATATCCCTGATGTCTTATGTTCTCGAATATATCTCTACTACATATAAGTTAATAGCCACCCCCGCCCCCAACCGCCACCAAATTATGTGAACATGGCATCATAGTACATGAACCTTGCAGGTAAGTAGCATGGACGAAATTCACTAGTAATAATTGGGAGATTTGCAGGTGAGGTAATAATGAGAGTTAACTATTGAGAGAGAGAGAGAGAGAGAGAGAGAGAGCTATTGATCAATGGTATTCTGAATCTCTGCTTTAGGCATGTTTTAGTAAAGTCAGTTAAGAAATAACTTATTCAAAACAAAACTTGCTCTCTATGCTAAGAGGAAAAATAGCCATGGTAGTTCACAAGTCTTAACACTGCTATGGCCTATGAGCCAAGGTAGATGTAGCTGTGGCAACGGTTCTTCATTTGTTCACCTCAATTGTTCTCTTAGAGCAAGGATAATAGAGTCGCCAGCTGCTGGCTAAATACCGGCGATTTCTCGTACCCCGTATAGTAGTTTCGCTATCTCATTGCCTTATTGCTTATTTGCATTGATGAGCTAAGCATTTGTTCCTTGAGCTTTTTCTCCTTGGGCCTCGGTCTCAGTCGGGCGATCGGTGAAACGCCAGCTCTCTTCTCTCTCCTCTATTCTCACTCCTCCACCTAGGATTTTGATGACATGGACTATCATTTAGCCAGCTGACTAGACCTTATTATACTTGCTCTAAGAGCAAGTATAATGAGGATGACTCAGCCGGCGCAACGACTTGCCACATCATACTAGTCCTAGGTGGAAGAGGGAGAAGCAAGGAGAGAGAAGGAAGCGGGCGATTACCCAGCCGCTAGCTCAAGCAGCCGTTCCAAGAAAATGGTTCACGTCCTGCCAATGGTTAAGCGCTCAAAGAAATATTAAAGAATTAAATATTAGATTGTAGCAGGCTAATAGCCGGAGCTTATTATACCGGTGCTTCTTGGTGTTGGCTGAGAATGACCTCGCTATTTCGCTGACAGCGGGCGCGACCTTTAGCCCTGCTCTTACTCATTTGTTTAGCAAAACGACACTAAGATCCATCATTGTAGTACCCCATGGTTGAAAACGTAACCGTGAAGGGGACCACACAGGTTTTTGGAGCTTGGGATGCATTTGATCCAAGCGTAAGCACTACATGTCCCTTGTAGCTTCCATGCTTGGTCACCTCGATTCGGGTGCACCCGCTAGCACGAGCATTCACTGCCAGGTAACCGAAGTACAAGCGTCCTCCGAGCGTAGCAACCAACACTGATGAAATCCTAGCAGTTTCTGGTTTAACAACATCGTCATAAAGCGTCAGCTCATGATTCTTCAATCTAGAGGCTTGAGCGATGATTACCACATGATCCCCATGTAATTCCTTTGGGATTTCAACATCAAGAACTGCCTCGATGCCAAGTCTGGTGAACTTATACTCCATTTCAAGAGCAGCGAATGAGCACTCGATTCTTGATCTGAGCTTCTTTCCACGGTAGATTCGGTCCCAACGGAAGTCAATGCATACATCCACAAGAACATCGTCATCTTCATCTTTCGAAGAACTGCCACTGCGCTTGACCTTGAGACTAATTTCGACCAAAACTTTGTGCCATACGGACATTCCACGAACTGGAGAAGTCAAGGGCAACAAGCGGGAGGCCTGTGTATTAATAAGAGTGAATTAAACTACCGTCCATACACATGTGTGCATACGAAACTGAAACATTCTATTCAATTACAACTACGAACAGAAAAAGTAAGTGGTGTAGTATCTGCTTACTGGTCTAAGATCAATGGCGTCCTCTCTTGCACGGTTGAATATATAGTTCCTCAGAGGCTCGCAGTCATCTCTTACCGCCACGAAACCATACACAGGCAACGGCTGTTGATCACCCGGAAAGTCACCAACAAACTTGAGCGAAAATACCTGCAGCATTGTTGAAGCTGCATAATTCTCGATAGGTTTGGGGTTGGTAAAACGCTTGCATCCCCATGTTGCTGTGATCGAGCAGAAACATATATATTATTTAGATAAACATATAGTATGGTGGTAGTAATAACTCAAGGAGAACTATATATATGATAATAAGGAATGGTAGTTAATTAATTACTTGGCGAAGTGTCGTCCATATGAAACTCCCTGTATACCAGGGCTAATGCCATGAGTAAAAGTTTATGGTCCCGAGGCCAAACGTTGATTTTGCACAACTGTTGATTTTTTGGTAGCGTGACATTCAACTCTCGGGCTCTTCTCCTGCAATCATAGTTATATTTGCTGATTTGACGCATGAGGTCATGTGACCGGTCTGTGAAACGCAAGAACGAAGACATGCATAGATATTAATTAGGTCATCAAAGTGGTGGGCTAAAATGTATGTATAGGGTACAAAATGCACAGTACAAGTTAAATATTGATATTCGACACTAATTCAAGTTTTTGGTAAAAGAACACACTAATTAAAGTTCAACTGAGAGCATGTATAATTTTTGTAAAACTATATTATGCGATTTACATGGAACATACGGGTTGACACGTAAGTATAACCTGAAAGAAAACAGTTTTGTCGTGCAGATAGAAAAAAGTGCTAGCACACAGAGAGATTAGAAACCTACGCGCAACAACACAGACCAGACATGCACACAAATAGACTCTGAAGAAGGGCATCTATTCTTATCATAAGACTACAAATAAATCCGCTAATAAACAACTGATCTTTTCTGTGTAAGAGAGGTACTATACCCATGAACGCTTTGTTTGTTTCGTCAATTACTATCACCGCTGCCTCCATGTATTTGGCAGCTTCCAGTTCCACTTCTTCCAGGCTCGGATATGCCGGGATCCTGACTGCCTCCACGACGACCACCATCTTCGATTTTCCTTCGATCGGGCTTAGGTATAAGTCGGCGCGGAAGAAACGATGTTCCTCCGGCGGCTCTGCCTCGACGGCTCGTCGGGAGGGTACGATTCGTACAGGGTTTCTCACTTGGTTTTGTCGTTGCCGCTAGACTGGATCGGAGTATCGGACTACCTAGCCGGAGCTGTTAATTAACATGCATGGCAACCGAGGCGGCTACGCACTCCGTTTCAGAGGAGGGTGCATAGAATCGTTACCGTGGCCGGGGATGTAGAGTTGATTTGGTCCGATCGAAAAAATCGACCCCTCTTCCTATCGGTTTTCTACGACCAGCATGTTAGAGATAACTTCAGTTTTCTACACAATTCAGTTAGAGAATAGTTTTGATTGTAAGAATTATAGATGCGTCTAATGTGATGGATTGTATTGCAATGAGCCTCTCGGCCGGTATATATGAGAGTACATGACTTGAGGGGCAAGACACCTCCTTGATACATATGGTAGTCCTAGATACATAATCTAAACTACCAATTATACTCTTACATCCCCGGTAGTCACAACGGGAGCATCGTAGTCGGTGAGACCGGAGAAGAAGCCGAAGGTAGAAGCCGACGGACTGACATCCCCCGCAGTTGAAGCGTCGTCGCGTTGCAGGTGTTGTGACGGGAGAGAAAACCGACGAGTACCTCATGTGGATGATAGCCCCTTAGTGCCGAAGTATCCAAAGTGGAGGTGGTCGTGGTCGAAGCCATGGTGAAGGGCACGGGTCTGAAGCGTCAACATAGACGCACGAGTGCACAAGGTCAGCAACTTCTGCGTTCAGCAAGACGGTGCGGCTTGATGGCGATGGTGACAACAGAACTTAAGAGCACGACTTACGGTCATCCTTCAGCACATCGGCGACAGTGTCTGCGAGTTTGCAGCATGAAGCACGGACTCAGATCGATGGATGGCATGACGAGGATCGAACACCGAGTGTAGCAGCACAAGTGGCGTTGGGTGGTTGACCAAAGATGCGGTGTGGTGACCGGAGAACCTGCGGGCGGTACTAAGTCACCAATTTCCATGTATATTAATAAGTCCTAAACAATTTACACTAAGTCCTAAACAAACTCAACTAACGAGCTGACTGCTGACGTGGATAAAACAACAACCTTTATCCACATAGTTCATGGAGATCCATATATAGGCAGTCATCGATCAAATATAAAACCTAGACAATGATCTCTAGATAAATTCACATAACACTGAAGCTAATGTAGTGCAAATTTCACCGATCAACTATCAGCAAGCAGAGCAACAAGCACAAATTGGACATCAGAAAAAGACCTAAGAGTATGGCTTCGGACAAACTGCGCACCGGACGGAGGCAAGCGGTGCTGCATCGATGCTCCGGCTCGGCGCGCAGGCGATGACGGCAGGCCGGCAGGGCGCGGGACCAGGAGTGCCCGGTCCAGGGGCGTGGGACTAGGGGCGCGATGTTGGGAACTGGTAGGCTATGATAGCATGAAACAAATTCTACCGTTCATCCAGAAAACCTTGTAAGAGGGGGATCATGGATCATTACCACTAGATGCACAGGCGGAGCGGAAGCGTTGTTGATATCGCGCGTCGTAGAGGAAGTAGTCGTACGGCTCGATGTAGTGCGCAATCCAGCAGCACCTCTACGGACGTCCACACGTACGGAGAGGAAGACGACGTGACCGAACGTGCTAGCACTCGATGACGCGCTTGATGGATTGCAGCAGCACCACCTCTTCACGCGAACAACAGCGGCTGCAAGCTACGTGAGCTACGACAGCCATGAGTCACGTGGCTAGGTTAATTACCGTGATTAACCTAATGGCCGGTACTGAATATATATATATATATATATATATATATAGAGGCTGCGCCACTTATGGCTTGTGGGCCAAAGTGGGCCGGTCCAGATTAGTTATTGGGCAATTATCCAATAATCTCCCACTTGCACTAGAGTTAATCAATATATGTTGCTGCAATGTCTCAACTTTCTTCCCTCCTTAAGTGTGTGACCCCGTAGGTTCATGCGACCAACGAGACACGACTTAGAAACCATTTCTAGTCAATAGTCAGCATCGGCCCCTAGCAGAGCATACCGACTCCTGAAGGTCCACGAAGATCATATCTTCTACAACCTTTGACATACACTTACACCAATCCCTTTGCCACACGATACCAGTCAAGCTCAAGGCTAGATACATGCCGCCCTTGTGATAGCTCGACCATTCACTCGATCTAATGGTGGATTTATCATGACTAACATTTAGTCATCGTGATTAACTATTAATCACATCAGCATGGCCATGCAATTTTCAAATCCAACTACCTCGAGGGGCCTAGAGATATCTCTCCTGTTATTAGGAGGGGCAAATTCCATCTTGATCGCTCACATCCCACGACATGTTTCATAAAATACCCGAAAGCTACCTTTATGACTACCCAGTTACGGAGTAGCGTTTGGTAACCCCTAAGTGTGCTACTACGCATTCTGGAAATCAATGACAATCTTAGGTCTAAGGATCCCGAAAGTACATCATAAAAGACAACGATCGATGGCACAAAACAACATCTTAGCAGAGTCTATTAGTGGGTCAATCCAACACCATGTTCTCTAACATGTGTCCACATTATTGATTCGATATCTCCATATCTATGATCTGTGAAACATGATCATCAATCAATACATGTGCTAGTTCATGAATCATTATTGTCCCACATAATGATAAGAAACTAGGGACCATTTTAGGATAATATCATAAATAAACAAAAGTCTCACAAACAAGTCACATACTTGTTAATAATGTAATGATAATTATCCAAGGAACAGAATAACACTTTATTCATTTACACATAAACATAGACGCAACATAATCTCTCACATACATCAATCTTGATCATGCAAGTATCTAATACCCATGGATCTCATATGTGCCTCATGCTTGGGCTGTGGGAGAGGTTTTGTCAACGGATCAACGATGTTTGAATCCGTGTGCACTTTGCATATCCTCACATCACCTTGAGCGACGATGTCCCGGATGAGGTGATAACGCCGTAGTACGTGTTTGTTCTTTTGATGTGCTCTAGGCTCCTTGGCTTGCGCAATGGTACCACTATTATCACAATAGAGGTCCATTGGACTGGATGCACTAGGAACCACACCCAACTCGAAACAAATATTCTGATCCAAACAGCTTCTTTTGCAGCTTCGGAAGCTGCAAGGTACTCGGCGTCCGTCGTTGAATCAGCAACCGTTTCTTGCTTGGAACTCTTCCAGCTCACCGTGCCTCCATTGAGGCAAAACACATATCCAGATTGCGATCTCGAATCGTCCTTATCGGTTTGGAATCTAGCATCGGTGTAACCATTTACAACAAGCTCTTCCACACCTCCATAGACTAGGAACATACCCATAGTCCTTCTAAGGTACTTTAGGATATTCTTATTGGCTCCCCAATGAGCTTCTCTTGGATTTGACTGGTATCTCGCTCACAGCACTAAGAGCGTAGGCTACATCCGGGCGAATACTTATCATGGCGTACATGATGGACCCAACAACTGAAGCATATGGAATCGCTCTCATTTTCTCTTGCTCATCCGGTGTCGAGGGACACTGAGTCTTGCTAAGAGAAACTCCATGTGACATGGGCAAGAAACCTTTCTTGGAATCCTGCATATTGAACCGTTTCAATACCTTGTCAATGTACGTGTCCTGGCTTAATCCAATTAGCCTCTTTGATCTATCTCTATAGATCTTAATGCCCAAAATGTAAGATGCCTCTCCTAAGTCCTTCATAGAGAAACTCTTTCTCAAAAAAGTCTTAACAGCTTCAAGCATTGGAATATCATTACCGATCAGCAATATGTCATCCACATAAAGGGCCGGAAAAACAAGCACGCTCCCACTAGACTTTTTGTAAACACAAGGCTCTTCTTTATTTTTAATGAAGCCAAACCCTTTGACTACTTCATCAAAGCGAAGATTCCAATTCCGAGATGCTTGCTTTAGTCCATAAATGGACCTTTGAAGCTTGCATATCTTCCTAGCATTTTGTGGATCAACAAAACCTTCAGGCTGTGTCATGTACACATCCTCACTTAGGTTTCCATTAAGGAAAGCCGTTTTGACATCCATTTGCCATATCTCATAATCATAAAATGCGGTAATTGCTAGAAGGATCCGTGGTGGCAACTATTGCAAGGCCTCATCACCGATAGCATCTTGTTCCAAGGTTACAATTTCTAGAAAATGTAATGACATTACAAGTACCCTCATGAACAGCTGAAACAACCCCTTGAATCAATTCATAAGTGCCATTATAGGGAATGGACATCCATTTGTGCTTCCAATGTATCGTCATGGGGCTACATCGCTCCCGCCAATCATACCCTAGTATCATGTCATAGCAAGGTAGATTTAGAACTTTTAAATCAGAATGACTTAACCTTGCACCGACCATGGTGTATTACAAAACCGAGAGGTACATTTAACTTGCTCACCATTAGCCACACGTACCTACATCGGACAAGGCAAGGTGGAAGCTCCAGGGATATCTGCTGCAACGGTAGCACTAATGAAGGAGTGAGAGCTTCCAGAATCAACAAGAATCAGAATTTCTCTGCCTTGAAAACTACCAAACAACTTCATGGTGCGGGGAGAATCTTCCAAGGACAGGGCAGCTTTCGAAAGCACCAATTGCAGCTGGACACTAGAGTCCTCTACCCCTGGTTCCAATGCCGCTGGACCGTACCATCCTCTTGAAAGAGATCCCAAAGCTCTTGCATCACATGTAATTGCACAAGCATCGGCGCACTTGTGGCCATAGCGCCACTTTTCCGCACACTTCTCACATAGTCCCCGAGCACGATGATACTGTCGGACTTGCTAGCTTCTCGTGCGCATTGCTTGCATGAGCCGCTTCAGTACCTCTTCTACCCTCATTCTTAGCCAAGCCTGCATTAGTAATCTTGGTTGGTGCTGGCAAAGGGATAGGGACAGCTTTCGAAAGCACCAATTGCAGCTGGACACTAGAGTCCTCTACTCCTGGTTCCAATGCCGCTGGACCGTACCATCCTCTTGAAAGAGATCCCAAAGCTCTTGCATCACATGTAATTGCACAACATCGGCGCACTTGTGGCCATAGCGCCACTTTTCCGCACACTTCTCACATAGTCCCCGAGCACGATGATACTCGTCGGACTTGCTAGCTTCTCGTGCGCATTGCTTGCATGAGCCGCTTCGATACCTCTTCTACCCTCATTCTTAGCCAAGCCTGCATTAGTAATCTTGGTTGGTGCTGGCAAAGGGATAGGGACCGCTGGAGCCGTTCCGGTTCAAAGATGGCTCAATACGTTTAACATCCTTTCATGATTGAGAGTCTCCTGCTTCTTCCGATACAAGAGCGAGAGAGCAGGCAAAATCCAAATTGGAGGGACGTTGAACCATAATAACTTTCTTAATATCACCGTACAAGCCATCAACAAATTTCATGGTATAATAAAGAGGTTCCACACTTGCTTATTAATAGGCGTTCAACCGGTCCACCAAGGCAGAGAATTGTTCCACATAATCAACCACTGGACCAAACTGCTAAATGTGGAATAGTTGTCGAACCAACGACTCATGTTGATCCCGGTTGAAGCGAGCATGAACTAGCCTACAAAATTCCACCAAACAGATCCTCCGGATGCGACACTCCGCCGATTGCAGCCAGCGTGCTGCCGCACCCTCAAAATGCATGGAGGCAACTTTAATCCGTATGGAGGGCTATACATCATACATCTCAAAATAATTCTCACTACGGGACTTCCACAATTGCTGGTTCTCGCCATCGAATTGCAGAAAATGTAGTTTAGGAAGCTTGCTATGGCGAGACCTATGGCTATCATGGCTAGGATTCAAATGCACATTACAATGCGACTCGGGGAATTCAGAAAACGAGGGCGGTTCAGCAACGTACCCTTGACTTGCATGTGAGTATGGGTAAACACCGACCCGAACTCACGATCTCGAAGGTGTGGTTTGACACGGTGCCCTTGGGATTGTCGGCGTGGAATGCGGCAGGTTGGTGCTTGGACGCCGACTCGGAGAAGATCCCATACCGATTGTAGGGTCTATCCATGTTCTTGCGCTCGAGGAAGGTGGAGATATGGGACCACTCAACTTGACGCCCTCGATGCGCTTCATAACCTCCAGCCGCCAAGACCCCACCTCGTATTGTGACATCTCTAGAGTGATGAGGTGCACCTCCGCACGTTGCTTTGACTCATCAAGGTGGTGCTCGAGACCGCCGCAACGACCTTTGATGCAGTCCCCATACGCGACTCCATCTTCTCGAGCTCGGAGAGGACGAACTTGAGGTTGGGGTCGATGTCATCGCCAAAAGTAGCCGGCTCGTCGGGCTTGGGACAACGGGTGTAGTGGTAGGGATAGGGCTCCATGGATCGACGAATCCGATACCACGTTATTAACGAAAGGACAGATCGAGGTGTGAAAGCAAAGCACAAGGTGTGATTTGGATGAATTGTTCTTGGGGAGGAAGAACAAACGAGGGATTGTTGGAGTTCAACAATTCAGTTTATAATAGTAATTTTCGTGCTCTTGAAAGTGCATCTAGGCCCCTCATTTTATTTTGGATGATTGATATCAATACAATTAAATTTGAACTAATGTTTTCATGAGAATGTGTGTAGTGAACATCCAAAGAACATGAAAGCATAGCAAGTATGATCAAAAAGAAGAAAAGAAATGAGATATGCAACAAAACAAGAAATTGGAGAAGACCTATCTCAAAGCTTGAGCTTCTCGTTTTACCTTTGCTTTGAGTCATAGGGATGCCGTACTATAAAGAGGGATGCAAATCACAATCTTGGCAAAGAATGAAGACGCTCTCAAAATTCAAGAAAAACCATCCAAAGCCTATTCTTTCGGGACCCATCGGAAGTTCCGGTGTGGTATCGAAAATTCCGATAGGCTAACAGAGAGTTTGAGCTCTCGGAATGCCAATGGTAGCTCTCAAATTCCTAACATGTTTGACTTGTTGGACATCATTGAGCAGGAAAAGAAGACTAATGAGAGGCAAGGGGAGCTTCTTGAGAAACAAGAGGAAATGCTTGTTCAAGGGAAGCAAAGGGTGCTTGAACTTGAGAAGCTCCTAGAAGTTGAGAGGAAGATAAATGAGGACTTGGTGAAGTCTCTCAAAGTGGTTGAAAAATATAGTGAGACACTTAAAGTCACAAATGTGTCACTTCAAGAGAAATGTGATGACTTGTAAAAGACTCATAATTCTCTTAAAGTGCAATTTAAGGAAATTAAGTGTAACACTACTTCCTCTCAATCTTTGTCTTGCCCCTCATCTAGCAATGAATGTGCTATGTACCACAAGGTTGATATTGAAGCTTGCATAAGAAACGTCAAGACCATTGATGACTTGAAGAAGCAAGTACAAGTGCTTGAAGAACAAGCACAAAAGAAGGTGAAGGCCATTGATGATGTCAAGGCCGAGTATGCAAGGGGCGCATACACCAATGCAAGACGGCCACATGTGAAGGATGGCATTGGCTACAAGCAAGGTGGCAAGCACAATGCAAGAATCAACAAAAATGGCACCGAATTCGTAAAGTTCACCAAGGAGGGTGAACATCAAAAGAAGCAAGTCAAGAAGGAGAAGCAAATCAAGAAAACTAATAAATCTTCTCTTATTTGTGATTTGCGTACTAACGTGGCTAACCCCTCTTGTGCTCTCTTTAATGATTTCGATGCAACCTATGTGCTAATGAGAAACAAGCATGATCTTGTCTATGAGAAATATGTTGGGCCACGTAACAAGACCCACAAATCTTGTGTGTGGGTGCCCAAGGCACTTGTTACTAATGTTAGAGGACCCAAGCAGGTTTGGGTACCTAAAAATAAAGCATAAATTATTTTGTAGGAATACTCCTCCGATGGTTCATCTTAGGTGGTGGATAGTGGATGCACCAATCATATGACCGGAGACAAGAAAATATTTGAATCATTTGAGCCAAGCAAAGATAGAAATGAGTACATCACCTTTGGAGACAATGGAAAAGGATATGTATTGGGTTCGGTAACATTCCTTTAACTTTTCCGCATTCACTTTCAAAGGTTATGCTTGTGGATAACGTTGACTTCAATTTGTTGTCTATCTCACAACTTTGTGGAATGGGATACAATTGCTTGTTCAACGACAAGGGTTTGATTGTCTCAAGGAGAAGTGATGGCTCGATTGCTTTTGAGGGTGTGCTCAAAGGAAAGCTTTATGTTGTGGATTTTATCGCGGATAAAGCAAAACTTGACACATGCTTAGTTGCAAAGTCCGACATGGGATGGTTGTGGCATAGACGACTAGCCCATGTTGGTATGAGAAATCTTCACAAACTCCAAATGGGCGGTCACATCTTCGGACTAACGGATGTTTGCTTTGAGAAAATTAAAATTTGCAGTGCATGTCAAGCCGGAAAACAAGTTGGAGCACCACATCCATCAAAGAACATTGTGACAACAACAAGACTCGTTGGAGATGCTACACATGGATCTCTTCGGTCCCATTGCCTATATTAGCATTGGCGGTAACAAATATGGTCTTGTCATTGTTGATGATTATTCTCGCTTCACGTGGGTATTCTTTTTGTGTGACAAAGGTGAAGTAAATGATGTACTCAAGTCATTCTTAAAAAGAGCACAAAATGAATTTAAAGTGAAGATCAAGGCCATAAGAAGCGACAATGGTACCGAGTTCAAGAACACTCAAGTTGAAGAGTACCTTGATGAGGAAGGCATCAAGCATGAGTTTTCGGCACCCTACACTCCTCAACAAAACGGTGTAGCCGAAAGAAAGAACCGCACTCTCATAGAGATGGCGAGAACCATGCTTGATGAGTACAAGACCTCCGATCGTTTTTGGCCCGAAGAAATCAGTACCGCATGTCATGCCTCCAACCGGTTGTATCTCCATCGACTCTTGAGGAAAACACCATACGAGCTACTAACCGGTAAAAAGCCTAATATCTCATATTTCCTTGTTTTTGGGAGCAAGTGTTTCATGCTCAACAAGAAACCCAAGGCTTCAAAGTTCTCCCCTAAAGTTGATGAAGGTTTCTTGCTTGGGTATGGATCAAACTCGTCACGCCTATCGTGTTTTCAACAAAACCACCGGCTTTGTTGAAATTGCACTGGACGTGACGTTTGATGAATCTAATGGCTCTCAAGGGGGCAAGTTGTTATTAACAATGCAGATATTGAGGCTCCTAGACAAGCAATCAAGAGAATGGCCATTGGTGATGTGAGACCGCAAGAACCACAAAATGATCAAGATCAACCTCCTCCCTCAAGTCAAGACAAACCATGCACAAATCATGATCAAGTTGATCAAGATCAAGAAGTTGGTAATGAGGATCATGCTCAATCACAAGATGATGAACATACATCGCATGATCAAGAGATTGAACAAGATGGCGGTCAAACAAGCTCACATCCACCACACCCAAGAGTGCACCAAAGTGTGCAACGTGATCACCCCGTGGAACAAATTCTTGGAGGCATAGAAAAGGGGGTAATTACTCGTTCTCGTGTTTGCAATTTTTGTGAACATTACTCTTTTGTCTCCTCTTTGGAACCATTTAGAGTAGAAGATGCACTCGAGGACTCGGATTGGGTGATGGCCATGCAAGAAGAATTGAACAACTTCACAAGAAATGAAGTTTGGACATTGGAAGAAAGGCCAAGAGGCAAGAATGTTGTGGGCACCAAGTGCGTGTTCCGCAATAAACAAAATGAAGATGGTGTTGTGACAAGGAACAAGGCAAGATTGGTAGCAAAAGGATATTCACAAGTAGAAGTATTGGATTTTGATGAAACCTATGCCCCTGTGGCAAGGTTTGAATCAATAAGAATACTACTTGCGTTTGCCACTCATCACAATTTCAAGTTGTATCAAATGGATGTGAAAAGTGCATTTCTCAACGGGCCAATCAAGGAAGAAGTGTACGTGGACCAACCACCGGGCTTTGAAGACCCAAAGTATCCTAACCATGTGTACAAACTCCATAAGGCGCTCTATGGGCTCAAGCAAGCTCCAAGAGCATGGTATGAATGTCTTAGAGATTTCCTATTGAAGAAGGGTTTTGAAATGGGCAAGGCCGATGCGACCCTCTTCACAAAGCATTTTGACCATGATATCTTTGTGTGCCAAATTTATGTCGATGACATAATATTTGGTTCTACTAATCAAATGTTTTGTGATGATTTTAGCAAGATAATGACAAAGAGGTTCGAGATGTCTATGATGGGAGAGTTGACATTCTTTCTAGGATTTCAAGTGAAGCAACTCAAAGAGGACACCTTCCTTTGTCAAGCCAAGTACACTCAAAATTTATTGAAGAAATTTGACATGAACAAGGCAAAGCCCGCCAAGACATCCATGGCTACAAACGGCCATCTCGACCTCACCAAGAAGGACAAGCCGGTTGATCAAAAGGTATATAGTTCTATGATCGGCTCCTTGCTTTACCTTTGTGCATCTAGGCCCGATATCATGCTTAGTGTGTGTATGTGTGCACGTTTTCAAGCCGCTCCTATGGAGTGCACACACCCAACCTAGGGCTTTGGTACCCCAAGGGTTCAAAGTTCAACCTAATAGGCTATTCCGTTGCGGATTATGTCGGGGACAAAGTGTTGAGGAAGAGTACCATCGGGACATGCCAATTCTTGGGTAGGTCCCTAGTGTCATGGTCATCCAAGAAACAAAATTCCGTTGCCCTATCCATGGCCGAAGCGAGTATGTTGCAGCCGGTAGTTGTTGTGCACAACTATTATGGATGCGACAAACTCTAAGGGATTATGGTTACAAGTTGAACCGTGTCCCTCTCCTATGTGACAATGAGAGTGCCATAAAGCTAGCATATAATCCCGTTGAGCACTCGCGCACAAAGCATATAGATATCCGCCATCATTTCTTGAGAGATCATTCTATCAAAGGGGATATTGAAGTGAGCCATGTGAAAACCGAAAATCAACTAGCCAATATTATCACCAAGCCACTAGATGAAAGCCGGTTTTCCTATCTAACGAGAGGGCTAAATATCCTTGACTCTAGTAATGTGGTGTAGATGCGTGCACATCCGCTTGTTGTTTTAATCGTTTTTGGATCTTAAGTTGAAAATGCATGCTTTCGAAAACTATGTGAGTGATTTTTGAAAAATTTTCTTGGTTCTTGACCAAAAGGTCAAATCTTGTCAAGATGTGATCATAGCCTTGATTGTTGATTGTATACTAATCACATATTGTCGGGATGTCTCTCTAGTCCATCAAAACTATCCTTGAAATTTCCCGAAAATTCTCCCCTTTTCTCTCTGTTTCACCCCCTACCGGAAGTTCCGGTAGGCTAACGGAAGTTCCGGTATGGGTGGTCAGGTTTCTTCAGCGTGTCCGGGGCTCTCGGTGTTTTTCCCGGTCGGAAGTTTCGGTAGGACACCGGAGGTTCCGACCGGAGGTCGAACAGAGGAACTTCTCCTTCCAGTCGGAAGTTCCGGTACTCGCACCGAAGCTCCGACCGGGAGCTCACATGTGCTGTTAAGCCCACACCGGAAGTTCCGGTATGCTATCGGAAGTTCCGGTGCGGGGACTTGACCTAGGGTTTGAGCCCGCACCGGAAGCTCCGGTAGGGCGGCAGTATAAAAGGGAGAGCCCGTCCCCTTGGAAGGGACGGCTCCCATTTGAAAAACTCCTCCACTTTTCTTCACCTTCCCTCCTCCACTTCGGTTCTACATCAACCGGAAGTGTTTTTCAACTTCCGGCGGCAATCTTCGGCGAGGCTCCATCAAGTTTTCTTCCCGTTTCATCTCCAAGCTTCCTAGCTAGAGGAGAAAGTATTTTTCATGTCCTTCACTTCTAGATCTAGGGTTTAATCCTTGAATCCCTAGGAGCTTTCGTTGAGTAGATGAATCACTAGCAGCTTCTACGACACTAGCATGCTTCTAGGAAGTAAATCCATTAGCTAGTTGTAAACTTTTCGCATCGCTAGGGTTAGGGTTGACCCCTACCGGAAGTTCCGGTAGGCTACCGAAGTTCCGGTATGGGCAACCCTCTCGACGGTTGAGGGCCCCCGTCGGAAGTTCCAGTACCCGCACCGGAAGTTCCGACAGTGGAACCTCCCGTTAGGATCTATTTTGTGCTCCTTCTAGTTATCGATATTGTGTATGTTGTTCCTTACACATCTATCCTCTATTGTCGGATGACTCGTGGCAGGAAGGAAACCGTCTCAAAGGGTCCACTCCAAAGCTACGCCGACTCGGACTCGGACTATGATGTGTCGAACCCTCGCCTTGCCAAGAGGCAAGCCACTAGAGCCGGTCCTCGGTCTTCTTCCCGTGGTCTTGGCCCCGGGAAGGGAAAAGGACTAGGCAAAGGAAAGGGCAAGGGGACAGCAAGGAGACCTCCTCCCGCTCCGGTATCAAGTGAGGATGAAGAGAGTGAGGAGGAGGCGGGTAATGTGGGCGTGGATGATTGGTTTCTCCCGATAGTCCGCAACTTGCGGGAGCATGTGAAGTATGAGTTGAGGACTCCGACCGTGAGTGGCAAGTGCCGGTACAATGTGCCGTTTTACAGGGATGAGGTGCAAAAGTATAGGAGCAAGTGCCCATGGATCAAGGCTAAGGAAAGGGGTGTGGATGATATAAGGTTTTGGGACCACACCCAAGCCGAGTGGTACAAGGAAGTACCGAAGCTCAAAAACAAAACCACCGAGATGAAATGGATCAAGTGGGACTGGATGGACCGTCGGAGATCTAGTGTTCAATCAAATCAAGTCCGAGTGTGCAAGGAGAGACATGGTGGATCTCATGGGACTTGAGCATGGGTGGAATACCGAACCGGTGGTTCGGCTCTATGCCACCCTATGGCTTGAGTTCAATGAGGACTCTCGGGAGGATTCCATCATGCACTCGGACGCTTGATGGAAATCGCTTTCAGATCACCTATGCAGAGTTTGCCGAGGTTCTTGGTTTTGGTCATGCAGATGCAATGAAGAACAACATCAATGTGTTTGATCCTCCAGATGATCAGCATTGGAATTCATGTATGACAGTCGCTACGACCAGCCTAAGGGGATGATCATTGGGACTCACTTTGGATTGCACCCCTAGTATCGTGTCCCGAATAACATGTTCAGGTGGACCTTGGACCCTAAGATAGGGGATGCATCCTCCTTGCTAGCAACTCGCCAAGACTCTATTGTGTGCTATGCGTCCCGGAGCCGAGCCTTTCGTGTGTTTGAGCACATTTGGACTCCTATCATCAATCATTCCTACACTCACAAGGCTAGTCTTCCATTCTCTCCCTTTATCATGAAGATGATTGAGCATGTGACTGGAATCAACTTCATACATGACAGAGCTCATTCAGACTTCGTCCCAAGAAGTTTCCTCTACTCCCCACTCCTCGGGGATCTCCAGCACGACAGTGCAGCTCCTCCTCCTCCACCGTCGCCTCAGCAGCTAGGGATGCTCCCGCTTCATCATCTCGCCGGACTCGCAGCAAGTCGGGCTTTATCAGCTCGTCCTCAAAACAATCTTTTGCATGTGCAAGGCCAACAAGTGAGGATATCTATGAGATGAGGATGGAGCAAGTGGCGCATAAATGAAGGTCATCACCGGTATCTTACTCACCTTGCTCAGCAGCAGCAGCAGCCACCCCCTCTTCCCTTGGATCTTGCTCCGATTGTGCCTCGGCAGTGGGAGGATCCTTGGGCTCCTTATCGGCAGGCCGCAGGAGTGGCAGCAACACAGGATGTTGAGGGCAGTGCGACCGAGAGTGAGGAGGGTGACAAGTGCGGAGGATGTCCCATCGGCCACCACTACCGCTCCTCGCTACACCATGCAGATTCCGCTTCGAAGAAAGGCAAGGGCATGGCAAGTCCCGATGATGATGATGATGATGATGATGACGAGAGCGATGGCGAGGAAGAAGACGACGAAGATGATGAGGAGTGATTCTTGTGGGCGTCTTCGTTCTTTTCTCTTTTGGTGATTTGTTGCCAAAGGGGGAGAAGAAATTTCTATCTATCTTTATCATTATGTTTTACCTTGTGATGGACTATGTGATGGACAAATTTGTTATGTTTTGAACAATGAATGCTTGTAATGTTAAGACTTGGTTTATTTATCCATGTGGTTTGCCTTATGACATGATATGGCGTATTGTTGTTCTCTCTTTTTAGATGCATTTGTGTGAAGATAAAATGTCATATCGCATTGTTCGTGGTTTCTCCTTTTTATTCATAACATGGATGCATAGATAAAGGGGGAGCTCTTCATGATTGGTAACTCAAATGTGCATTTGGTGTTGTAAAGGCCATCTTTGAAATTCAATTTCAAGCACATATTAAGGGGGAGCTCGCTTTTTATCTTTGCTAGTTGAACTTATTGAACTATCTTTTTAGAAATTTGATTGTATTGGCATCAATCACCAAAAACGGGGAGATTGGAAGTGCATCTAGGCCCCTCATTTTATTTTGGATGATTGATATCAATACAATTAAATTTGGACTAATGTTTTCATGAGAATGTGTGTAGTGAACATCCAAAGAACATGAAAGCATAGCAAGTATGATCAAAAAGAAGAAAAGAAATGAGATATGCAACAAAACAAGAAATTGGAGAAGACCTATCTCAAAGCTTGAGCTTCTCGTTTTACCTTTGCTTTGAGTCATAGGGATGCCGTACTATAAAGAGGGATGCAAATCACAATCTTGGCAAAGAATGAAGACGCTCTCAAAATTCAAGAAAAACCATCCAAAGCCTATTCTTTCGGGACCCATCGGAAGTTCCGGTGTGGTATCGAAAATTCCGTAGGCTAACAGAGAGTTTGAGCTCTCGGAATGCCATACCGGAAGTTCCGGTCCATGGTACCGGAAGTTCCGGTAGGCTAACGCAGAGTTTGAGCTCTCGGAAAGCCATACCGGAAGTTCCGGTCCTTGGTACCGGAAGTTCCGTAGGCTTACGGAGAGTTTGAGCTCTCCGGAATGCCATACCGGAAGTTCCGATAGGACACCGGAAGCTTCGGTGCGGTCCCATTTTCAAACCCTAAACCTACGTACCGAAAGTTCCGGTACACCACCGGAAGTTCCGGTGCGGGCCGAAATCCGGATCTAACCCTAATCCGACCATACCGGAAGTTCCGATATGCCATCTGAAGTTCCGGTGCGGGTCGTTCGGACAGACGAGCGACTCTTTTGGAGCTGTGGTATATAAGCCACACTCCACCCCTCACTCACTCGTCTCTTGCACATTCCGAACACCAACACACTTGAGCCACACTCCACTCACTCCAAATCCTCTCCAAAAGCAAAATTTCCATCATTGAGCTAGGATTCAAGTGAGAGACTTTAAGCAAGAGATTGAGAGACTTGATTCCATTCTTGAGCATCTTCACTCCCGTCAAGTTTGCGATTTGGATTTGTTACTCTTGGAGCATTGAGCTCCCGACGGCTAGGCGTGCTCGCGAGCTCCCAACTTGTGTGGTGACGTCCGAGAAGTTTGTATTACCCGTCCCGAAAGGGACTTTGATAGTGGAAAACTCAAGCTCAACCTTGGTGGTGACTTGAGGGAGAAATAGGGTTGAAAGAAACCCGGTCCTTGGTGGACTTTCTCAACGGAGACGTAGAGTCCTTGGTGGGCTTGAACTTCGGTGAAAAATCTGTGTCTTGTGTGTTCCCTCTTTTACTTAAGCGCTTTGTTGTTTACTTCACTAGGTTGCTTGTTAGTTTCCCTTTGCGCTTTTAAATTCCTACAATTGCATAGGGTTGTGCTTTCCTTCTTGCAATCACTAGAATTGTGTATGGTTTAATTCCGCAATTTACACCCTCGCATCGGAAGTTCCGGTACCCTACCGGAAGTTCCGGTATTTGACGTTTTTGTCTTAGTCTTATTTCGGAGAAAATTTTAGGATCGCCTATTCACCCCCCCTCTTCTAGGCGACTTTCATCTCTCTCTCTCTCTCTCTCTCTCTCTCTCTCTCTCTCTCTCTCTCTCTCTCTCAAAAGAAGCCGAACTAAAATAGACTACATGCACTAGTCTCCGATGACGACTTGTTAGGCTTCCTCGGCTTGGAGCTCTCGCGATGGCCCATTGAAGTTGACATTGGGTCCGGTACCGGTTTAGCAAGTAACAATATTCTATTTACTCTACATTAACTTCTTGCACACTCGTGCTACTCTATAATTAAGTATCATATATTTTATTCATCGCTTCGACTACCACGTCTAATAAAGAAATCTAAAGTTAAAGTGGTCTACCGTTCTTATTGCGAGTGGTCTAGCGTAAGGCAGCGTTTACGTTGGCTTTGTCTGGAGCGTTTATCGCACACCGCTGCCGGCAAATGTCTACGCTAAACTTTGGTAAAAGATGCTCGACGCACCGCGGATAGTCTTAATGTATCTAATTACTGGGATCAATGGCGTCCTCTCTTGCACGGTTGAATATATAGCCCCTCACATCAAGGGCTTATTAGAGTCATCTCTTACCGCCACGAAACCATACCTATACACACCACCGCCATGCGATCGTCGCCAGCTCGCGGCGGCCCATCAGCAGAGCTTAAACATTTGTATTGATATGCCGGTTCGGATGGCGACAACCGCCATGAAGGTCTACGAGACACCGGCCGGACCAGCCATATGTCTGGCGTCTCCGCCAATCCTACTACTAATTCTTAACCCGTTGAAGAATTTCTGAACCATGGCGAGTGTTGTAGCCGATGTAGCTAATTCCGCAACTTAGATAATTACGTATGCATATGTCGAAGCGGCCGAGTGATAAGTAGTTTGATTGTTTCTTTCCTTTGTTTATAGCTAAGGCCTTGTTCTTTTTGGTGTGGAACAACATGGATCACGAGCTCAAACCACAGGAGAATGTGGGACTAGTCCAGCCCAACTCGAATGGTCATTCGGTGACGCATGGATTGGTACGGGAACCCACCCGATTCCAACTCATTCCATGCATACTCCATATTCCGGAGGTCTAGCACAATCCATCACCCATACCCATGGAACATAACAGTACTTGGATGGAGTGAAAGAGTCGGAACTACTCAATCTAGGCTCTGGGAACATATCCATTCAGGATTCATTCCCACATAAACGAACAAGCCCTTATGTGGAAATGGATCCCATATGGACCTATCCTCCGACCTGGATTGAGTGATTCCAGCTCTCACTTCACCCAGTGCCTACTACGTTGCATGGGATAGGGTGATGGCTACGCCTTCGGGGCATGGAATGGGATAGAATCGGGTGGGTTCCCATACCAATCCATGTGCAACCAAATGACTATTTCGAGTTCGATCGTATCGTTAGAAGATAAAGTGATCCGTTGATCATCGTAGCAACAAGGGACACGCCTTTTCTCCAAAGGTCGTGTACCTTCCTCATCATGTAGAGGCGCGTCCGTACGGACGCGTCCCCACGTAGGCACCCCTTTGAGGCGCCTTTCCCCCTATAAATGTAACCCTATCTCAATAATGAAAAGTACTGTTCACCATTACATCATTGTCATTACATTCCAAACACGTCATCAGCACGCTTTAACCACTAAGCCCTAATATCGCCGGAGATTCTCGCCGAGAACAAGTGGAGATTTTCACATCTAGAGGTGAGCGAAAACATGCCAATCTCGGCACTCACCACCGCTCCGGCAGTCTTCCTCCCGCACGCCCTGCAACCACGCCGCCGGAACCACCGTGGCCGCCGTCCGTACCGTGGTCGCCGTGGACTCCACTTCCGCAACCGCTTCGGGCAGCCTTTCTTCCATGGCCGCCGCCATGCTTCGGTCGCCGCCACCACGCCGGTCGGAGAGACCGTCTCATCTTCGGGCGGCCAAGTGGATGGGGCATCCACAACCGCCACCCGGGCGTGACCGCCTCGGATCTTCCACCCCGGCAACAACAAGAGCGCCGCCGGACCAAGCAGCGTTCCCGGACGCCCTTGGTCTCCTCTCGGATGCACCGCCGAATGCCCGTCTCCCGACGCCAACGCCGGTAGAGGAACCCGGATTGATGTTTGGGGTACCGGCCATGGAAACTACCTCCGCCGCCGTGAGGTCGTTCACGACCGCGGCCATGGAGGACACGATGGATCCTTCAACCTCCAGGGCCACCGGATCCGGTGACCCGCCATACTTCACCGCACCATGGTCGCCGGCCCAACGAGGGACGAGCGATACATGGACTCGGTCCTTGCCTTCCTCAATCCGAACCGAGACAGGAGGCGGAACCGTCGGCAGAAGAGGCAGAACCGGAGGAAGAAGAAGAGCCGTCGGAGGAGGACGCACCGCGAGATCTACTCGCCCATCATCTCCATGACTCCAACTCCATCGCCGCCACCTTCACCGGCTCCATCCCGACGAGGCGCACGGATGCGCGTTGGGGGGAGAGGAAGGCCGAGCGAGCGGATTGCTCCGCGCTCAACGCCGCCACCGTCGTCGTCGTCATCGAGCTCGCCCGGCTTTGATGTCATCATCGGGCCGCCGGCAGGCACTTCGGCGGCGACCGAACCATCGCTACACGCCCCCAACGGGGCCGTCTTCTTCAACGCCATGGCCACCTCGTCGAGCTCCGGCGCGCCACCCCGGACGTGAGGCCGGCGCATGGACGTCGACGGCCACAAGCTCGCCGTACTGCAACGGTGTTGCTCCCAGCGATGTTCTGTCCTCGGACGAGGACTGGCCTTCGCACCGCAACTAAAATCACCGGCGGCGGAGGCTGCCGGATCTGGACGGGGGAGGCGGCGGTGGTGGTGGAAATCGAGGGAAGAAGTGATGGCGGAGAATAAGGGTGCTGAGTTGTGCATGCTGCGGCAGCAACAGGGTAGATGTGCATGCTGCGGCTGGGTGCTGAGTTGTGGCGGCCGGGTGTTGGATTCTCCAAAACCTAACTGCACCCATTTATAGAAGCCATCTCCTGCTGGCTAAATGGGCTGGGCCAGCTCCCATGCTGCTGCTGCTATACAGACCGAAAGGTCAACTGGGTTCACCGCCCAGGAAGCTTCGGCCTGAAGTGGCTGAGGCCTAGAGTCCACTGTTTTCATAGAGAACTTTGTATTTTCTGTGAATTACAGTTTATTTAAATTCCAATTAGTGTTGTAATAGTCAGTTTAGTATTCAGTACTTGCTATAATTGTGTCAGGAATTTGTTTAAGATAATTTATTCTCAGCTATGTACTGAAAAAAATTATCAATGTTGAATGGGTCACGTATGTGTATTTTCCCATGACAAGATGTGTTTATTTTCAATGTTGAATGGGACATCCCATGACATTAATAAACACTACCTAAACAAACAAATGACTTGTGATAGAATTTATTTTCTAGCAGTCAGATTTAATTCATTAAGAATTAATTGGCACAATTAATTTTACAACACATGAAAATGCTAAGAATTAAATTTCTTAGCTTGCAATAGAGAGACTTCTCTTGCAACAATGAGAATTTGCGATTGAGATTTTATATCTCACAAATTCAATGCAGAATTAAAATTTTGCATAGTTATTACAATGACACCATGAAGATTTTTAATTAAATCTATGGTTTACCTATGTAGGTATCATGGTCCGTGAGTTCGAGGAACTCGCTCAAGATGGCCGGAACTACTCAACATGGGCGACGGACATCAAGATAAGCTTGGCTTCCCGTGGGATCTTTACCGCCCTCACTCCTCCTAGCGAGAGAGCGGCGGTATTGGAAGAGCAATACAAGTACACAGCCTTGTACATCATGAGGCTACACCTCCACCCGGATCTCAAAGCTGAATATGTGATGGAGGAAGAGCCTAGTGCACTTTGGCTTTCTCTTAAGAATAGATATGAACGGCAGAAGGCAGTCATACTCGCCCGAGGCAAATCATGAGTGGTCTCACCTTCGTCTTCAGGACTTTAAATCCATTGGGGACTACAACCATGCCGTTCATAGAATATGTGCCAAGTTACGGTTTTGTGAGAAAGAACCTACAGAGGCGGAAAAGATTGAGAAAACTCTTATCACTATGGTTCCCTCCGATAGGATCTTACAACACCAATACCGTGGAAGGAATTACCGGACTTATCCTGAACTTATCAATGATTTACTTCAGGCCGAGAAGCATGATGAGCTTACGATGAAAAATCATCACCAACGTCCGATTGGAAGTGCTCCTCTTCCTGAAGTTCATCATAATAATGCTCGGAATAAGAACAAGTTCGATGCTTCTACAAGCAACTCTAAGAACTTCAAAGGTAAATCCAAGAAACGTGGCAACAAAAAGAGTAAGAATAAGCCAAATGCACAAGCTAAGGGGAGAGACAATTCTAAGAGTGGCCGATACCCTTGTGGAAAGTGTGGAGGATACAAACACCACTAAGAAATGTCAAACCCCGAAGCACTTGATTGAGCTCTACCAGAAATCCTCGGGAAAGAAAGCAGAAGGATCAAAATTTGAAGCCCACTTCAATCAAGAATCCGCGGCAAAAGAGAGTGCGACTGTTCTTTCTCAAGGACCAAGTCACTTAGAGCCACCACTACCCGTCGAAGACTACATGGACACGGAGAACACGATCGTTGAATTCGTTTCCAACGATGTGTTTGGAGACTTAAAATAGGATCCATGATCTCCTCAATTATTAGATGTCTATGTATTAGTCAATAAAACATTGTAATAGCTACATAGTTGTAGTTTATGTAATAGGAATCAGCACTTTGATACCTAAAATACTTATAAATAAAGTATGTATTCTATATATCTGATGAGAATTTTTTTACAAATCATCTATATAGATTTTACGGGAGTCAATTCGATAGAGGAGAAAATGTGCCTTGTGGATAGTTGTACCACAAACTCTATACTTAGGGAAATAAAATATTTCCGGACTCTTACTAAAAAGAGTGGACATGTTTTAACAATCGCTGGCCGCGATGCCGAGATAGTTGGTACCGGAAAGGCCACTATCATACTTCCTATGGGTACGCAGATAACAATCGAGAATGCATTATTGTATCCCGATTCTACTCGTACCCTCCTAAGCTATAGAGATATCCGTAAGAATGGCCTTCATGTTAAGACCTATGCAGATAACAATGAGGAGTTTCTTCTCATTACAAAAGAAAACGGATATGGCAAAGACATATTGGAAAGAATTCCTTCCTTACCGTCTAGACCGTACTATACATACATAAGACCCGTACCACATGTTGCATATAAAGTAATTTTCCAGAATGTTGATGCATTCAAAACATGGCATGATCGCCTTGGACATCCTGGTGTCGGGATGATGAGAAAATTATTAGCAATTCTGTTGGTCATGATTTAAATGAGGCTAAATTCCCGCAATCTCCGGATTTTATATGCACAGCATGTGCAATGGGAAAATTGATTTTAAGACCATCACATCTTAAGATCCATAGAGAACCACTCAATTTTCTTGAACGAATTCAAGGAGATATATGTGGTCCGATACAACCATTGTCCTGGACCATTCAGGTATTTTATGGTTTTGATAGACGCATCTACAAGATGGTCTCACGTGTGTCTCTTGTCCACACGAAACCATGCATTTGCTAAGATCATTGCTCAAATCTTGAGATTGAGAGCAGATTTCCCTAAACATAGGATTCGATCAATCCGACTTGATAATGTTGCAGAATTCTCTTCGCGAGCCTTAAATGATTATTGTATGGCCCAAGGAATAGAAGTTCAGCATTCAGTCCCCTATGTCCATACACAAAATGGTTTGGCTGAATCTCTAATCAAGAGAATCAAACTCATTGCAAGACGAATGTTGTAAAATTGCAATTTACCAACATCATGTTGGGGTCACACGG
Source organism: Chloris gayana (assembly GCA_031894775.1). NCBI lineage: Eukaryota > Viridiplantae > Streptophyta > Magnoliopsida > Poales > Poaceae > Chloris > Chloris gayana. The sequence goes on along the minus strand of JAUNZO010000136.1, from coordinate 385,444 downwards.
TACTTCACGCTGCGGACTTGATACAATTGTGTCCAACTGCATATCATAGTACTTCCCCACTACAGCTTGGTACGTGAAAATGCTCCAAGTATTTCCCATCTCGCGAAAATTCGGTTGCACTCGTGTACGTACCGATCTCACCACCTCAGCGTACTGCTATGGGTCCATACAGGAAATTGGGGATCTACGTGGGATATAAATCTCCGACGATCATTAAATACCTGGAACCCCCGACTGGGGATCTATTCACGGCCCGGTACGCTGATTGTATATTCAATGAAGATCATTTTCCGGCATTAGGGGAGATTTTAAGTACCACACAGAATGCCAGGAAATTGATTGGGATGCTAAGAGTATCCAAAATACAGATCCACGTACCCAAGAGACTCGAACTCCAAGTTCGGAAGATAATTGATTTGCAATATATTGCAAACAATCTGCCGGATGCATTTACTGACTATAAAGGTGTCACAAAATCCTTGAACCCAGCTAGGAATGGGTCGGAAAGAGTGGAGGTACCAAATAAAACCATTCAACTCTCATCTCAAGAAAAGAGGGGGAGAAGTACGGCCACCAAACAGGTTGATGCTTCTAGTAAGCGACCAAGGAAAGAGAGGAATTCTAAGAAGGACAATGTGCCTAACAAACGTCGAAGACAAAATCCTCCACAGCTTGTAAATGTAAATCAACCTATAATTGACAGACACCATGAGGGTAGTATACACCCAGTGGTCCATATGGATCCACAACCCAGCTCAAATGTGCACACTATTTCTGAAGCCGGGACATCGGAAGACCCCGACGTACTCATATTGGGAAATCATGAGGAGTCACATGGGATACAAGAAATTTCCGTTCATTATGAGAACACTGGAGAATCATATGATCGTACGACTACGATTGTCGACACTTACTTCTCAGCTACAATTGCAGAAAATTTTCTGAATGATCCAGATCCTAAGACCATGGCAGAGTGTCGTAGACGCTCGGACAGGAATCAATGGAAAAAAGCAATTGAAGCCGAGCTAGCCTCGTTAAGGAAAAGAGAGGTTTTTACCTCAGCAATTCCTACACCTCCGAGAGTCTTCCCTGTGGGATTCAAGTGGGTTTTTGTTCGGAAACGGAATGAAAACAACGAGGTGGTGAGATACAAAGCAAGGCTAGTTGCACAAGGGTTTACGCAGAGACCCGGTGTTGACTACAATGAGACATATTCTCCAGTTATGAGTGGAATAACATTCCGATATCTGATATCATTGGCAGTTCAAAATCGTCTATCTATGCAGTTGATGGACGTCGTGACAACATATCTTTATGGGTCACTAGATTTGGACATATACATGAGGATTCCTAATGGAGTTCCTGTACCGAATGAGCACGCAAATCGCAACATGTATTGTGTGAAGCTAAAGAAGTCTCTCGTATGGCTTAAAACAGTCGGGATGTATGTGGTACAACCGACTAAAAGAGTATCTTTTACAAAAGGGTTACTCTAATAATAATGATTGCCCATGTGTGTTTATTAAAAAGTCCTCTACAGGATTTTGTATTATATCGGTGTATGTTGATGATTTAAATATCATTGGTCATACAGAGGATATTAAAGAAGCACGCAATCATTTGACGACGGAATTTGAAATGAAGGATTTGGGTCAAACCAAATTCTGCTTAGGTTTACAACTTGAGCATCTTCCCACAGGAATTTTAGTACACCAGTCTGCCTATACCCGAAAAATATTGGACAAGTTCAATATGGATACAAGCATACCCTGCTAAAACCCCTATGGTCGTTAGAGCTTTAGAGCTTGATAAAGATCCGTTCCGACCAAAGGAAGAAGGAGAAAAGATATTAGGATCTGAAGTCCCGTATCTTAGTGCCATTGGAGCGCTTATGTATCTTGCAAATAGCACAAGGCCTGATATTGCATTTACAGTGAACCTACTAGCTAGACATAGCGTTGCACCGACCCAAAGACATTGGGCGGGAGTGAAAAATATCTTGAGATATCTCGTCGGCACTAAAGATCTTGTTCTTTTCTTCGGAAAGAACCAAGACTTCAACCTAATTGGGTACACCGATGCTGGCTATCTTTCAGATCCCCATAACGCCGGATCACAAACAGAGCTACGTGTTCTTACATGGTGGAACGGTTATTTCATGGAAGTCTTCGAAACAGGACTCTAATAGCCACATCTACCAATCACTCTGAAATCATTGCATTATACGAAGCATCACGTGAATGTGTATGGCTTTATAGAGTGATAAACCACATACAACAATCATGTGGGGTTGGTCCAATTGGATCACCAACCATTATCTATGAAAATAATGCGGCTTGTATTGCACAAATGCAAACAGGTTACATAAAGAGCAATAGGACAAAACATATTGCAACAAAATTGTTTTATCCTCATGAGCTTCAAGAAAGCGGTGAGATAAACATTTTGCAAATAAAATCTTGTGATAACCTCGCAGATTTATTTACTAAGTCACTACCAACCTCATCATTTGAAAAATGTGTGCATGGTATTGGTATGAGAAGACTTAGAAATTTGCAAAAATCAGGGGAGAATCCCTCCGAACTATGTAACCTATAAGAGTATCACATTGCACTCTTTTCCCGGTATGAGTTTTATTCGAAGAATTTTCTCATACTAGGTTTTTAACGAGGCAATGCATTTACAAGCTATATGTAATATCACTGGATTTTTCCCATAAGGGTTTTTATATACAGTGATAATAAGAGACATTTATATGTTGGATGTTTTCTCCTCATTTTCCTATAAAGGTTTTAAGGAGTTTTGCACAACATATTATATCAAGAAAATATCTTCTCATTTTTCCTACGGGGTTTTTGGAGAAGTCGACTCATGAAGAAAGGAGTACATTGAGGATCAACCGATCAAGGGGGAGTGTTAGAAGATAAAGTGATCCGTTGATCACTGTAGCAATAAGGGACACGCCTTTTCTCCAAAGGTCGTGTACCTTCCTCATCTGTTATAGAGGCGCGTCCGTACGGGCGCGTCCTCACGTAGGCACCCCTTTGAGGAGGCGCCTTTCCCCTATAAATGTAACCCTATCTCAATAATGAAAAGTATTGTTCACCATTACATCATTGTCATTACATTCCAAACATGTACAAGTTTCACATTCTCATGTTTCATGTGGTTTGGGCTGTTCCATGTCGTTCGGGTTGCGTCCATGTTGTTTCATGCCAATACGAACAAGGCCTAAGTGATTTGTGGAAATTTTGGTTTAGTGCCAGTGTTCTGATTGAGAATGGATTGGTTCTAGCGCCAGCGTTCTAACTCAGACTGGATTTCATACATTTTTGGCCTAGGCTCTTGTTCAGAAACAAGTCATCATTGATTAACTTTGCCGTTATCTGCATTTTCTATCTCATCTGTTCACACCTGGTAATGACTGTATATTCTGATCATCAACAATAGGTTTCACGGTCAAGTGTCCTTATTTTTTACAAATGAATTTGGAAATATTGATGCTGATCATATAGTAAACCATAGAACACATGCCCAACTTTTGTAAACCAGAGAAACTTATTCCCAAGAAGTGCTTCTACATCTCTTTCTCAACATGCGGCTCTTCTCTAGTTTGTACTGAGTCACAAGCATTAAACACATACATATCTTCTTGTAACTTCTCAACCCATTTCTACACTGAGACCACAGCAGTGTCGTTTTACCATTACCAAACATTTTAAAAATTGTTTTTTTCTAGAAATTCTGTTTCTCTATAGTTCAAATAAACTTGGTCTAACACGTGTGAAAACACAGAAGTTTGGATACATACTCCCTCCAGTCTCAACTGTTATCATTAGGACAACCGTTTTAGTTCAAAATCGAACTAAAAATATTGTCCTCACCTCACGTCATCAATAAAAAGACAAACTTAATGTTCAATAGCAAAACTCATTAGCGAATTGAATTTCAAGTGGTTGTTTCAGGCCTCAAATACGAGGCATACATAATGTTCAGATGCCACAATTATAGTAGCCCATTGTTGAAAATGTGACACTGAACGGTACCTTGACAGCTGCAGGGGAAGCACCAGGGGTTGGATCAGAAATTTCATAGTCGTGGGTGTCAAGTACTTTCAGAACATGAGGTAGGTCCTGCTTATTCATTGCAATGGTCGGACCAATAGATTGCTTACCACTATTCAAAGTTAGGTACAGACGTTGAGAGTTGGACTTGGTGGGCTGGGACTCCGGAAAAGCAACAAGTGTACGTTTCTTGCACCCATATTTCTTCACCTTGAACGCTATGCAATCATAAACACGAGCCTCCATAGCAAGGAAACCAAAACATAATTTGCGTCTATGACATGCAGCAATAACAGCTGAAACCTTGGAAGACCCCTCGGTCACAACAGCATCATAGATCATCACCTCATTCTTGAATCCTGAGCAGCGAGCTAAGATTATAACATGGCAGCCTACTAAGCACTTAGGGATGTCAATTTCAACAGCTGCCTCAATGCCATGTTTGATAAACACATAGTCCATGTAAAGGGTGCCAAACTGACCATCAATTCTGGACTTCAGTACCTTGCCACGCTTTATTCTGTCCCACCTGAAATCAATGCATGCATCAACAAGAACCACATCATCAGAAGTATCACCATTGCACTTGGCCTTCAGGTTAATTTCAACCATAGCTTTGTGCCACACAGAGATGCCACGCTTTGGTGAAATTAGTGGCAACAAAGAGGAGACCTGCATACAAAAGAATAACATCACAAGTTAGGTAGAAATATTTTGATGCACAATTTCAGTTAGACGCTTGTTGAGTAGAAATAATGTAAGAAGTTAGATAGGGCTTGTTAAGCTTGCAACCAAACGCTGCCAAGGTATTTTCAATAATTCTGTTAAACTATCAAAACATGTTAAGAAGAACATCTCCACAACCTAGGTTTGCATACTACACTCCTGCAAGAAACAGTTATCCGACATGCTGTTCTAGTGTTCTAAAATGTGTGAAATAAACTGAAGAGTCTTCAAAAAGTATATTCTTAATTTGTATGACTTTTCCTTAAGATGGTCACATATTGACTATATTTCTTTTTAAGAGTGTACAGTGGGCATCTAAGCTTTTTAATAACTACATATAAAGTAAGAGACAACAAACCGTACATATTGGCTATATTAGGCAGTTTGTGAAGATGTAGCTACTTACGGGGCTAGCATCAAAGGCAGTCTCTCTTGAAATGTTGAATACATAGTTCCTTAGGGGTTCGCAGTCATCCCTCACTGCCACAAAACCATAGATAGGCAAAGGTTGCTGCTGACCACTCTCAAACCTGAGCGATAAGAACTGAAGCATAGTTGAAGCTTTATACTTCTCACCACGGGTAGGTCTTGCAAAACGCTTGCATCCCAGCATTGCTGTGACCATAAAGTTTCTCAAATAAACATATATTGCATTACACAGAGTTAAGAAAGAATGAAAAGGATGTAATTCAATTACTTGGAGAAGTAACATCCATATGGAATTCCTTAAACACTAGATCCATTGCCATCATCAAAATTTTAGGGTCCCTTGGCTTGATGTTGATAGGACACAATTGTTGGCTTTTTGGGAGTGTAACATTCAACTTTCTTGCAATTTTGCGGCAGTTATAACTGAATCTTCGAATTTGCTTGGAGAACTCTATTGATCGTTCTGAAAGAAAATGTACATAAATATTCTTATTAGGCCATAGAATACCAAAATAAAGTGTGTAGAATACAATAAAAAAATCTCTAGGTCAATTGAGCATATGTTTGTAAATATTTATGTTCAGTGATCTACGCAGAGTTAAGTACATGATGAACAAATGATCATCTGTGGAAGAAGTATACAGTGAACCAATAAAATCAATGTTAGAGCAATGTTCAATGTTGCCGGAGACAACTGCGGGAGATGGGCTCAATACAAAGTTCTGTACTGATGTGGCTCCACAGTAAAACCATCCCTGAGACTGCGCCTAACCTGAGCGGGTCAATTTCTAAACGCATTTCCAAGCGCACTGTTCTGGAGGCTCTTGAAGGGAGAAGATGGGTGAGTGGTGAAAACAAGCAGAGGATACAAGAAAGAACCTCCTGGTTTCTTGTGTGATTGTGTCTTATCTCAAGAAGTTTGGGCCATCATATTTCAGAATCTGAACTTGCTAAGCTTAGCACCACGGGCCAATGTAGGAACGTTTGCTAGCTGGTTGTAAAAGACAATTCAGGGGAGGGGAAACCCAAAGGAGCTGAAACAAGGACTGAATCACCGACTATACCCCTAGGCAAAGTGGCAATGCTTTAGCGCGCAGAAGTGGGCACATAATTACACTTTCTTTTTCATGGGCCTTTGAACCTACCAACGACTCTTAAAACCACAAACAATACTACTTTAATGTCTCAGGTTCAAATTTAAGTACCAGAGTATACAAGTTTAAATATGTTTCGTTGTCTCAGAAATCTACTGGTTCAAGAATGCACCGGACACCATATTTACAGTCTATCATTGAGAAAATTGACAAATATGAATTTTAGCAAAATTTTGTCTGAGACAAATGACGGATCACATGACAACTCCCTTTTAGTTACTGTTCAGTAATCATCCTTGTATGACCATTACAAAAACATCACAATTTGTATTTATTTATTCTACGTACGTTAGACATATCACCCACAAAAAAAAGGAAATGTCAAGCACATTTTACTGTTCATGCCACAAGCTTTAAGAAAGTTGGGCAATCAAGTAAACCAGAAAATGTAATTACAATGCAAACTATAGTGGAAACATGCACTATAAAGAAGCATTATGATTGATAACTGTATAGAGCGACCAAAGCAATACAAACTGCCCAATTATGAGATGGTTTGGAACAATTAAAAGTTATTTGTGTTGCAAACATCTGACAAAAACAAGAGATCAATCTATTTCTTATGTTAAGGCCAATAAGTAATACAAATGCTTCCATACTGTTTTGAGCATACTTAAAAGTTCAAAGGAATATTCTCAAAAAATAAAAAGTTGATGGATTGTGTACATACCAATGAAGACTTGGTTAGGTCCATCAACTTGAACTACCCAAGCATCCTTGTTTTCCAAATAAAAAGCTTCTTGTGCTTGAAGAGCTGGTGTTACAAAGAAACAAAAAATATAATCAATATTCAATCTTCAGAAAGATAAAATCTAGAACAGAAAAGTAACAGCACCGGCATATGGACAAACTTACTGCTTTGGTCGAGTTGGCTAAGATCCACAGGGCTGCCAGAGTTGCCAACCACTATATCCCAAACAGGGTTCACACTGAGAGCAGGCTGCATCAGTGACTACACTGGACAGATTCTGTATACAAACTGGCTGCATAACCGATAAATAAAAAGAAATTGTAAAATTTGATAATACAAGTGCAACATCATTTCGATAAATACAGAAAAGAAAACAGACGAAAATCCTATAAACAAATCTCAGCAAGAACATTTGAAACACCACGACACCAGCAGTTTGCCTACTGCTAACTCCAACAAATCAACTAGGAATAATGAAGAACACAACTTTTGTTATCGCAAAACAACTACAATATTTTCATCAAACGAGTCTGCTTATGAATATATTTATAAACCTAATACAGAAACAATGTTTTTTTAAAAAAAACGCAGAACTGCTGCAATGTATCGTAAACAAATATTAGGCTCATATGAAGCTGAGTTGAATTTTGCACAGTATAAAACTTTTGTTATCGCAAAACTACTACAATATTTTCATCAAACGAGTCTGCTTATGAATATATTTATAAACCTAATACAGAAACAATGTTTTTTTTAAAAAAAAACGCAGAACTGCTGCAATGTATCGTAAACAAATATTAGGCTCATATGAAGCTGAGTTGAATTTTGCACAGTATAAAACACAAATGCTATTTGGAAGAAACTAATGATTGTCAGAAGGCATCTTATGAATGCATCTTAAGGCTAAATCTACTGATTCACCATTTTGTTTGTTATGACATACAGTATGTCAAATAACACTGTACATTTAGTCAAATACATTATACTGCCACAACAAACTGCTGCGGCACAGAATTCCCTCTGATATGTAAGCAATGAACACAATGAACTAAAGTCCAGAACACAAGAACTCTAAACTTCCCCAAAATTCTCCAAATCCTTCCCCCACTTCTTCTAGAGTCGGTTCCAAATCGGATCTAAACCATCATGATCTGACGGGAAATAGACATGAAACCTGATCCGATCACATCTACCAGAAACATGACAATACATTTGCTGTTGAACTTAGTGATGACTATGAGGTAGGTACTGATCACCACAAACCATGGGGCTGGACATGAATTATCAAGCATAGCTAGATATAAAGCCTTACGGACTTACCACCTTGGTCGCCAGATGCGATGTGGTCGGCTGGTTGCGACTAGGGTTGCGGGAGTCGCGGTGATCGGCAGTGATGGTCGGTAGTGGATTCGGACGGATACCGTGCGAGGATACTGGTGGAGGCCGGCGCTGGAGCGCAGGATGGCGAGGGTGGGGGATAAGGCTCGCTGGCGGTGGAGGTCAGAGGCTGGCCGGCGTTGCACGCCGATCGGTCTGATTTAGGGCCTTATTTTCGTTTCGATTTCGATCCGTAATTATTGCAACTATTTGTGACTTCATTGGGCCCAATCAAAGTTTGGCTCAGTTTCATATTGCGAACAATTGAAGCATTGGACCCCCTAGATTGGTTTGTCTTTTTTTTTATTGCATCAGTTGTATATTAATTCGAAATTTGACACAACAAAACCTATGATGAAGAAGAAATGAGATTTTTTTTCATGAATATTTGCATCGCTTAGGATTTTCATGGGTTACAAATATAAAACTAGTGAGATTTCCAATGATATTATCCTTGAAAATATTGTTATGATGTCTGTAGTATAACAAGGTTAAAATACAACTATAAATTGAAGAAGAAAAAAATTCACTTAAGGGCAACTTGGTTATGTTTCAGTTGTTTGGAACTGTAAATTGAGCAATATTTGTTTGAAGATTTGAACAAACAAAACTATGATTAATAACTACTAACTAGGTAAACAATTCATGTTCCCAAGCCGAACTAATTCATCTAGGTAGGCTGGGTTTGACTGGTTTCAACTTTCAATGAGGCAAGGTCTTTGTTAAATTATTTAGCTCATTTTATTAAATTACTCGCGAACCAATCAAGGTCTTTGTTTCCTAAGATATCTTAACTTTAACACTTGTATCATCAAAACTTTCACAAATGGCATGTTCATCTCTATTTAAAAGTAGAACTAAGATATTCATATTATATGATATAAAAAAGACATCATTATTTTTCTTTTTAACAATTTCTTCTACATAAAGCCGAGCTAAATTTTTGGCTCGTCTCATTAACAAATCGAGTCAGCTTGCTATGTAAATGAGCTTCACCCATCAAGCCTACTTGGGCGTTTGGCTTGTGCAGATCACCAAATAAATGCATAGCATTATCATCATAACAAACAAACCACAGCTATATCGCGGAACTTAGCAGGACATGATCATCAGCCGATCAGGTCCATGAGGGGAATCGTACGGTCGTACCTCACCTAAATAAGAGGACACAATTTTATAGCAACAGTCACATACCCTAGACCCTAGATGCTGTCATGCTGATACACGAAGAGACAACAAAAAGTGCATAGCCAAGTTAGAGGATCTCCAAAAGAATACCTAACCTGGATTGCTATACCTAAAAACTACCTGAATATCTAAAAATTGACAAAAACACAACTCCAACAGAATATCTGTATGAATTGCTATACCTAACCTATTCTTCTCCCTCCAGAAACCAAATATACCAACCCAAGGTATCCAATTTTTGGTAAGCTGTTGGAGGATTCTAAAAAATTTATCTTTCCCGTACCTAAAACCAGTTTTAGGTATCTAATTTCAACAATTCTCTTGGAGATGCTCTTGAATTATTTTAGTTTTGTTTTTTGAACTAGTTCTTACGATCAAATCTAAGCAGCAATGCATCATCTTAAATGATATGGAGACAGATAGAATGAGATGGGAACACCAATGAATTGGTAGTCCTTGTCATCATGGTAAAAAAGAACTATGAACTATAGGATATTAAGATCCTTAATCTTATTCCTGTATCATCTAGACCAAGACTCTTTTCTGATTTCCGATGTGGAAGTGTCCAAAAAAATGAAAAAGTCCATGATGTCAACTCAGAACTAGAGGGGTCGTTTTGGCTAATAGAAAATAAGGAGATTGTTACACAGTTAGTATTTTTTTTATAACAGCACAGTTAGTATTTGATCCTCTGTACTGAAGTGCCTTAAGGAAAATGACCATTCCCTCTCGGTAATTGGCCAGTGGAACCCCGAGCCGTCCGCCAGCCTGTCAGACTCCACCCTGCTACTGCGCTCTCCTTCTTCCCCACCAACGGCGGCAGGCGGCGACGGCAACGGCAGGAGAGATCGCCGAGATCCGCCACTTCTTATCGCGCTTGCAGATCAGGCTCCGTGGCCGCCCCCTTCGGCAGGAGAGGAACACGCGGCTCGACTGGTCCGCGGGTTCGCTGTGCCTTCCACCGCCACACCGCGCCACGTGCCTCGTCGACGGCGACTTCGCCCCTTCGACAAGACGGGACCCGGACGCTTGAACTCCCCTACGGTTCGCTCCTGCTTCTTCTGCGACAGCCGCGCGCGCCTCGTCGACCTCTTCAACACCTTCAAGATCTGCCACGGCGAAGTTGTTCACTCCGGCTTCTTCCCTTACAGCGCCTCTTCGCTTCGGCTTCTTCCGCTACATCGCCTCGTGGACGAAAGCTTCTTCAAGATCTGCTCGAAGTCTCGCCTACTCGCCCGCGGCTCAGCCCCTTCCCCCAGCTACTACTTGAACCCTTCATCCTCCGACAAGTGACCTCTGCATCTGGACCACTTCATCCTCCGGTCCCTGCTCTCCCTTGACTTGTTATCTTCTGTATAATACTAGCTTTCTTAGGTGGTGGTGGGACAATGTCAATGTACTTTCCCTATTCATTGGATGTAATGGATTCGATTGATTGGATGAATGGATATACAATACATTTTAAACTTGCGTTAATCGCTCTTAGTAGACGATGTAATCTACAATCTATGCAATTCTTTTTGAAATGCAGAAGAAAGCTTCCCATGTTTTGTGACAAATAGGTTGATTAGGCTGAATGTATCTTCTATGTATAGTAACATTTTAATGTCCAGCTTGATTGCGGCAACTCATTGGTCAATAGATTTTTTGTTCTCTGGTGTGTCCTAATGCTAACATATTAGGGCAAACTAATATTGTCCAGTCACCATTACAAGCATCAGCATGGCCAACATTGAAGCTGCCATACCTGACGATTATTGGCCAATGAATTGCACGAAAGAAATTCTGCAGGAGTGCAAGATTTATCCTACACCAGATGTAAGCCCATTTCCATCTCTATTTCCATTATTCAGATGCTTGGCACTGGGACTGTGCTGCAGTCACATTCCCATCATAGATTTGTTCTATCTCTGTTGGAACTTAACAAAGTTGTATATACTTTTCTTCGTTTTCTCCTTTACTGGACAGAATTTCTGCTTACTAGACCTTGATGAAAAATGCCCGCGTCGCCTGTACAACAATATGCGCTGCTGCATTTCAAATCATCGGTTTTGGACCCTGATGAACTCAAAGCTGATATATCGGTATGACACACCAGAGTCTACCTGCTGGACAACGCCAGATGCTGGCCGCTATATGCAATACATCAAAGTTGAAGGCCAGCTGCTTTGTTTCGTGGGCAACGCATCCACCAGCTGGATGCATGGACTCATAACTGCAAACATTGTGAGCGAGTTTCTGGAAGAAGAGACTTCAGAGAAGATCAACCAAGCTGATGTAAAAAAGAAGCAGAAGAGAAGGGCAAATCTGCCTCCACAACAGAAAAAAAGAAGAAAGTAGTCACTGAGATGATAAGGAAGCACTACATTCATGTAGATGACTACGGTTTGGAGAGAAAGGACTTTCCTGTCACAGGCAACTATGGGCAGTTATACAAAACAAATTTAGGGCCTGCTGCACTTAGACACACGTGTTTGCAGATGTTGAGGTATCTCAACGGCGACACTGAACCAAGTCCAGATGAAATTGATACTTGGGCCACATTGATAATCGTACAGTTTTGGGACAGTTCACGGAATGATGATGTCACAGAGAAGGTGCTTGAAGCATATCACCCATTCAGCTTAGGAAGCTGCACACTTGGGCTAGATCCTCAAGAAGAGATGAATGATTGGAAGAAGATTGGGAAGGAAGTGCATGCAAGCATTAAGGAGAGAAGGAGGTTTAGAAAGGTTGGAAATAGCCGACCAGAATCTGTGAAACAGGCCTTTGGAATAGTTCGACAGCTTTATGGAGAGGGTCATGATAATACCCCCTTTACTCCAAATGATTTCCCACAAGGACTAGGACTTGACCCGCATGATGATGACGATGATGAGCAAGATGATGGGCACCATGCCCAGGAAGATGAGCATGGTGACCATGCTGCAAATGATGATGACGAAGACATTGATGGTGATCTGGATGGTTATCCTCCATGGATAATCAAACGCTTCATTCCAAATGATGCAGAACAGCACGGCCATGCAGCTGCATTGGTAAGTGATTCTCACATACGCAGAGTTCTTTCCCTGGTATTATCGAGTTGAGACTAATGACTATTTATGCTGTTACATTACATTTATCATCAAAATGTTGCTTTTTCATGATAAAGTCTCATATACAGTTGAAATATTGAAAGCGGTACAAAGAAAAGAAGCAACAGAAGTATATAAGTTATCAGATAATTCGATCCCAGGCATCCAATTTCATTACTTTTTCAGTGCAAAACTACTTTTACTACATGTTTTAAATTGTATATTGTTAACTTTATTCACTACGGGAATTAGTTATATAAGCATACTAACTTTATTCACTTATTCATGTGATTTTGTTCCATAACTGCATTCATCATATATGATATGTATTGTCTTCGCCTTTCCTGACTGAATGAGGTAGACGTTGAGAGGGAATTGGTTGATGGTTCTGTGCTGTTTCTAATTATAGAGTGCTCCCAAGAAATGTTTTGAGCTAAGAGTTTTCATGCTTTAATCAAATTTAAGACCTAGACCTAGACCTAGACCATCTTGCCTAAAATATTTTGTTCTCTGCTATTAAATCATATCTTGAATGCACTTGAGTAATTAGTATCATTAGTTTAGATAATCTGAAAATTACCCTTTTTCATGATTGACCTAGTGTGTAACTGATGTCCAAGATCAAGCTTCCTAAATTGGGCTAGTTATATGGCTTCAGTTGTCTTGTTATGTTTGTTCATCTTTTGCTTTATCATAAAACTAGGTGTTTTCCTTTAGCCCAACCTCCAAATTCTGACATCACAGAACATATCTTTTTTTTAACTTTGATTAGAAAAGTCTGCCAATTTTAGGTCATCAAATTTTGTTTACATGTATGCCCTTTACTATCTTATGTAGATGACGAAGATGAAGAGGAAGCCTGAGCTGGCTGTGCCACTGTTACTTCATTCTAGGAAGCATGTTGAAAATGAAACATGTGACATGGTATATGAAAGGGACATAACCTTACACAAATTGTGCATTAGTCTTTGCGGCATGATATTCTGATCGGTTTTGTATTCATTTAATCAGGATGATGCAACCGAGTTTGCTGGTGTCCATAAAGTAGATAGTCTTCCTTTATGCCTCTTCAGATTAGTTCCTGATGCTGGTGATGCTTCAGCAGCTCACCGGAGTGTTAACAAGGTATAGGCATATAGCTATCTGATTGTGTGTTTAGGCCTCTTTTATTGGGCTCGAAACTGGTAATTTCAGGATATTCTTACATACTGATTCATTTGTGTATTTAGGCCCCTTTTACTGGGCAAGAAACTGGTGAAAAGATTATGACTGCTGCTGCTTGTATGGTCAAGGTTTGATCACAATGTCTGGGACTTAATGTTCTTTACGTAGTAGTTATTGAGTAGACCTCCATTTTTCATACTGCAGAGGCCATTGTTTCATAATTAATGCATGCATGGATGTTACTACCAAATTTATCCAATCTCAACATTTCACATACTACCTGTTGTCTCTGACACCAAGCTGTTGACACAATAGACCCTATGGTTGTTTTCCTCTATTGTTCTTTTTAGTTTCATGTCCTCTTCAATTCACATGCTTCTATATATATTACCAAAAGACATGAAGAATATCAGGCTTATCTGACAGACATCATGGTTATTATTTGTATCGAGCTTGATTGTTGAAGTATTATTATTTAGCATTCAAACATTATTCTGATAAGCAATTGTATCACATTCCTTACGCTGTACATCACATCTTTTCATGACAGGCTGTATCACTGGAGACAGTAGCATCTGATGATGTCGACATTGAGAAAGGTACGCAATTCTTAGGACTTGCAAAATCTTAAATATTCTTCATTGTGTTTTGCTTTGTGCAATTTACAAAGCACTGAGTTGATTAATAAGTAACACCCCCATATGTTACCCTATGATCCCTCATTGGATTCTTGGCTTTCCAATAAAAAAATATGCTGGGAAGGCTGAAAGAACAAAAACTGCTCTGTACTTTGACATTAAAATTTAATTATTAGGATTAGCAACGAATTGATACGCGTACTTTCGTGACTCAATACGGCATGTGTCATGCTTGATCCTAAGAACAATTGCAGAGATTAAACTTACGCAGAGACCCAGTTTCACTTTTGAAAATATATTTTTCCAAGTACCCGGGCTGGCATCAACTTAAGTGAGTCTAGGACAAAATATTCTTCAGATCTGATATTTTGGCCCATGTTTATTTTTAGCTACACAAGAATGCCTGTCTTTCCATTATTTGATCCTTCTTTCTAAATGTATATAGCTATTGAGTGGGCTGTACTTGGGGGCATCTGGACAAATGGTCAGGTCTGCAGTACGATGAATTTTCTTCCTGTAAGTGTCAAGTGTCAGCCTGCCTTGCCAATTAGATTATTTTGCACAATGAATGCCAATCACAGTACATTTTCTTTGCAGCATGGCTTATTTTATTTTCATTCATCATTGGCTTCTAGTTCAAAAATGTTATATGCCGGTATCTTCCACTGAATAAATAATTATACTGCATGCAGTATGCCTATTGCCATGATATAAAGATTGCTGGTGTTTAACTACTAGGGTCGTGTAACAGCTATGGTCAAGTCAAGCACTTGCTGTGTTGTTTGGTTTTGGCACATCAATAGAGTAACATCGCAATTGTTTGATTGCATTTTATGGTCGCCAATGGATGCAACATACCACCCCATATTATACTATTTAAATTACATAGTATCAATAGTTAAATCAGGAACTTTATATTAGTCATCTGAAGAGTAATCAAGTTATTTGCTGGGACAATGAAAATTCATTTCTTCCATGTGTGATTGCATGGGCCAAAATATCAAGATGTAACATCTGTTTGAACAAGATTGGAGGTTTTGTTTAGTTGTTAGCTGACAATGGGTACTATATGTTAACTTTGTCTATATTTTAAAGATATCCGCAGAGGTAAATTTGCTATGATATATCTGCAAATGCATTGAATGGAATCACCTTTTTGTTTTGCATCATCACCACTTACAGTAAGAATGTAGTATGGGTTGATGGTTATGGCCTTGGCCCCATTGCATTGGACCAGGAGAAATGGACATCCAATCACCACCATGTATTTTTTTCAAAATACTTATTGCTTGCTCTTTTAGGGATTATTAATTTATTGTACATGTTATTTCATAGGCATATTAACAAGTAATTTTGCTTTTAAGAAACCAGAGTCAAACGATTTGACTTGGGATGTTTGACCGCCACATTTGGATATCCCCGTCCACATGCTATCATAAGATAGGAATTAACTGTTTATTGTTTTCTACAGCATGTGGAGAAAGGGTTCTATACTGAACACAATACCATCAGTGATGCCAGCACAACAATGCAAAATTTGGAGGAATTCTTCGTTCCAGTCTGCTGTGTTGAAGAAGTTAACATCAAAGATGAAGCCATTGAAGTGGCACTGATACCCAGTGAGTTACTAATCAGCCAGCAACATCCGAGCGTCTTTTTGCAGGCTTCAGCTCATTTTCATAGATTTATCTCACGACTGTGCTTTTTTTTGGGTGGTTAAGTTATGGCTGGTGATGTACTGCTTTGCAGGCTTCAGCCCATTCATATGATGCAGTCATCCAGTGATCAGCCATGGCAGACAATAAATGAGGTATGTCCTTACAATGTTTGATACAGGCATACAACTAGCTTGATGATTGAGGTTTAGAATGTTTGATAGCTAACTTGATGACTGCATCATATGGTATTTTATTTTGCTTCAAATTCTCATTTTAATGAATCTACTAGCTCTATGCACCCTTCGTTTACCACAACACCTGGATTTAAACATTGGTTAACATTGGGCACTGGTACATTGCTGTGTAACAAAAAATTATATTACAGGAGGATTGCTTCTGCCAAGCTCCCTGGACTGTCACCGGCGTAGTGTATGTGCCCTAGGAGAATTGTTGGCGGCCAGTAAGATTCTGACACCTATTAGAGTCACTTTAATGGATTTTAGTCTCTATTCTACATTGACTGAGCCTCTGCTCTACCGGGGTCCGGGATCTTTGCTGGAGTTTGACTAACTGCGCATCAACGAATTATGAATGACCGATCAAAGATGATAGGCTGATAGCCTCCTTAGTATATGATGTTCATATGTACACAAATGGGGCTTTAACAAAGCCTAGAGGCAACAGCAGCAAGCTCCATATGGTTGACAGAAGCCTGTAGCACAGGGGTCACAATTGTTAAGGGAAGCTTATTTTCGTTCCTGTTGCATCTATGCCGTCTATGCCGTACCTTGTGCTGGTGCTAGGGGTGTGCCGGGTGGAATTTGAAACAAAAACCCTCTGGATGTTGGATTTACTGAGGCAAAGTAAGCGCGGAGGAAGAAGCGTCTATCGGATCTCCAGGAGGTATAGATAGCTGCACGTACGGAACTAAACTAGATGCCTTGGCTCGATCGATAAGACATTCCGTCGATTCCTCTATACGGATCTAGAGTTACCTCGACTAGAAGAAGAAAAGGCTGGAGTGAAAGTCAGCTCACCTCGCACATCCTTGTTCCCGCTGGCATCGACGGGAGGTGTCCAGAAATGGCGCCGCCCATTCGGCCGATCCGTAACGGCGAGTCAGCGACCTTCAGATCCATACTCGCCGGAGGTGGAGAAGGGAGGCCGGAGTTGGGAGGAAGAGGGTCGGCGGCGCTTTGTTCATGGGTGGAGGGTAGAGGAATGGATGCTGTGCAGGGTCGGGTTAGCAGCAGCATCTGCTGGCATCATCGCGTGCGTCACATCTACTCTGCTCTCGGTGGTGTCAGAATTGTACCCCCGTGCTGCGTGCAGTCCTAACTGACGGTGGGGTTATTTTTCCCCCTTTTTATTACAGACATCGGGAAACAGCGGTCCAAAACTGACCGCCATATCTTGGGTTCTGCCATGTCCCCTTTTCTCTCCTTTCTTTCACTGATCACCCGCATCGGTGGCAACTGGCAAGGTTAACTGGTAAATTGATTGGACTGGTTATTCCGGTCGGTTCCCAGTTTAAATTTTGATTTTTTTTGAAAATTTGAAAGAAAATACATAACTTGCTTTGCCTTAGGGGAAAAAATCAGAGAAGGGAAATGAATAAAGGAAATTAAAGAAAAGAGAAAACCAACCTTATCCCCTTAGATGGACCCCATGACCACGTGCTCGAGTTTAGGACTCGGCCTCTGCTACTTGTGGAATTGCACTAATGTTAGTCGAGGAGCCGCATGGTATTCACGGCAAGTTACTGTAAGTTATGCTTTTATGTATACCGTGTATATTTAATCTTCTTGTTGTATGAATTTATGTTGAATAATATGGATGGGATAATTATATGTAGCTATTTATTGGGCAATATAGTTGTGTTATGTAGTATGAATCGGATATACAATGATTTTGTGTCTAAAATTGTCATTAATATTTTAAGCTAGTTGATTTAATTATTTTCTACATTTTCTGGCACTTTGTTGTTTTTATTGCATTCTTGGACTCTGTCGGAAAGCAAACCGGTAAACCGGTTACCGACCGCCACAAGTGACAAGTCGGAGATGATCCGTTTTCAGGTTTAACCGGTGGGCTGGCCCCGTCCGGTTCTACCGGCACGGCCAGTTATGCCAACCTTGATCGGTGGTTCCTGCTCCAATCTTGCTCACATAGCTAAGATTGCGCTCGTTCACGGACACCATGAGCATCCGAGTGTCCACAGGAAGACGAAGCCACTCAATTGTGTGGAGCAACCCGAACATAGAACGTCAATTTCCTCGTCTCCCTGACCCGATCAAGCGCCTCCTCCTCCCGTGGGCCCGTGCGTACTAGTACTCGGCAGGAGGAGGGCGCGCGGCAACAGGTACGCAAGAAACACCACAACTGTAGTATCCAATCCAAAGGAGGAGAGGAAAAAAAGAAAGAATTCATTTATACGTAATTACAAGGAAGCGTTCCTCTCCTCGTATCGATCCCGGGCAGCCACCTAGAGGTCCTCGCACTTGCCGCATCGCGTCGTCCTCGTGGCACAAGGCAGCCACCCTCCTCCGGCCGTTCCCCTCGTCGTCGTGAACGTTTCCTGACGCTACGCGGTCCGACCGTCAATGTCACACGAACAATGCACACTCACGGCCGGGCACAAACGAGAACATTTTCCGAAGCTTCTGGATGGAAACGAAACCTATGCTGTTGGACAGACGCCAGCAGGGGAATCTCTGCGTGTCCGTCCACCCGTGGCGCGCCACTCCAACGGATAACAACTTTGCACACCAGCAGAGCACCGAGAAGCTCCGATCCATCGTTTTCCTTCGCGCGGCGAGTCAAGATGCAGCAGGCCTTCTTCCTCTCGCCGTCCTCCTCGATCATCCCGGCCACCTCGCCGTACTCGAGGTCGTCGCTCTTGCCGAAGCCGCGGCCTCACCACGCTCCGGCGACCGAGCTCTCTGCCCTGCTGCCGGCATCATCGAGGCCACGCCGGCGCGTGGCGGCATCGTCCGCGCCGTCCCCGTCCCCGGCCGCGGCCGCAGCGACGACGACACCGGCTGAGGTGCCGGCACAGATGAAGGCGTGGGTGTACGACGCGTACGGCGACGCCAGCGTGCTCCGGCTCGACGGCGCCGCAGCCGTGCCCGCCGTCGGCGAGGACCAGGTGCTGGTGAAGGTGGCCGCGGCCGCGCTCAACCCCGTCGACGCCAAGCGCCGGGCCGGCAAGTTCCAGGCCACCGACTCGCCCCTCCCGGTAAGGATCAGAACCAGTAATCGCAGCACCAGAACTCCATGTCTCTGCTTATAATTCCTGCTCTCATGTCGCTTCAGACCGTGCCGGGGTACGACGTGGCGGGCGTGGTGGTGAAGGTGGGCGCGCAGGTGAAAGGCTTCAGGGAGGGCGACGAGGTGTACGGCATGATCAGCGAGAAGCCGCTGGACGGGCCCAAGCAGTCCGGCTCGCTGGCCGAGTACACCGCCGTCGAGGAGAGGCTGCTGGCGCGCAAGCCCGCCGCCCTCGACTTCGCGCAGGCCGCCAGCCTCCCGCTCGCCCTCCAGACCGCCAACGACGGGCTCCAGCGCGCCGGGCTCGCACCCGGCAAGTCCGTCCTCGTGCTCGGCGGCGCCGGCGGGGTCGGCACACTTGCCATCCAGGTCATTCAGTCAGGCATTCATTGCTGTTTGCATTCTTGATAGTCTGATCCTCCTTCGGTTCATTTCAACTTGCTGATCTTCTGACACGTACGTTATGTAATGTCGGTGTTGATGTGAACTAAATACTGAAGCTGGCCAAGCAAGTGTATGGCGCGTCCAAGGTGGCCGCCACGGCCAGCACACCGAAGCTCGACCTGCTCAAGAGCCTCGGCGCTGATGTGGCCATCGACTACACCAAGGACAACTTCGAGGACCTGCCGGACAAGAACGACGTCGTCCTCGACGCAGTAGGTACCTGTTCGTTTCCTGCCCCTCTAAAATTTAAGCATTGTCACATCAAAAAGAATCTTACTATTTATCAATATTTTGATTAATTTAATGATAAAACCCTTTTACAGATTGGTGCTAATTTTCGAGATAAATCTAATGAGCTTAATTAATTTATGTTTTGTTAAAGTGATGTTACAGTAACCGTCTTCTAATCATGACTTAATTAACCTCATTAGATTCGTCTCGTAAAATAGTCTAGGGACCTGTAATTTATTTTATAATTAAACTTTATTTAACACTCCTAAATAGTAAGATTTTTCTTGATGTGACAGCTATAAAGTTTAGACCCAGGAAACGAACACACCCAAAGACGATGCCAGCCACAGCCTGACCCAGTGATGATCCGTGGCAATCTCGAGCCCTGACACTCCTCTGCTTTTCGTTCTGCTTACAGGTCAGGGCGACAAGGCCGTCAAGGTGGTGAAGGAAGGCGGCAGCGTGGTGGTGCTCACCGGCGCCGTCACACCTCCCGGGTTCCGGTTCGTGGTCACCTCCAACGGCTCCACCTTGGAGAAGCTCAACCCGTACCTCGAGTCAGGGAAGGTGCGGCCGGTCATCGACCCCAAAGGACCCTTCCCCTTCGCGCAGGTGGTGGAGGCCTTCTCCTACCTTGAGACAGGGAGAGCGGCCGGCAAAGTAGTCATCTCTCCCGTTCCGTGAGACCTGTAGAGAGTTTCTTCTCTGGCCATTTCGGAGCCAGACCGAGACCCTCCATTGCATCATGTAGTCAAAAAATGAACTTTATTTCAGGTAAAAAAAAAGTTCATAGGATTACTCAGGGTGTACATTTGTGGTAATTGATCTTCCCACTTATCAACATCCAGTTCGATTTAAATAGACACAGCCCAACCGTCTATCTTATGTCATAATATAAGCTTTCTACAACTACGAAAATTGCTGATCCTCGATCACCAGTTGCCTGCTTCAACTGGGACGACTGAACATGTTCACTGCTTCGGGGACAATCTGATTGGGCAGATCGCAAATGCCATGCGGCGTGCTGCAAAAGCCAGTGAAAATCTCTCGTCTTCAGTCAGTGCCCTCTCTATGACCTTCACGACAGTTGGGTCCTGACATGGGGAGACACCAACATATTATTATCTATATGCTTGTTCGCTATAGGATACTCCTCTGTTTTTGTATTGTTGATGTTAGGACAAAGATGCTAGTTAAAAAAAAAAATGAAAACTAGCTTCTTTGTCCTAACCTCAACAAAATAAAAATGGAAGGAGTATAATGCTAATTAAACTGAGGTTATGTACTGAAGCACCTTCCCAAAAGACATGTAATGATGGAGCCGAAATTAAGAGAAAAATGTGCCCAAACTAGACATAAACAGACAAGTAGCATATCTACAAGTGCAATTAAAGAGCTCCTGAAAAAAGCAGGGATACATACCCTTATATGTAGTTGGCTAGGAGCAGGTCGAATCCGAGCAATGTCACCAACCCTGATAACGTTGTTGACATTCCCATGCTCATCTGTTTCTGTTGGCAATGCAGTCGAGTGCCTCCATTGGCCCCCAACTATGAACTTGTAATAGTACCTAAAACGAGTATATGTCAGTTGCAGCCATCAGAAGCAAATAGCAAGTTCATAAAAGATGCAAACAGGTCATTCCATAATATCCCCAGCCTTACTTTCCATGACGAAGTCGAACTTCAGCCTCATATCGTGGCCCACCCTTGTGGTTGCACTTTACCTTGTCTTTCCAGTTACTTGTAAAATCTCCAACCAATTCAACATCCTCACCCTACAGTAAAACCGTCACTTTCAAGTCAACCCTTCCAGTTATTAATTGTCAACATCATACAGTGAAGTATCACAATTAACTGAAAACTTTCGTTCATGATAAAACCTACGTGCTCAATAGCATGTTTGGTATAGAAGAAACTTACCTCACGACCACTATTCCAAACAAAACATACTGAATGTGTGGGACTGCCATCATGCCTTCCATTCTCAACTAATGCAATAAGATCCCACGTTGCCCAAACAATTGCAGCTCTGCATGTTTGAACAAACTCTTAGCACCTCGATCAATAAGCAGAAGAACAACTGCCAAATAGCCATAGTAAAGGAACAATTTATACAACTTTTCAAATTGTTACCTGTCAGGTCTGCAAGAGTGCAAACCAGTGATGAACTTGTGAGCAATATGGAGAGGTGTATCTTGAACCCAGTGCAAATATGATATCACACATGCTGGTGATCTATCATATCCAGTGGTGCAAGTCACATATATACGATAGTTCTTCCTTATAAGGCGCAATAGAAGGCCAACACAGAACGGAAGCTTTTTCCTGAGATCCATCGAATCAACCTCCCTGAAAATATCCAGCACTTATTAGTGATTATGATTTACCGGTTGCACTAAGGTACAATACCACATATATATTATATTTCCTTCTTCAAATAATTGGGGTGAAGCTGTATCACAATTAGCTCCTTAACTTTAATAATAATACAATCAAAACTACTACATTAATACGCACAGAAAAAGAGTTAATATTAAGGGAACACCGAACAGTAAGTACTAGTGGTCAAATATCATATAGACCTTAGTATGGATAAACATAAATTCCAACTGAAACTCTATGGTCTCCTCTGGCAATCAGATAATACTCCCTTCATTCTTAAATTGTTGACACTGTTGACTTTTTTCGTTATGTTTGACCACTCGTCTTATTCAAAAAAAGTTTAAGAATTATCAAATATTTTATTATGATATAGTTTATCACTAATGGAAATTGAAACATAACTTAAAATTTTATATATTTGAAAAAAATATTGTGAATAAGACGAACGGTCAAATGTAACGAAAAAAGTCAACAGTGTCAACAATTTAAGAACGGAGGGAGTATTTTCTTTATCTACACCATGAAGACAACATAAATGATTCCGAATACTGAAAATAAGGCTACTGTAGTAATTCAAAGGAACATTACAAACTCCAGCCAGTTCCGTATAACTATTGTGAATAACCATAAACGAAGTCTTAAATTTTTCATTTAATATGGAGAATAGCAGCATACCGTATAGGATAGTTGATCATCAAGATGTTGTTCTCTCGACAAGAATTATTGATTGCCTCAGAATTAATTCCCCAGTTTGTGCGCTCACTTTCACTTTGGAAATTGAGAACAGCAGTAATACCCTGAAGCCTTTTGAAGTATCAGAAACTATATAGAATCAAGAGAGCAACACAGAAATGTAACAAGAAAAAGCACTAATCTGACAAATCTGCTCATTGGATTCATAATGAACTTACCACAGTCTCTGATAGCATCTTCACATCTTTTTCTGTTTGTATGCAGGACCCGACGTATATTTGTTCAGTAATCTGTCAAAGGTAATAAATAAAATGATTATAGTGTATATCAATACTCATTGATGTAATCCTAAACCAACTGAAAGCATATAGGCAAAATCCATAACGGTAAAGAAGTAATAAGAGCATACAGAAGCAGCCATCCATACCTTGCTATATTGCATACCAAGTGAATGGTTGTAGTAGAGTTCACCTTTAGCACGATCCAGAGCTTTGATGTACTCCTCCAAAGGAAAGCTGCCATGTGCCCATTCAGCATTCCCATCATCCTCATCAGAATATAAACCGACAATCTCACTTATGCGATTTGCCAGGTTCGTGCTGCTCTGATTCAGTCCACCTTTCTCACTGGAGAGGAGTCCCCATCCTTGAGAACTTAGCATCCTTGGTGAAAATATAGCAAAACCAGATTTTCCTTCCCCCGTAGAAGACTCGCTGAGCTTTGTGGACAACAGGGCACTATTCCAGGAAGCAACAGGAACCCGTCCTTTGTTAAACAGGATGTGGTAATCTTCGTTTTGATGCAGCTGATGGATTGGAAAGGGAGCAAATGGTCTCTCCAGGATAAGGCTGCACGGTCCTGACTTGTCCTTCAGTGCAATCCTGGGTGCAAATTAAAAAGAACATATGAACACAGAGTAACCGTGCTGTAACTCAATCCAAAACATTATTTAATCTATCGTTCGTGGAGATTCTTCAATTTTGGTCATCTTCCAGGTTCAAACATAAAAGGTAACAAAAGCACTTGGAACCGAAACAATCTTATATATGACACCCTAGGGTGGAGCAATGGCAATCATGGAACGGAACGTTTGTCTAACGAAAAACAGCATTACTGGTGCCATACTCCGTGTCACCAAGGTCTTTGATGGTGACGAGCCCCTCGCTGCCGCCGGCCTTCCTGAGCGTGTCGCCGACCATGATGATCCTCGTTCTCTCGGCATTCCCCTGCCACGAATCACAAGCATCACCACGCGTCAAAGGTTAATCCTCCCCCACAGAGGCTAGAGACGCTGAGGCAGCCGCCGCACTTACCCCTTTCCTGAGCGAGTGGACGAAGACGCGGCCGTCGACGCCGAGCGCGAAGCGGACGCCGAGGGGCCGGTCCACGGTGACCATGTACTCGTTGAGCCGCATGGACCCGTTCCCCGAGGACTGCTGGTCCCCGCCGCCGTCGGCCGCCGCGCACACCGCGACGCCGGGCCGCCGCCGGAGCCTCGCCGGGGACCATGACGCCGCGCGCAGCCCGGGCGAAGCAGTCGATCTGGCGCGGCCGCCGCCGGTGCCCGGGGCGGACGCGGTGGCCGCAATGGCGAGGGATGGAGCGTGGAGGAGGTGGAGGTGGGCCGCCATGATCGGGGATCGGGGCGGAGGCGGAGGAAATGGCAGCACGGGATCAGAGGAGAGGAGGGAGGGAGTGGGATGGGAAGTGTGAGGAGGAGGTGGGCGTTTGGGAGTTTGCGCGGGCCGCCGCGGCGGTGGGGCCCACCGGGCGGGCGGTGCGGTTGTTTTGATTTTTTTTATCCCTCTCGTGCCCCGTCGCGATTACTTCGGCGTTCGGCCTCGGCTCGAACCGTCTCGCTCGTCCCGTGCGCCATGCGCAGCGCAGCCAGTTAATGCAGATGACACCAATTTCATGCGCAACGAAAGCTGAAGGCGATCGCCCATTCCAGAAAAGAGTGGGCACTTGTTGGGTGCATCGTGTTGATGTAATGAAGCCCGTTCCGGCGCAATTCATTTCTGATACGATACTAGAACAGACGAGGCACGAACGGAACACGTATGCGTAAAACATTTGATTGTGACACGTTTAGCTCCGCACTGAAATTATGCTACTTCAACTTCGGGCCAGACGGTGGCCTCCCATCTTCATTTTTCTTGCAGATTTGAACATATAAAAAGATCTAACCCTACAATCCGACTAAACTTTTGCTGTCACCATCTGAGCTCTTGCGTATTGGTCTTTAGTTTACCATTCCACTAATCTACAGACAAATAAAAGCAACAGATCACAAGATATGTACAGAGCCCTGGTAAATTATCATACCACCATATGTGCATTTCTGCACGCTCTGAACAAAAATCCTGCACAAAAATAGATCAGCTGTGACAAGTTATCACATAACACCTTTGAGTACTGCACAAGGATGCAGGTCACCTCATCTTTTCTGAGGCAGGCCACACCAAAAGCAAAATCAGGCTACTATATCAGAGTACTTGGACTTCAAATCAAATTTTGAAGTCTGCCGAATTTCTGAATATGCACTGTAGGGCAATGCATCGACTAATAAATTTACATTGGAGTTTGAGAATACGTAACAAGCAAAAAAGAAAAATTAAAGCAGAGTAGGGCAAAAGAATGGTCCAAATCATAGGAGTCAAAGTCAGAAGCCATCAGATCCTTGAATAGATATCAAATGTGTCCAAAATAAATTTCCTACTATAAGTACTACTCCTAGTGGACTACATATAAGAAACATATACACTCCTTCATGAGGTACATCAGGCTATGCAATCCTTCTTGCAACCACGACAGCTACCACTCAGACAAGAAAAAAATGTCCCAGTGGGTTACCGTATATCTGGCAGTGTGGCATGATTGCTTGAAGCTCTTTCCATCTGACAGTGAGACTCTAAACTGGGATCTATAATTACATATGTATATAAACCCAAGCGTGCACATCATAATTTGTTAACAGCCAACTTTCTTATATACACTACCCCTGGTTCCATAGTTAACGTGAACTGTACTGCACATTACATAGGACCATTTTATACGTTAGATAGTATGCGGAACATAACACCTCATACCAAAGTCATCAACATTTCCTGGAGTCAGCTTTCTGAACCTGCTCGTGATGTGGAGGGTAAAACACTGACTGCACTATTTTGTAGAGAAAGAATGGGAGCAAGGCTGTCACAACAATTACTAGAGTGGATAACCAGTAGACCGGGGTCGGTGCACAAGCTTCCAAGAAAACATGATAGGCAGTGGTTGATATTGCCGCAGGAAACATGCCATAAATGATCAGAAACATGTACCAAATCAGTATGCTGGCCCAGACGACAAAGTGCTGTATCCAAGTGAAGTAGCTGACGTAGAGTGCCAACTGGCAGTTCACTGTCCATACAACACAAGTATACATGGTCACTCCAAGGATATCGAATCCAGCGACACGGCCATCTGATCGAACAGCCTGAATGAGAACAGCATTGATGGCACCAAAGTATATTATGATCGAACAGCACATCCCATTTAACATCCAGCTCAGTATTCGAGACCAACTGAAGAGTGTATTATTCACACCATCTAGATGCAATGAAGGGACCTACAATATGCAATGGAATAAAACATTGATTACGACAGGAAGTAAATAAGCCTGCTGAAACACTGAAAAAACTACAAAGCAAGCTCTGATATACATTATAAGTTGACAAGTCATACATATAATCCCAAGAGCAGACTACAAACCTCGAGGCACACACGAGAGGAAACATCTTTATCGAACACGCCAAGTGCAATGACAGGGAGAGATGTGAAGGCAACATTGTAGAAAGACATGAACCAATCGTTGTAAGCAGGTTGTGCTGAGAACATAGCATGAGCTTCAAACCAAAAAAGTGTAAGGCCGAATGCAAGGTTCTTGAAGAATATATAGCAGATCTGTACATGTCAAAAAACCAAAATGCAGATAGTTCAGATATTGCAAGGGCTTAATTAAGAACTTGCAAATGACATAACAATTTTTGCTACTTTTGTGCTAAATAACATGATCAAGTACATCCTAGTTCAGCACATCAGAAAAAGAAATCAGAACATTACATGAAGAAAATGGCAATACCTGGATTATCGCAATGGCGACAACAAAAATAAGTATTTTTGGGAGGTGTAAGAAAAATAAAAAGCAGATATACTTCTCAATCAACTCAAAGAAATTGTGAGTATTAATTTCTTTTTAGGAGTTGGATCTATTCTATCATGATACTCACCTCAATTCTAATTTTGGTGTCGTTGCTTAGCTCAAAATTGAGCTATGCAGCGATAACAGAAAAAGACAGAGCCTTTTAAAATTTGGATCACCACTACTTACACAAGAATTTATGTTTTCGTATCGAACAAATACTAGTCATTTTATAATGTACTTTTAAGCACAAGAGGTAGAACTTTACCATAGCTGCAATTCGGCGATAACACCAATGACCATGCACAAGAAGTAACCGCTCCAGAAAACGAAACTGAGCTATTGCAAAGTCACTCGCCATCACTGCCTGAAACACAAAGCAGAGTTGGATGATAGATAATTCTCTCAAAAATCCAGATGTTACACAATATAAAGAAGAAACTACAATCAGTGTTTTGATGATAAAAGAGACAGCAAACTGCTAGTTTGAGAAAAACTTTAGAAAATCTTAATTCAATTGAAAGGCAATGTATCCTATGAGAACCACGTTTGTGTGAGAACTATGAGAACTCCAATCTGGGCCACATAATCTTAATCCAATGAGACGCGTGAATTTAGGTGGGAGGGGAGATTTGTAAAATCACCGCCCTCTTAATCATACTTTTGCAAATTCCCCCTCCCACCTCTCTCTACTCCCCGCCCCCCCCCCCTTTGGATCAAGATCATGTGGCCCAGATTGAAGTTCTCACACACGAACCTGGTTCTCATAGTTCCCACACAAAACTGATGTCAGCCTTCACAGTGAAAGCATAAAAAAAGCTCATGAGAAATATGACCAGATGAATCAGAGAATGAAACATAAAGTGTGAATGGCCTGTTGCTGGAATCAAATTTATGGTTCCCATGATGAAGGAAGAAAAAATTCCCTTGAAGCACCAAAATAGAAACACAGTATTCTTCTGCCCAATATTTAGACAATGGCACAAAGTGGCCTCTCTCGTGACACATCTAAAAGGCATATCAAGATGTACGGTTGACTGATCAATAGACACAAAGTTGGTTAATCTCAATATAAACGTAGTGAAGACTAAACTTCTTGTGGCAGATAAGGACTTCCTTCCAACTGATTTCCCTGTGAGTAATCTTTCAGGTCTCACAAGCAAAAATACAAAACAATGTAATCACACTTCCTTTTGATACATTTCAAGAGTTAACATAGGCCAAAGCCATATAACTACAACATAAAAGGCCGTACCCAGTGCTGAGAGCTCCCACACTGTACGGGTTCTGGGGAAGGGTATCAGCAGCAGGCCTTACCCCCGCCTGTGCAATGCGGGGAGACCGTGGCTCGAACCCGGGACCTGTTGGCTACAGGCGGTATGCTCTACCGCTGCACCAGGCCCGGCCTTCATATAACTACAACATAATAGTAACAAATTTTAATGAAAGTAGGCATAGGAATAAAGACCTGCATTCCTTCAGCACCACTTATCCCAACCCCAATATCAGCCTCTTGTAGCATACCAACGTCATTTGCCCCATCACCAATAGCTAGAGTAGTCTTCCCTGTCCTAAACTTAACCAACCTGGTGACCTGCAGTAACATCAAGCGTCTAATAGCATTCAATGGTCAGTGTAAACACTTGCATTAACTACAAGAAAATGATTGAACAATACAAACCAGGGCTTTCTGTTTCGGGGAAATCCGGCAACACAAAACAGATGTACAATCAACTGCTAGATCAAGGAATGAGTTTTTAAGTCTGCCCGTGAGAGCATATGTTAGAGCATTGCCATCAATGATAAGAGCAAATGGGGTTGAGTTTCCTTTCAGTGATATCTTTCTCTTAGCGTCTTGTAATTTTCTATCAATTTCATCATAAGGAACCTACATAAGCAGATACAAGAAATCAGAAATAGTAGAGCATAAATGGTATAATCTGATCCTTCTAGGCATCTAGGCTACTAACATGGTATAGTAGTACCCATACTTATTGATATCATATATTCACTAAAAAAAGAATCTACAAGCTCACTAGCATTTTAGTAGTACCCATACTTATTGGTAAATAGTTTGCTTATGTTTATTGATACATGTAAGTAACAGCAAATAAGTACATGCTAAATACCATTATGTTGCCTTCTCCAGTGCACTCTGAAGCATTTGCACCAGGGTTATCCAGAATGATAAAAATTTCCTCCATCTCCTTCCTCAATAGGTTGCAAGAATAACTAGATAGTAGATACCAAC
Source organism: Chloris gayana (assembly GCA_031894775.1). NCBI lineage: Eukaryota > Viridiplantae > Streptophyta > Magnoliopsida > Poales > Poaceae > Chloris > Chloris gayana. The sequence goes on along the minus strand of JAUNZO010000136.1, from coordinate 355,825 downwards.
AAAACACATTAGACTTTAAGGTTAAAGTAGTGTGATCATAAATCTCAAACATATAACAACATATGATGCTAACCCTATGTTGACAGCTGTCTCCAACTTGTCTCCTGTTAGAATCCAGATCTTGATTCCAGCTCGGGCAAGTTTGTGAATACACTCTGGAACCTGAAAACAAATATGAGTTGATACAAGCATTGATCATGAACTGCAAAAGAATAGAACAGATTGTTTACATCACAAAACCTTCACAAGTGAGGATTTCTTCTCAAAGGATGTCAAAACAAGTAAACAAATGAAACTATATGGCAGTAGCCAAATAAATGTTAATGAGGTGTTTTCGCCCAACAGGACAAGAGATTTTTATGTACAATAGAGCACTTTTTAATGAAAAACAGACCACAAAGAAGTTTGTCTGTTCAAATAAATATATAAGATTCCTCACTAAAATTAGTAGTACAAAGTTGAAATCAACGCACCCCCTTTTGCAATCTGTCCTCCACAGCAGTGGCGCCTAGGAGAATCAAATCTTTCTCAATATTTTCTGAAGCCTTTTCCACAGCTGCATCATGATCAGTATGTACAGAATTCTTGGCAGCTGAGTACTCATTATTCCATGAAGCATACTCTTGCTCTGTAAGTTCACGATATGCAAGTGCCAAAGTCCGAAGGCCTGCCTCAGAATACTCATCAATGTGACACTTTGTTCTGTCCAGACAATCTTTTTCATTATCCTTGGAGAGCCTTTCAAGTATCACACTGAAATGCAAACAAGACAAGAAAAGAAAAAAACAGTTAAGCATATAGCAGGTGAAATCTGAACTCAAGTAGGTTCGACCGAAGATTGCTGTAACAGTTCACATGTGTTGGATTGTTTAAAGTCAAAGTTCGTATTATCATACTTTGACATGTAACAGTTTAGAAGGCCAATGCAATGTAAGTAAATAAAAAATACTGAATTTTTAACTTTGCATAAACACGATTGAGATCACATGCTCATACAAATTTATCAAACCTGTCAGCTCCTTTGCAGAACAAAAATATCCGCCCCTCCTCAGTCCTCACAATAACAGACATTCGCTTACGGGCACTGCTAAACTCTAAGATGTTGAGTATTTTATATGTTCTGCAACAGAAAAAAGGCATTATGTAAAAAAGGCAATGGTTTCCAATTCGAATAGTAATCACAAAGTACAGTAGAGAAGATAATCACCTATCCACCTTTCTACCAGAGACAGCATCATCTTCATGAACTGATATGGTCGTTTGTGTCCTATGATAAAATTCAAAACCAAACTCTCTTGAAGCCATAACGAGAGCTGCTTCATCAGGAGACTCAGCTTCATATGACATACCAACAGAATTTCTATCTGACACAGGAATTGTAGTATGACAAACAGATAACACGCGGAAAAACATCTCTATAGCACCCTGAGAAGCTTCTTTGGTCCATTTTCCATTCATCAAACGATCATCAGTGAAGTTGAACCCCTTAACAGATTTAGCAGCATCCTTTTGCCTATTATAGTCAGAATCTGCTTCTATTCCTCCATAAGACATCTCTACTTCTGCAGGGCTATGACCATAAGCAACACCGGCTATGGAGCATTTCACGAACTCCATTGAATTGCATGTTAATGTTCCAGTTTTGTCAGATAGTATAGTATGGACTTGCCCGAGTTCTTCATTCAAATTTGATGTTCGAGCCCTTGCAGGTTTATCAGACTCCTCACAATACATATCCCTGTCTTGATTTATGAAAGTGCTCTGTAACACTTTGACAATTTCTATTGATATGTACAATGAAATAGGCACTAAGCACATATACAGCATCAGGCTTGTGAGAAAATGGCAAAAGGCTGCAACGGTTGCTCTGTTTGGATCAAAGAACATATTTGATTGATCTGGTCTAAGGTACCATGCATAGTTTCCTAAACTTAATTCACCCTTAGTTTTGATTCCAAACACAACCGACCCAAAACATGCAATGGAAAGGAGAATCACAAAAAGAAGATAAATAATTTTATCCATCCTCCGTTCGACTGAACTCCTCTTTGATGGTGGATCCATTGCATTTTGCATCACCTTTGTGTCATGCCCTGTGAATATCACAACCCCATAGATAAAGTTGGTATTTCGAAGCTTTGAGTCCCGTAGTAGGATCTGTTGTGGAGACAAGGGGTATTGATATTCGTTATAGAACAATGTCCCTAAAAAAGAATATAGTTTCTCATTCGGATCCTCACATTGAATGAAAGCCTTGAAGCTATGCAAAAAATGCTCATCCTTCAAGCCCACAGTCACATCTAATGATTGTTTCCTCTTCAAATTTGTTTCTCCATCAAGATTCATTGTCTCAACATAACATATTCCATCCTCATAGCTTGATGAAAGCAACAGAAGATCAGCAGGAAAGAACTCATCCTTTTTAACTTTAACTACATCGCCCACCCGCAGCTTCTTCCATTCAGTCACATGAAATGATTGGGCCCCACCATACACCTCAACCTTTCTATTGTTCACTTCTATGTCCTATGAGAAAAAAACAACAAAGCAAGAGTTCCGTAAAAAAGAAAGAAAACAATCCGTATAATATTTCTCAAGGAGTGACAAATAACTCGATATGATTTTTATACTACGTATCAGTCCCAATATCAGAAATAGAAAGCACATAGCTTAACTAATCAATAAGCGTAAAATCATGCGTGCCAACTAAAAGCGATAATGAATTTCACAAATGCAGAAGTCTACATGGGCGCTTTTGCTTATGTTGGTTGTGGTGAAAACAAATAGAATTATACCTTATACTGGTACAGGAACATTCAATGATACACGAGCATTTCATGTGGAGCCATTATATAATTTGTTCAGATGCACTTGTCAACAACAGCATGATTTGTGAAATCTGAACCAAAATAATAGCCAGACCATGTGACAAACTTGAGAGAGCGGCCACAGGTGTTATTGATGTTCATTGCTTGGTAACAAATGGATGACATGCCATGGCTAATACAGAGCTGGTCCTGACGAATAGATATAAATCTTCCAGCTACTGGATGCGACCATTTGAGCTAGACAGGATAATGTCCATGACATGACTAGATAAGATATATAACACCAGATCAAGTAGTAAGTGCCACTAAACATACTAATCTCTCTCCCCTATACTATTGCGTATAAACCAAGCCTTGTAGTTGTGCCACATCAGCAGTTAATATGAGCAGTTTACTTTTGGTGGCACTCACAACCCAATTTTGGCCCTTTGATACTTCCAGAGGCATTAATATGGTGTGATGTTTTCAATTTTCATGATGGCATCCTACAGCCAAAGGATTGTGCGTTTGTAAGGGATAAAAACCGTTCAACCCCTCGTTAATATGACTCAGTAGAATTTTTAAGTGGCCTTGTCAGTTGTCACTACGCAAAACTGTGTGTTGGGGAAAAATGGAAACCAAATTCGACCAGAAATCCAATTCACGCCCATTTCCCCGCTTGATCTCCGCGAGCGAGCCAATCAACCAACCAATCGACCCAATGTGCGGGCCTGAGGGGCGTGCGGGGACCAGCAACCGCCAGCCACAAAAAGCCCTAAGAGCAGAGCAAAAGCAGAGAGAGAGAGCGCACCTGCTGCTTCCGTCGCCAGTCCTCGACGGCCTCCTTGGCCATGGCGGCGCCGATGACGACGACGAGCGGGAGCAGGACGGAGACGGCGCGGTAGGGCGCGAGCGGGCTGAAGGAGACGCAGGCGACGACGAGGAAGAAGAAGTTGGCGGCGCGGCGGAACTGCTCGAACAGCGACTTGGGCACGAAGCTGGCCGGCGTGTACTTGGTGGTGGAGATCGCGTTCCCCGGGTACGCCTGCTCCGCGCCATCGGCCGCGGACGAGGAGGAGGAGGCGGGGGCGTTGCAGCGGACCAGGCGGGAGAACCCCGGCGCGGCGGGAGGGGGAAGGCGGCGGCCGGCGCCGAGGTGGAGGCCGGGGTGGAGGGCGCCGCGCTGGCGAGCTCGACCAGGGGCCGCTCGTCGGCGGAGGCGGAGGAGGCGGGCATGGTCGCCCGCGCGGAGGATCCGGGTTCGAGCGGTTGGTGCGTGCGTCGTGCCCGCCGCGCGACGGGCGCGTGAGTGTGGCAAGTGGGGGGGAGTGATGCGGTTGCGGTGTGGTGCGGCCGACCGTGCGGAGCAGCTGCGGGTGCGTTGGGAACCGGAAAGAACAACTGGTGGGGATGGCCTAGGGTGGGACCATCGCCACGTGGCGACGCGTCGAGAGATATTTCTTCAATTTTCCTTTGTCACTTTTTTGCTCGAAAAATGGGAAGACGTGTGGGGCGTTAACTGGTTTCGAATCTAGAATGACTTTGAACTCAAGTCATCGACTCATCGTCCTTTTGTTTTGGTTGACTGATCACGTCAGCTTCTTTATGAAAAGAAGCAGCTGAAGATAATCTTTATTTTCTTATTATGGCTAGTTTTTCATTTACTAATTGGGTCGCCATTAATCTGTAAATATAAGAAGCATATAATCGTATGAACAACTATTCTTTTTTCAGTTCAAGTAGTTGTAAGTACTCAAGAGCGAGCTGGCCAAACTTCTTTTTTCTGCTTCACTAAAAGAAGATCATCATGCCTAAGTTGATTGCGACTCTCCGCGAATCAGTGGCCCAAAGAGTTTTCTTTCTGTTTCACCATGCGATGCTTAAAACCACTATTATGGCTTATCACAGCGTAATTTCTTATTGAATTTGTGAAAGTAAGTACTAGTAAATCTTACCAATGATTGGACTTATTTGTGAAGCAAGGATTTTTCTTTGTCACAGGCGTCATCACAGAAGAATGGAGGGTGTACCAACTTCGTCCTTTGCTAGAGTTGCATCTTCAACCAAAATATATCATGTTTTAAAGTACATATCTAAGTATACGTACGTATGTAACTTGAATTTTGCATGACTTTATTAACATTTTAGTAAGTCGTTGCTAATTGCTATTATGTTAAGACTACGCGTTTTCTAAAAGCTTGTGCAACCATGTGTCCATGTGAAAGCTTAGACAGAAGTAGCAATGTAGCTGCACATTCTTGAGATACTTTTTCAACCATTCAGTTACATTTCGTGTGATATGAGAAAAGTTGTGCCAGAACAGTGTGCATATTGGAGTATAAGTAAGAGAAAATTCTCTATTTGGCCTCAAAAATTGTAAAGCTTCATTCTATGACCCTCAAAATTTCAAAGTTCCCTATTAAGCCGAAATTCGTTTTTAGGTTCCTTGGATGGTCTTTCCGTCAACTCTGTGACTTTCATCCGTGAAACCCAATTGGGCCCGCTTGTGCAATTACCATTGTGTCCTTGTTCTCTCCCCAAACAAGCACAGGCATTATCTGAAAAAAAGAAAGAACTCACGCGACACACTCGAGCATGGAACCGGTAGGGACCGGGACTAGGGTTCCGACGGATCCCGGCCGAGCGAAGCGGGCGGCGGAGGCCGGGGCGGAAGCGGCGCGGGCGGTGGAGGCCGGTGCGGGTGTGGCGTGGGCTGCGGCGGCTGGTGTGGGAGCGGTGCGGGCGGCGCGGGCTGCGGCGGCTACGCGGGCGGCGGCCTGGGCGAGAGCGGCGCGGGCAGCGGGCTGGACGAGACCGGCGCGGGCGGCACGAGCTGCGGCGGCCAGGACGGGTGCGGCGCGGGCGGTGGAGGCCGGTGCGGGCGCGGCGCGTGTTGCGGCGGCCCGGGCGAGAGTGGCGCGGGCGGCACGAGCTCCGGCGCCCGGACCGGCTGCGGTGGCCGGGACGGTTGCGACGAGGGCAGGCAGCACTCCCTGCCGCTCCGACGCTCACCGTGTGCAGGGGTGCGTGTAGTTGGTGGCAACGGCAGCTCCTCCGGCCGGGGCAGCCGGCATTGCATTCTCGGGCGCCGCTCACCGCGTTCGGTCTCTAGTGTATGTTTGGTGTAATCCTTTCTCACATGTGGACTATGTCAGTGTGAACCTTACTTATGTTGTATGCACTTTTATTTATGTGTGAATCGAATCCAATGCAATCGTGGAATTTATGTTTGTCTTATTTATGTGTTATACTTGGACTTGTGAAGTTTTACATCATTATATGATTGAATTGTGTATGTGCAAATATAGACTACTTGGAGAAAATTGTATTACGACTACTTTTTTGGAACGGATTGAAATTTTGTTTGTATTACGACCACTCTTGAAAAGTAATGCATAAAACTTGTTGTACATAGTCCAGAAATCAAAATGCAAAACTAATGCACCAAGACACTATTAAATTCGTGATAATATTTTTTTTAAAAAAAATTACTTATTTTTATGTTCAGGGTTAAAACGGTCTTTTTTTACCCCTCACTTAACACCGTCAAGTCACGAGTTGACGGAAAGGCCATCCAAGGAACCTAAAAACGAATTTGAGCCTAATAGGAAACTTTGAAATTTTGAGGGTCGTAGAAGGAAGCGTTACAATTTTTGAGGCCAAATAGGGAATTTTCTCTATAAGTAAATTGCTCACCTTTTCTCACCAGTTTAGGTTTTTAAGTGTAACTGGTTAGTGCATCATAACTTAATATGGTATCGAGCCAGAAGTCTTGAGTTTTTTTAGAGTGAATTGAACAAAACTACAGCTATTTGTACCGTAGTTACACAAAACTACAACTATTTTGACCCTTAGTTGCACGGAACTACAACTATTTCATGCAACTTGTTTCAAAAGTTGCACAAAACTACAACCCTTTGCAACTTTTGAAACAAGTTGCATAAAATAGTTGTAGTTTTGTGCAATTCACTCTTTTTTATAATTAAGTTATATTCCATTAAAAGGGCCAAATACATGATATTACAATACAAACCGGAGGCATGCGGAGGAGACGGTGTGGCGCAGGACACACGTCCCAAAAGAGAAACCTCATCGATGACTTGTCCGAGCTTCCATCGCTGGCTAAACCAAGTGGCCCAAGGCGACCGGGCGGAAGGGCCTCCTTTGCTTCTTGAGCGGAGATTGGAGAAGGCGGAGTGACCACCTGGCATGACGAAACACCGTAGGCGATTTGAATATTGTAGAAGTAACACCAGCGGATTTACAGGCAGTTGGCTGAACTCCGGTGGACCACAACATTCGAAGGGCGACTTGTCGGGGACGACGAGGAAGATGATGAACTTTGGGCTTATGGCATCGTGGGTGAAGTTGGGTCTACTTGTCTGGCTAGAACAATGTGCATGTTGGAGTATAAGTGAATTATTCACATTTCCTTGTCAACTTATACTTTTGGGTGCAACTGGTTAGTGCGTAGTAATCTAAAGAGAGGGCCGATCAAATGCAGGTAGCCAAATCTTAAGGATATACACAACTAAATACCAATCAAATCAGTATACGTCACCAATGCAACCTATCTCTGGGTTACTCTCCCAATGGGTCCTACTATAGCTTGCACATCTCATGTGAATGAAATTTAGTTTATGTGTTTGTAATGTACTATTTTTTTTACTTCTTTTTATCTAGTGTCAAACCGACATATGCTTAGTGAATATATAAGGAGCTAAAATCATGTCAAATTGTCTTTAATAAATTGTCTTTCTTATATTTGGTTGTATAAATATCGAAAGAAAACGTATTCATCTTCATCGTGTCATGTTTCCAATTGCTATATGTACATTTTGCTTATAAATACCTAAAGTACATGAAGTCTTTGACACACACTGGTCCAAAATCTACCCATAGTTTGTCTTATATCCTTGTTTTTAGTTCATGTAATTCTTATATTTTATGCAATCTCGTATCCCACAGCAATCTCTTCAGGATGGAACTAAAGTTAGTTGAGATCTTTCTTTTATTCCCAATTGATCGTATATGCGTAGACAGCATTCTAAATTAAATGAAAATGATTAGCTTATTAAAATAACTTAAAACATATAATACATTGCGGTAATAATATGGTTTACACTACCATCAAATGGAATTATACTTAAGAGGTACCAATTTTCATAGATCCATTGAGAGTTTTCAAGATAATTTCTTATTATATACCCCTCCGTTCTCTAAGTGATGTCGTTTGCTGTCCTAACGGTTTTGCACTAACTTTGTTGTCCTAACGGTATCACTTGGAGAACGGAGGGAGTAGATTAATACTGCTTCTCAAAAAAAATTCATTTGTTTTCTTTTTGTCCTCTTTTATGACTCTTTATATTGTTCTTGGGCATTGACCAAAATAAAATCCCACAAAATGAAATAAAACTCCAACCCTAACCCTGTCATCCATCTTAACAATCACCAATCAAACCTTGCCATTGCCTCACTTTCACCTATCTCACGCCCGTCTTAATATTTGATTTAATTAGATTCATGCCATTGAACTTTTACATGATTTGAAATATGCCACTAAACTTCATGAAACCTGGTAAGTGCCATTATAATTTTACTTAAATTAGAACCATGCCATATTTCACTAGTATTTTGTATGTATTGGACAAAAATGCCCCTGTCTTTCAGCTCCAGTCATCGCAACTGTTCAGTCCGCATCCGCATTCGACTGCCGCAAAGCAGCACCCCTGCCATGGCTATAGCTGGCCAACGGGCCGTGCCCGGCACGGGCCTGTGACAGGCCGAGTCGTTTTCTTAACGGGCTGACACGGTCCTTCTAATAAACGGGCCGTGCCGGGCTGGTACGACGGGACTGCGCCTAGGCCCAAGCACGACATGACCAATTTTAAACGAGCTAAACGGGCCGCACCGGGCCGAGCCGATTCAAGGTTAAAAAAATAGTTTTCTGCTGATTTTAATTATTTTTAAATAGAAACGGGTCAAACGGACCGTGCCGACCCGTGAAGCACGGTCCGTATAACGGGCTAAACGGGCCAATAGCTAAACGGGTCGTGTCATGCCAGCCCGATGGGCTTGCACCTAGGCCCAGGCACGGCCCTCAACAGGCTGCGGGCCAGCACAATCCATTACCAACGGGCCTGGGCCATGCTCGGACCGGGCTAAAAGGATCGGGCCTAGGGAGGCCCTTTTAGCCTGGCCCACTTGGTCAGCTATAGCCATGGCCATGGCCCATCTTCTAGTTCCACTGCTTCTCTCACGTTCCAGAGCAACAAGCAAGCAGTACGTCGTTGCTCTTAGTCAAGTAACTCCAATGGCTAGTTGCTCACTATGTTTCTATTCCGCAACCAATTTGGTTGACTCTAAGAGTCAGCAGCTAGGTAGGGAATCTCCAAAATTGACAAGATAAGACCACAGATCCATGGCCATAAGTAGTCAAGGAGATGAACAAGATGAAGTGGGAGCCAAATATTAAACCAATCAATTAATATCCCATAGTGGAGTTTGAATTTTAGGTGCCAACATCTGCTTGCATGGCTGCTGCTTGGTGTCCAGAATAAAGGCGGCAGTCATCATTTTTTTTAGGCTAAAGGATGAGCAACTAACCAGGACGGAAGCGTGGAGTACCCGGAGCTTCTCTCTGTGGTGTTCTCTTCGGTGGGCAGTGCGCTGGACATGAAGCTTAAGGCCATTGGCGACGACGAGATGAAAAGCTCTCGCTCGAGTGTGACAAGGAAGAAGACGGGGTAGTCTTGTCCAGATTTTTACATTGTGGCATATTTCGAATTATGCCAAATTTATAATGGTACCCACCAGGTTTCATGAAGTTCAGTCGCATTTTCAAATCCAGCAGAAGTATAATGGTACCAATCTAATTAGCTCTTAATATTTACATGTCAATGCCCCAACTCTTACTACACTAAACATTACAACGATTATCTCAAAGCATACATTAATATTTCATAACTATTTAACAGACAATAATGTCCGTTGTTTACAAAGCCTACAATATTATCTAAGATGTTATCGATTCTTCATATTGGCTCACCAAACTTGAGTCTTACAAGGCCATTGCTTCTGAAATAGCAAAGTTGTAAATTTAAGGCAAAACTCAATGTGTTATTTCTAATAAGACTGTAGTCACTAACTTTATCTAAGTTTTTCGTTGTATAAATCTTACTATTTTATAATTGCAACATATGACAAACCTGATAAACTTTTATAGTTGTTTTTCTCTTACGAGATGACATATTTTAATGTGTTGTAGAGAGATTAAAAAACTAATTGTAGTTTCTATTTTTAAGTTGATATTATTTATAAATCAATGTATGTATCATTAGTTCATTATAGTTGCGGCATGATAAATTTTTTTCCAAATTTAGGACTATATATGTAAGGAGTACATGTCACTACAAGAAGGCTAGATATTATGTACATGTGTTTTGTTTATTTGTTTTTTTTTTCAAAAATGCATGTGTTCAATTGATATAGCATCCTCATCTGAACATTCTTCATTGTTATCTGAATGCTGTAGGCAATATGGCATATAAGCTTTGTAATTATTATATATGTGACACATGTTACAGTGTAGCAGCAAATCCATAACTTTGTATATTGGTTAGTTGAAGTGCGACAAGCTCAGTAATAAAATGAGAAACTTCTATTTAGGTTTTCAACAGCACAATATACAATCGAAGTTGAAGTGTAACAAGCTGACCTTTCAATTTATCATGAATACTCTTGCATGTATGATATGTAATAGAAACTATAGAATATTAGACTACAAGCTGAAATGGACCCAAGAGATGAATTATATATGGGTACATGAGGACCTAAAAGGGTGACATTGACGCCCTCAGATTAGTCAGAAAGTTACATTTCCATCATGTTTCATGTGAAGCCCAAGGTATAAGATACTACCAAACTTACTCGATGCTTTCATCATGTTGGAAATAGTGTCCACATTCTTTCATGGGATCAAAATCATCTCCTCTATTTTATGATAATTTTTCTTACCATGTCATCATTTTTTTTTCTGATGTGGTATGTAGTGAATTACAAATAAAAACCCCATTGAGAGTGACCTAAAAAAGACAAACTTAGGAATACCAGTTCGAAGTAATGATGCTACAATTAAATTCAAACATGTTATCCTTATTCAACCACATGCACATTCAATGATCTCCCTCCAACAAGAAAGAGATATTTGGGACCGTCAAATAAGTGCAGATATTAGTTCTTGATGAATAAGATGGCCCAAAATTTTTTATGGTCCTCCTTTAACATACATAAAAAAAACCATATGATTACTACCTGAATGTCCATTTCTTCCTATTCTTTTTTTTTGGCATTCCTGGGTTCAACGTCAAACGATGCATATGGCATCGAGCAATTCAATCACAAGCTACAATCCATGTCATTTGCTGTTCCTTAAAATCAGTTACTTTTAAAATTTTCAAGCCGTTAATGGAATATTCACTTCTGTACATATGGTCATAAAATGGATTCTAATAAATAAAATTAATTACTCATCTATTCTAGAATTGTTGACATTTTAAACAAGAAAAATGGAATTAGAGACCATTGTCTGTACATTAATATTTTAAAAAATTGGTATTTTCAAATGAATAGATTACAATAATGAAAGAAAACCATATTTCTAGCTCTTGCAATTGCGTAGGCCACTTAATCTAGTTAAACAAAAAGGGATTGTTATTTATTTTATTTTATTTTTTTTGGTGTGGGGGGGGGGGGATGCATAACACCGATTATGTACCACAACACAACTTACTCACCATCCAAGAGTTCAAATAACATGGATTCCCACTAAAATTGTGTGTATGCTCTCCAAAATTGATCCTAAAAATATATCAAAGTTATGCTTAAAATTATATTGTGGTTCTAGTCAGACCCACGCATAGGGCAGCTGCGGCGGAGGTGAAAGACGACGATGACCCCGATGCAGCCGGACGTACTTGAGGCGACGCTGTGTTGATCGATCCATACCTCTAGTCATGCTTATGTTTTATGTCGTTATTTTATGGATTAAATATAGTAGAATATTGCCTCTAATTTCAACAATCCAAAAACCTTATATTTATAGGCAATTTTCTACTAGTGGTTTTGCTGCTGCGTTGAAACCCAACGTGTTCGATGGTGTGAATTATAAACGTTGGAGAGTAAAGATGGTGCTTTGGCTCACCACCATGAATGTTTTTCACGTGGCACAAGGGAAGCCTCGAAGGAGAGCTTAGTCCCGAGGAAGACAAAACTTTCGAGGCTGCCGATAATCTCTTCCGAGGTGCCGTGATAAGCGTGATTGGCGATAATCTTGTGGATGCCTACATGCATTACTTCACTACCAAGGAACTGTGGGATGCGCTTGAGGCCAAGTATGGAGTCTCCGATGCGGGAAGCGAGTTGTATGTTATGGAGCTTTATCATGACTACAAGATGGTAGATGATCGCTCGGTGGTGGAGCAAGCTCATGAGATACTATCTCTCACAAAAGAACTCGAGAATTTTACATGTGTACTGTCGGATAAGTTTGTGGCCGGCGATATCATTTCCATGCTCCCTCCTTCATGGAGGAATTTTGACACAATCCTCAAACACAAGAAACAAGAATTCACAACGATGGATTTGATTGGGACTCTTGATGTGGAGGAAAAGGCGAGAGCAAAGGATAAACGTGGGAAAGGCCATGAAGCGGAGACTTCTAATGCAAATATGGTGCAAAGGAAGAATTCCCAATTCTATAAGAAAAAGAATTTTCAGAAAGGCAAGTTTGAAGGCAAGAACAAGGCCGCTCAAACAACCAACTTCAAGAAGAAGAAGGAGAAAGGAAACTGCTATGTTTGCGGTGGTACGGATCATTGGGCTCGTGACTGTAAGGATCGCAAGGACAAGCAACAACACAAATCTAACAACAAGTCTGTCAATGTTGTTATGGGCGACACCGAGATGGGAACAAGCGGGTATAGTAATCCAACTGTTCTTTCAGTTTGTCATTTACCTGATTGGTGGATTGACACAGGAGCCAATATGCATATGTGTGCTGGTATTTCCTTTTTTTCTTCTTACCAGCTCACAAGGACTTCCTCCGTGTTGATGGGAAACGGCTCGCATGCTTCGTTCGTGGTGTTGGTACGGTCAATCTGAAGCTCACTTCGGGAAAGACCGTGCAACCGAAGAATGTGCAACATGTTCCCTCAATAAATAAAAATCTTGTGAGCGGATCTCTGCTGTGTAGAGATGGTTTTAAGTTGGTGTTCGAGTCCAATAACCGTATTGTCAAAGTATGAAACTTTTTTTGGTAAAGGCTATGAGTGTGGAGGCTTGTTCCGCCTATCTTTGTTTAATGCATGTAATAATATAATCAATAATGTTTGTAATGATGATCATTCCAAATTTTGGCATTCACGTCTTTGTCATGTTAATTTTGGTTGTATGACGCGGTTAGTAAATTTGAATTTAATCCCGACAATTCCAATTGTCAAAGGCACAAAATGTCAAGTGTGCGTGCAATCAAAGCAACCTCGCAAACCTCACAAGATTGCTGAGGCAAGACACTTGGCACCGTTGGAACTTGTTCATACGGATTTGAGCGAGATGAATGGCATATTGACTAGAGGAGAAAAAAAGATACTTTATGACGTTGATCGATGATTCTACTCGCTATTGCTACGTGTATCTCCTTAAAACCAAAGATGAAGCATTGCACTATTTTAAAATCTATAAAGCTGAGGTTGAAAACCAACTTGAGAGAAAGATCAAACGAGTTAGGTCCGATCGTGATGGTGAGTATTTTTCAAATGAGTTTAACTCATTCCGTGAAGAACATGGCATCATTCATGAGAGAACGCCTCCCTACTCTCCCGAGTCAAATGGTGTGGCTGAAAGGAAGAACCGTACCCTAACCGAGATGGTTAATGCCATGTTAGGAACTTCGGGTCTTGCCTCGGCAATGGTGGGGTGAGGCTATATTGATCTGCCTGTCATGTTCTAAATCGTGTTCCTATAAAGAACAAAGAAACGACTCCATTTGAGGAATGGGAGAATAAAAGACTCGCACTCTCTTACTTGCGCACTTGGGGCTGCCTAGCAAAGGTAAGTGTACCTATTACCAAAAAGCGTAAACTTGGACCTAAAACAATGGATTGTGTACTTCTTGGGTATGCTTTCCATAGTGTTGGTTATAGATTTTTGATAGTGAAATCTGAGATACCCGATATGTATGTTGATACAATCATGGAATCCAGAGATGTCACTTTCTTGGAGGACATTTTTCCAATGATGGAAACACGTGGAAGACTAAGTTATGAATCATTCCAGATTCCAAAACCTACCATTTCGACAGAACATGTTGAACAATCACTTGTTGAACATCATGAGGAGGAACACAATGACATGTCTCGAAAGAGCAAGAGACAGATGATTCCTAAATCCTTTGGTGATGATTTTATTGTGTACCTCGTAGATGATACTCCCAAAACCATTGAAGAGGCATATACATCTCATGACGCCGATCGTTGGAAGGAAGCGAGACGTAATGAGATGGATTCCATAATGTCTAATGGAACTTGAGAAGTTGTTGATCGTCCGTACGGGTGCAAACCCGTAGGATGCAAGTGGGTGTTTAAAAAGAAGTTGAGGCCTGATGGTATAATTGAGAAGTACAAGGCAAGGCTTGTGGCCAAGGGTTACACCCGGAAAGAAGGAGAAGATTTCTTTGACACTTACTCACCTGTTGCCCGGTTGACCACGATTCGAGTACTACTATCGTTGGTCGCCTCAAAAGGTCTTCTCGTTCATCGATGGACGTTAAGACTGCTTTCCTTAATGGGGAGTTGGATGAGGAAATTTACATGGAACAACCAGATGGATATATAGTGAAAGGTCAAGAAGGCAAAGTGTGTAAATTATTAAAATCATTATATGGCCTCAAGCAAGCTCCGAAGCAATGGCATGAAAAGTTTGATAGAACTTTAACCTCGACTGGCTTTGTTGTGAACGAAGCGGATAAATGTGTATACTATTGCTATGGTGGGGGCGAGGGAGTTATCATGTGTTTGTATGTTGATGACATACTAATTTTTGGGACTAATCTCAATGTGATCAACGAAGTTAAGGAGTTCTTGTCCCAAAATTTTGAGATGAAAGATCCGGGAGTAGCCGATGTGATCTTGAATATCAAATTACTAAATGATGATGATGGTGGGGTGACATTGGTTCAATCCCACTATGTGGAAAAGGTTCCGAGTCGTTTCGGCTTCGAGTGAGTGTAAACCTGCTCCGACTCCTTATGATCCTAGTGTGTTGCTACGAAAGAATCGAAGGATAGCAAAGGATCAACCGAGGTACTCCCAAATTATTGGTTCAATCATGTATCTTGTTGGCGCTACACGACCGACATCTCTTTTGCTCGTGAGCAAACTTAGACGATTTGTTTCAAATCCAGGAGATGATCATTGGGATGCTCTAGAGAGAGTGATGCGCTACTTAAAAGGTACTATGACTTCGGAATTCACTATTCCGGGTACCTAGGGGTACTGGAGGGATATAGTGATTCTAACCGGATATCCGACGCTGATGAGATTAAAGCCACAAGTGGATATGTATTCACTCTTGGAGGTGGCGCTGTTCCATGGAAGTCTTGCAAGCGGACCATCTTAACGAGGTCAACAATGGAAGCAGAGCTCAAAGCATTAGATACAGCTACGAGTAGAAGCAGATTGGCTTCGTGAATTCTTGATGGACTTGCCGGTGGTTGAGAAACCAATACCAGCGATTCTTATGAACTATGACAATCGATCGTGATAACCAAGGTAAACGAGTTATAAAGATAATATGAAGTCATCAAGACATGTGAAGAGGAGATTGAAATCTGTCAGGAAAATGAGAAACTCCAGAGTTATTGCATTGGATTATATCCAAACATCTAAAAATCTGGCAGATCCCTTCACAAAAGGTCTTTCACGAAATGTGATTGACAATGCATCGAGGGAGATGGGTATGAGACCCACATGAGTTACACCACGGTGATAACCCATCCTATGTGATCGGAGATCCCGTGAATTAGGATTGGCGAAACAAGTCGGCGGTTAACGAAGAGGAGAGTATATTATTTATTAACCCTCTCTGCGAAGATGCAAAACTCTCCTGATCTGTATGGCAGGCTGATTTTAATCTTAATGTGTTCCAAGTGGCTTGGTTAGCATAGATGTTGTCCTACGGAACATCTTAAAGGAACACACCTATATGAGCATGACTGCTGGTCACGATCTATGAGATGAGGGTGATCTCTAGAAAGCTCATGAAAAGGCAAGGAGTTCGACCTATATGCTCCAAACCGAGAGGATGCTCATAGCAGCCTAGTATCGATAAAGGACTTGAGTGAAATCATTCGAGTACAAAACTATCGGTTCAAGGCTTAGTCCATTGTGCGGTTGTGGATCGACGTAACTTATGTTCTAGGTGGATGTTCAACCTTATTAGGTCTCTACCAAAACACTGGTATATCAAAATATGAAGTGGGATAAATTTCAAATATGTCTTTTGAAATTTGGTGGGGATTGTTAGAATAAATGAGTAATGACTCATTTAAATTAGAAATTCCAAAAGCCTATTTAATTGATGAATATTGGGAGGTAAGTGAAATATTAAAGAGATGAGGAGAGAAGGGAGAGTAGCGCATACATGCATGTAAAGTGGTGACCCTCTCTCTTCATATTCCATTAGCAATTACTTAATCAAAGAGCCTCATCATGGTGCATGGTAAATCCTTTGAGTTACTTCATGAAACGTAACTCCCGTGAGTTACTTCATGAAATGTAACTCCCGTGAGTTACTTCATGCACGTAATTCCCGTGAGTTACTCCCGTGAGTAACTCTTTTGCTTCACCTCCCTAGTGCTCTCATGTGATCACTATAAAAGGAGACCCAAAGCTCTCACCAAAGATATCACATCCAAGTCATTTCACTTCTATAGCTGCAAAGTGAGCATCATCGTCCCGACATTTGCGTACACAAGTGTTGGGAGAGCAGGCCTCCGAAACCTCGTCCCTCTTGCGTTCTTGTACCGGGGTAGGAGGGCGATAAGGTTTTTGGGGAGCGCACGTCGCGATCGCTCGTTTGTGTTCATCTACATCACGTACATCGATAGCTCTTCGGTGGTGGTGTTCGTCTACGACAAGCGAACGACTACTTTCCGCTACATCAAGAGAACAACCACATCAACTAAGTCCGGATGACTGTCCCAAATGGAGATGGTGTGCTAAACGCAATTCCTCTCGCCGCTCCAACTCCGTATGTTCTCACTTCTTTTCTCTTGTTCCTTTTATTCTCCTTTGATAAACAAGACATGATGATGTCTTTGCTAGTTTCTTTTGATCGATCCATACCTCTAGTCATGCTTATGTTTTATGTCGTTATTTTATGGATTAAATATAGTAGAATATTGCCTCTAATTTCAACAATCCAAAAACCTTATATTTATAGGCAATTTTTTACTAGTGGTTTTGCTGCTGCGTTGAAACCCAACGTGTTCGATGGTGTGAACTATAAACGTTGGAGAGTAAAGATGGTGCTTTGGCTCACCACCATGAATGTTTTTCACGTGGCACAAGGGAAGCTCGAAGGAGAGCTTAGTCCTGAGGAGGACAAAGCTTTCGAGGCTGCCGATAATCTCTTCCGAGGTGCCGTGATAAGCGTGATTGGCGATAATCTTGTGGATGCCTACATGCATTACTTCACCGCCAAGGAATTGTGGGATGCGCTTGAGGCCAAGTATGGAGTCTCCGATGCGGGAAGCGAGTTGTATGTTATGGAGCTTTATCATGACTACAAGATGGTAGATGATCGCTCCGTGGTGGAGCAAGCTCATGAGATACTATCTCTCACAAAAGAACTCGAGAATTTTACATGTGTACTGCCGGATAAGTTTGTGGCCGGCGGTATCATTTCCATGCTCCCTCCTTCATGGAGGAATTTTGCCACAATCCTCAAACATAAGAAACAAGAATTCACAACGATGTAGGCGGAACTGTTGATCGTGGAGGTGGAGACCGCATTTACCACGGGAATAATAGCAATATAAATATAAATATTAAGAATAATGTTATAAAAAAGAAAGTGTGAGCACCCTTGTAATGGGCACTAGATTCATGGGTAGAGGGGAGCTTGGAGCAGGAGGATTGGGGGATCCAGCGGAGAGGAGAAAGTACAACCTCTTGGGAAGAAAAAGATTATTGTAGCTACCGGTGCTATCTTAGGTATTTCCTGCGGCTGCAATAGAGTGAACGGAATTTTAGTTAAAGAAACCAATAAAATCCGAGTAAATTCAACCTCGTTAGCACAAAGGTGAGATGTGGAACCTCTAGTGGGTGTCACGCTCTAGTTGGGACTTGTAGGAGTGAGAGTAATGAATTGATTTGCAAAAAGTTCAAACACATATTTCACTATACCACGGTTCAATATTAACGACGTACCATTGGTCGGTAAAAGCGCCTTTACCAACTTACGGTTGGTCGCTAAAGCCTTTCACCGACCCTCCACGTCGGTCGGTGTAAGTGGCGTCGGTAAAACTTTTACCGACCCACCAGGTTTTTAGCGACCAACCGGTGGTCGGTGATAAGAAAGAAATACCGACCAACCGTCCATCGATAATACTGCAATTACCGATCGACGGTCCGACGGTATAAATTAACATAATACAGTCACATAAGCACATTATTAGCATAATCCACATTATTACCATAATCCAAATAAGACTCATTACAACACAACACAACAGAGACCTTGTTCACATTGCAGTCCTCAGAATTAACACGCAATAAAATTTGTGGACCGAAATATGTCGTTAATTAATAGTTCAAACTTCAATTGAGTCATTACAACACAACACAACAGAGACCTTGTAGCACCTAGATTGTATTACAAGAGTACAACAACCATGTTTCATATGAGACAATAGTTTTCTACACATCCATCACATGCATAACATTCGCATGTTCGTACGAGAACGGTTACTACAAAAGCATCTACTCAAAGCAACTTTCCCAAAACAAAAGGCCGCGCCAGCTGCATTGTAACCTCACAAAATGGTCCAAGTCATCATCAGATTGTTATCAACGGTTCAGTTCGTAGTGATCAGCGCCCAACACTTCCTGCAACAAAGTATGACGAAGCATTCAATATGGAAATAGACCCAAAAAATGTCTTAGATGGCTGCAAAAATAACATGGTTTCAGACAACTATTGTAATAAAACAGAAGCTCACTAGCTACTAATTAGTATGGCACTTTCATGACATATCTTCATGACCCAACTATCAGCTAATTACTTAGTGGATTTTAGTATGAAATACCCGAGGCTACAGGTGGTGTTGATGGCTTCATGTTTATCTTCAGCTGCATATGTAAGAATAATTAGAAAATAGCGAGCACTCTTTCATATCAAAATAGGAACAAGTTATAGTTCGAAGATCATTACTTTCTTGTATGGCCAAGCAATTGACAACATGTGAGCCTGAGCCATAGTATCCATTTCAGCACAAGGACGAGGCAGAATTTCTTCTCCTTTCAGCACGGTGGTCACAATAACTTCACAAAATTCTCGTCCAAGGGCCGTACCATCAAGTATTGTGCTTGGTTTGGTTGAAATTATTGTTCCTTTAGCCACTAGACGATGAGGTCTCAATAAGCCATATAATATGACCTCCTTTCCGACCTATTGAAATGATTAATTAGCACTGAAACTTTGCAGTAAATAATTAGGCTACAAGTACAAAACATGTTAGGATCAGAATATTACCAAAGAATCATGTTCCGCGCGAGGACCCTCATTACTCCTTGGTGCAGGTCTTGATTGGGCTGCACCATCCATTTGGCTCCGACAGTTCTGGTTGTCCTCATAATAGCATTCATCATCTCTAGAATAATCTTCATCATGTATTTCCTGCAAGCATGTGTTGAGCATCAAATATTTCAATAACTTGCAAGATAAATCTATAAAGAAACATCTATTGGCATATGAGCAAAAAACAATATCATACATTCTGAAGTGAAGTAGAACCATGCTGTGAGATGGGTTCTTCACTTGCCCTGTTTTGTTGCATTCTTTGCTCTATGAGGGAAATGCGGTCATGCAGTAAATGTACTTCTTGTTATAGAGCAGCTTTCTCACTTTCAATCTTCTTACGAGCAAAAATCTCCATTTGAAGCCTTGTTGGTGCATAACACTTCAACCCCGGTGTGCCAATATCTTGAGGAGTTGGACCTAGACCCAAACCACGAACATATCTTTTTGGTTCTTTCTCTCCACAAACAGTTGCAAACACATCTCCTTGCTGAATTGTTCGCTCTTTCAACTCCGGTCGAGCTTCAATAGCCTCTCTCCAAAATGAGTTAACACACTTCCTGCAAGGGCATAATATTTTGCTCCCTACTGCTGAATTTCTAAATGCAAAAGCAAGGAAACTGTTCACCGCTCGTTTATTGGCCTTTGTCTCCCTACATACAATTTCTATGTTAAAGCTCATGATAACTCTAAAAAAAATACTTTTATTTCTTGTGAAAACAATTTTATTGTACCTACCCTCACTTGTCGATCCATGATTTATCCATGTGCCTTTAATAACCATCAAAAGAATAAATAAATGTTTATGTTTATAATTAACACACAAGTGCTAATGAAAGTTGAAATGAACAAGAACCAAAAGTAATTGAACAGCATGTAAATGAACATGGAGAGAGATAGAAACATTTTAAAATACCTTTGCTTGAGCTTCTTCAGTCTTGAATCCCTTTTAGCAATCCCGCAGGAAGACTCTACGACCAGTATCTCTGCCTCACTCTCTTGAGGAATCTTGCATAATATAGATTACATTTCACGGTTAAAACTCATGACTGAACATCTCAGCAGAGAATCAATGTACACGAAAATTACTAGTGACATGACACACAAATCTAGTGCAATAGTTCATCCTAGAACCAAAACCTAATCTTAAACTCAGCATCATAATTCTAGACACACAATTTCACAGCACTACGACTCATTCTGCAAAGGGGAAAAATTCAAAGAATAAATAATCGACTTACAGAGTGTGATGGACACGGGGGCTGGCAGTTGTCCAATGGCGTGTTGCTGGGCGACGCCCTCCTACTGGGCGACGGCTTGCTGCTGGCCGGGGAGGCGTGGGGCGCGTGGAAGTGCCCTTGCAGGAAGTGTCCTGCTGGCCGAGGAGGCGACGGGCGGCGGCCTGCCCCTGGCCGTGGAGGTGCGGGACGACGGCCTGATTCGCTACGGGGAGACGACGGGCGACGGTCCGATTCGCTGCGGGGAGGCGACGGGCGACGACCTGATCTGCTGGTTTGTTGCGGGGAGGCGAGGAGCAGCAGCCTGCTGTGCGGCAGGGAGGCATGACGGCCGGGGACTCCTACGCCTTAGACGGGAGAGGCCTTTGCGGTGGGGACGGGACGGGCGGGGCTGGCACAAAGTACGCACGGAAGGGGATAAGCCAGCGCGTGCGTTTGCGTGGGGAGCAGGCGTTTTCCGTCAAAATTTTGGCGGTGGCGCTGGCACGAGAAAACCCAATTCGGGCAGGCGGCGGGAGGTGAAAATCTGCGCGCTATGGTGCAAAATTAGAGGAGTTTCGCTCTTTTGTTTGAGGAAACGTTTTCCCGACCGACTGTTTGATGTAATTCATGATGTTTACCGACCCACCGTTCAACGCTATACACTATAACATTTACCGACCCACCGTTCTTTGGTGATTCTAAAATTAGCGACCAACCATTCGAGGGTTATATTTACCGATCGACCATCCGTGGTTAATATAAGTCGGTAAAAATCAACCGTGGTATAGTGTTCATAGCTGAACAACAGGCCCATCACGCACCGGGCCATTTCTTTAACGCACAGGCACCACTCTTTTAATAAACAGGTTGGGCCGTGCCGGTCCGACGGGCCTAAGGTCAAGCCCAAGCATGGCACGACTAGTTTTAAACGGACCGTGCCGAGCCTAACGAATCGTGCCGGACCGGATCGGTATAAAGCCCGACTAAATTTCGTAAACTTTATTATTAGTTAAAGTTTAAAATTTTCTTATTGAAAAATAAGTTTTTACTATGAAATACTGAATTATTTTCTACCATTATAGCACATTAAACTAATAAATACTTTAATTTCTTTATTGGGCTTGACAGGACGGGACGGGCCGTGCCGTGCCTAACGAGCTAATATACTAGGCCAAACGGGCCATGCCGTGCTAGCCCGATAGGCTTCCGCCTCGGCCCAAGCATGGCTCTGTGACAGGCTCTAGGCCGGCATAACCCATCTAACTACGGGTCGTGCCATGCTCGGACCGGACCAAACATAGCGGGCCTCGGACCGGCCCATTTGGCACGGCCCGGTTGTTCAACTATACACATATTTCTCCTCAATCGCAAGTCCAGTTTCGAATAACCATGATGTTTAGAATTAATTCCGCGTAATGAAATATGATATGATTTTCTTTTTAAATATTTGTCAACAATTTAATTAACTATCTTGTGTCAACATTTTATTTTTACTGTGTCAACATATTTACACTCTATTTTGAAAAATATAGACATGGATATATAAAAAATTAGCTGATTTTGAAATATATTTGAACAAGCATTTTAAAATAATGAATTTCAATATGAAATAAAAAGAAAGATAAAACACATTGGTGGTCTGTAGTTGTTGTGCGTTTGTGAGTTTGTTGGCTCGCATGAGTGGGCCGCATGTATGTGGGCCGGCTACCATCGGGAGCTATCTTATAGTGTTGCACAGTGAGTCCAAGTCGAACTTGGCCCAATAACTGGCCGAGGTAGCAGAGTACCCGTGGAAGACAGTGCATACTTATGGATCCGTTACGCGTTAATGGGGAGCTCCAGAAAACTTTTCCAGTTTTCTTCAAAGCTTTTCCGTTTTGAACAGTTCCTTCTTCTTGGGTGACGTCATCAGGCGTTTGGAATGGGGAGGAAGGGCACGACACGAGAAGCCCTTCCTGCAAAAGTTGCCCACCTGGATTTCCTCAATTCCGTCACCTCTTCCTTGGCAAGAGCTGGGTAAGCACGAAGTCTGTTCTGCCGCGACCGCATGTCCACGTGTTCGGTACGGGGTTGGTCATGGTGGAGGGCGGCCAGTGTCCGCACCACGGTTCGCCATGGCGGCTCCGGCCAATTGGCATCGATTCAATTCAATTGTTATCCTTCTTGTTCTTCTCTCTCGAACGTAGCGGCGCACCGATTCGGTGGCTGACTGCCCTACGATCGCCAGCTGACTATGGGCCCCTTTGGCATGGCCGTTTAAAAAATGATTCTCCACAAAATGGATTCTTTACCAAAATAGATTGTTCACAAAAACGGATTCTCTATCAAAACGGATTATTGAGGTGTTTAACAAAACAGTTTCTTATGCTTTTGGCTACTAAAACATATTCTAAAAATGATTAGAGGAGTTGTAGGAGCTATGTTTTTAAAGCTTTTGGCTTCTATTTCATTTCGGAGAAGTGCTTCTTAATCCTAGGAGCACCTTGAGGAGCAGAAGGTGGTCCAGAAGCTGTTTGATAATCCATACTAAATAGGCCCTATGATGCCTTGGAGCAGCTTCACGACGACGGAGGTGAACGCCAACTCCACGTGGACGAAGACACCTAACTCGGCATCGAGGAAGTAGTGTATTTATTCCGCGTTTCTTCTTGTACACAATCGTCGGACATGATCCCATGCAACCTCATATGAATCGTCGTCGCAACGCAGGTCTCCTCCTTTCACTGCCCGAAAGCTTCCCCCTCCATGATTCTCGTCATGCTCCGCCCGACCTCGCCGCCCGATGCTAATGCCTCCCCATTCCCGAAAGAGATCTTTGTCTAGTTGCATGGGTGGAATATAGGGACGATGAGAGTACAACCGTTGGTACCACATTGCTAGTGGAGTTGAAGGAGACCAACTTATAAATTTGGAGGCTCTTGGCTTCCTTGCAAGTGTGAGAAAGAGAGAAGAGAAGAATGCGCGCGCTCGCTCGTCTCGCCGGGCGTGGCGTGGCGTGGACGCTGCCGCGCATCACCTACGTGAATGGTCCGCCAAAATCCAACTCTTGCCTTGCAGGCGTGCGGTTTCCTTTTGCATTTTGTTTATTTTTTTTGCTCTGTGTCCAATATGTTTTCTGTTTTGGAACCGACTCGGTTTTGGTTCGTCTAACTCTAGCGGTCTCGCCTATATAAACGTACGGGCGCCACCGCATAAAAGAATCTCTCGCACTTATCTAGAGTGTTAGCCTCGTCATGTTGCTGCACCGTCAAGACTACTCTATCCCGATCGTCGGCGTGCACAGGTGAACGGGAGAGCAGGTTTCCGGAACCGTCATCCTCTGCGATCCTGCACCGGAAGAGGGCGAATAAGGTTTTGGGAAGCGCTCTACGTGATTGCTCGATCGCTTCCACCACAGCGCATCTTCGTCCCTGCCGCGTGAGCCACACACGTTGCTTGTCTTCGCCATGACGTTGCTGAACATTGTTGTCAACTCCTCTACCTCGTCGGGCCGGAAACGTACGTACCTTCTGTTCGCACTATGTCTTCCATAATAGTCTTTGTGTTATATCTGTGCATGATAGTAATGAATATCATGGTAGATGTGTTCATCTTCTCATGCTTATTAGGCATGTCTAAATATTGTATAGGATTGTCTAATTTATTTAGCAATTTGTTTGTCATGTTCATGATTTATCTATGGATTAAATTAAAATTAAAAATGCTTATATTTCTAACAAGTTTTGCAAGAGATTTATTTCTCATGCTGTTGCGGCACACCTTGCGGACCATGGAGATGGCCGAGGATTGCTCTGATAGCTCCACGAGGACACGAGGTGCATTGCATAGGCGGTGATGCCCCACGGCCATGCGTTCCACGACTATTCCATGAGGTTGACTGGATGGAGATCCTCTACCTTCAAAGACATGTGTCTTCGGTCACCGACATGCGGGCCTGGAGCATGGTATGGGCCACATGTCAGTGACAAAGGCGCATGCCTTTTAAGGTAGAGGATTTGAATCCAAGGTTGACCATGGTGGGGATGTTGTGCGTGCTGTGGAAGCACGCTAGTATTCGGAGCTGGCAGGGCCATATCACAGAATTTGAGGGCCCTGTGCTAAGAGCAAAATGGGGCCTTACATTAAGAAAACGAAAGTCAAGCAATCATGTTTGCAGAAATGGCATGTCTCTAGTTGATTCTTGGTGTAACGCTGGGGGGCTAAAAGTTGGAATTTGCAAACTCAAACTGGTAGGCCTGGAAATGGGGCAGGTCCAAACGGGTAATTTGGGGCTGGTAGGTTATTTAGCTGCCATCTGACAGATTATTAGTTAGAAAAATTTTTAGGGGCCTTGGTCACTTACCAATGTTGCACATGCTGATCGACAGCCCTGGTAGCTTGTTGTGTGTGTGCCCGCGCCGGGGTGTCGGGGGTCCCTCGCTATACGGCTCGGTTCTGGTATGGGGCACTGTGACGGTGTGGGGCGATAGATGGCCATGACCATGGCGGTGGTGAGGAAGTTGATGCTATATGCACATATGTGATATTGATCATTAATACAAAAAGTTCCATGTGTATGAAATATTTATTTCTATGCTCAAATAAATAAATAACATACTTATTTACCATATGTGTATCTATGCTAGTTATTAAATATGATAGATCTGAAAAAACATGACAATTGTTTCTCATCTAAGGTGCATATTTCAATGCATTGTAGGGAGATAGGTCAATTAATTGTGGTATACATTTTGCGGTTTAAATTGTTTCTAAATCAATGTATTTACAATCTGATTTCATGGCACTGTTTTGTTGTGTAATATCATACATAATTAGTTTAGAATATAACTTCGGTGGGCACATGGCTGGGTGCCCACCCTCCAATATCGAGACACCTGGTCTTCAAAAGTTGTGCTAAGATGTTACGGTGAAGGTTACCAGCCATCCGTTATGCATTACGGTAAAGTTTGAGCCCAACGGTCACCTGCAGGTAATAACTTTACGGGACGAACAGCACCCTATCATGCATCCAACTTGCAGCTGCAAACAACAAGTCATAATTTTCTGGTTTGTCCTGGTGTACCCCTAAACGCTAGAGCGGAAGCTTCCTCGCAGCTCCACCTCTTGACACAGCTGCACGTCTTAAATTTCTGGTGCTCGAAGCTTCAGTTCACATGCTTTTGTGTCATAAATTACAGCTTGCGACCATCAGCACTGCAAGCATCACCACTAGAGCAACCAGGAGGATTGGATATCCGGAGGGAGGACGCTGTGTGACCATGCAGTCTAGCCAGCAAGAGAACAGGGTGCCATCCGTGCTCCAGTACAATCGATCAAAGCTGGGACGGCTCCACTGGACGCATGAACTCTATAAGTCTTTTTGTACAACTGTGTATTCACAGTATCCATATCCATGTCGAAACTGTTTTTCATTGCATTGTTTTTTAACACCCTTAGCATACTTATCGACGCTAACATCCATCAACAATAACTATAACAAAGACTCGCTATAGCCACGGTTCAAAAGTCGCTGTAGCCGCGGGTGAGACCAACCGCGGCTAAGTTTCCGTAGCTAAAGGTATCTCACTATAGCCACGGGTATATGAGGATTCAACGTCAACCGTGGCTATAGTCAAAATTAGAAAACAAAAAAAAGCCCAAAGGGCCGAGCAGGCCCGCCCGCCCACCCAGCCGTCCGGATCCGCACGGCCGCCCGCCGTCCCGGATCCGCGGCCGCCCGCCGCATCAGTCGCGCGCCGCCCGGGATCCGTGCGCTGCTCAAGATCCGCGGTCGCCCGCCGCATCGGTCGCACGCCGCCGGGATCCGCGCCCCGCCTGCCGCATCGGTAGAGCACCGCTCGGGATCCGTGGCCGCCCGCCGCATCCGGCCACGCGCCGCTCCGGATCCGTGCGCCGCCTCGCCGCATGCAGCCACCCGCTGCTCTAGATCCGTGGCCGCCCGCCGCATCCGGCCACGCGCAGCTCCGGATCCGCGCGCTGCCCCACCGCATCCATCCGCCCGCTACCCCGGATCCGTGGCCGCCCGCCGCATCCGGCCACGCGCCGCTCCGGATCCGCACGCCGTCCTGCCGCATCGGCCGCGCGCCGCGTCGCCGCATCGTCCGTGCGCCGCCTTAGGATGTGTGGGGTGAGCGGAGGGGGTGGAGAGGGGAGGCTGGGGAGAGAAGGCGCCGACCCGGGAGAGAGGGTGCCGCGGGATGGCCGCCGGATGGAGGAGGAGAGGCGGGCTGAGGAGTGAGGAGGATGAGAGGCGGGTGAGGAGGAGGAGTGAGGAGAGGGGCTTAGGGTTTTCATTTTTTATAGGTGTGATGTTCTAATGGGCTGGTGGGCTGCGGATGTGAAGTCGGACCGTGGCTACGGATAGAGGCCTATCTATAGCCACGGTCCTATAGATAGGCCTCTATCTCTAGCCATGGTCCGTTTTTTGGCTGTGTCTGCTGTTATTTTGCTCCCGTGGCTATAGTTAATTTTTGTTATAGTGAATTTCATCGATAGGTGCAGCCCCTAAGCAGATTCTAGAACTAATGAACGTGAAGAGAATAAACATCTATCAAGTGAAAAGTCACTTATAGGTAAAATGTTATTTTTTGTTATTTTGAAATATATAGGTTGAGTTAGTCCTGATCTCTAGAGACGACGTTTGATATCTAGTTTTCGTTCATCAGCTGCATCGAAACATTTTGAGAGCCAACAATGCACCAAGTGCCATAAGAACGTCTCTAGGTAACCGTATAGTTATTTTCATAAGAAGGTTCTCATACAAAAACCGGATTGCAACGTCATTTCTTTTCTTGATAGCCTTGCTGGAACTTCCATCATTGGAATCCAGATCTCAGAAATATTGCCACATCGGTGTTGCCACTCTGGTCCATGAAATGCAGGTACATCATAGTAACCTAATGGTTATTTTACAATCTTCTATATTTGACATCTAATGCACACTGTTGTTTTGGCGATCAAATCAGACGATGGAAGTTGGGGAGCTGCTGCACCGGTTTGCATGCACGGATTCAATTGGTGAACCGGGTAACAATTCTCGAATCGAGGCAAACGCCCTAGATGGCAGTAAATGCTACATGAGTGAAGGATATCTCATCGCATCAATTATGGACTTGCCAAGTATTGTACAGATGTACCCCTCAGCTGGGTCAGATGAATAAAAACCTGTCTTTTTCTTTCAATATATAATGTGACGTGCCACCGAGTAGTCAGGACAAAAATGAGTTTGTTTTCATACAACTTTTGTCGACTGAGGTTAAGGCGCCATGGGCCGCAAGTCTAACCCGTCTCAACATGTATATCACAATGCACGATATCAAGTAAATAATATATTGTACTTAAAGCACGAGTAGTCACTTCACACCATTTAAATCAAACACAATTCATACGTACGGGGAAATGAAAAAAATATGGATAGGTGAAAGCGGATCACAGCTACACAGATACAAGGCACAAGTCTGATAGTTGACAACAAGTCTAGAGCTCCTCGATCCTTATCTTGAGATTGATAGTTTTTCCACACCATGGTCTATTATTCATGCATCTTAATTGTGTGGGTCACGATATTTGAAATTGGAGCTGCCATGTTTAAATCTGGATTTCAGCAGATAAATCAAACCAGAGCAATAAAAGATCTTAGCCCAGACCCGAGCACATTCAATGTTTGGTTTCAACGGAGCATTAGCAGGTTATCGTGGTCCGAGTATATTACAGCTATTCATAACGGTGTGCCGCACGAATCTTGGAAGCCTCACCGCATCCCACGGCAATGACGAGGGTGCGCACGTGACAATGTGCGCATAGAAGCTGTACTCGTTTAGTTTAGTATAATTAGCACAAGATTGAGAATATAACTAATTAAAAATAGAACAATGATATTACCAATGATGGATGGCATCGTGCCTTACAGCGATGTAGTGAGGTGACATGATGTATGACACTCTAGTCCATGAGTAAGCGATGGACAAATTGTTGGTTGATGACAACGTGGTGCCTTACGTCTAATGTGGACGGAATGGTGTACTGCGAGATGGCACGAGATGGTGTACTGCGAGATGGTCCATTACCATACGGTGGTCGACGAGGTGCCCGACATTGCGATTGCTATCTTTAATTACAGAACATATATATATTAATTTCAAACCAGAACGTGTTTATCATAGTAAATGATTTCAAGTGTCATTGTTAGGGCCATCTGAGAAATTCGTTACACCTCTTTTAAATTCCAAGTTATATATGAAGTCCAAATCTTATACTACAACATCGGTATTTTGAATCGTTGACGTCCAGTTTTTGTTGTTAAATTTTATCTTCGCAGCGATGTCCCGAGGTCCACAAATAAAATGCAGAGAGTATATGTGAAAACAAAACATAAAACCTTTATATCCCGAAAGCGGGACAATTCATGATTTGCCCTCATAGCAAATGGGACTTATAAATTTACCCCTATAACAAAATTTCTTGATTTTTTGCCCAAAGTACCCACAAATACTTTATGATTTGCCCTTAAGGGGCTAAAATACCCCTTCAGAATAGCCACATCACCCCTTTTAGCCTAAATTTCTGCCACATGTACCGTTTTTGCCACATGGACCGTTGCAAAAAGACTTAGTTGCCCCTAGCCCCTTCCAAACACCCCACCGGACCAGGTTGCCCTCCTCCCGCGCCCCCTTAGCCAGCGTGATCGAGCCAGACCAGGACCAGCTCGCCAGCCCAGCCCGCACCGGTCTCTCTCTGTTCTGAACACGGAGACAGAGCAGAGCTCTCCATTTCTCTGTTCTGAACTGAACAAAATTTAAACTCCATAAATTGAAACAAAAAAACCCAAATTCAGACATCATTTAAACTAGCATTGAAACATAAAAAATCCAAATTTAAACAGAACTCAACACAAGCCAAAAAAATCAAAGCAAACAAACCCCAAGTAACTTAAAGGCAGATATTTGCCATTTTACTTATAAGAGGTCCACCATTAGCAAACCTAATTAGAGTATGGATTACATAAAAGTGGCATAAACTGCAGCCACAATTTACATAAGGTTCATCATCACTAGTTAACTTAACTATTGTCCGATGGTCACCAGAGACAAAATACCACTAGATGTTCATCAGTTTTACCTATGACTACCATCACCAGCCATCTTCACAACCACCAACAAATTACCTCAAAAGAGTGTGCCACCAGAACCACCAGCTTCCTAGACTTCACTTCTTGACTATGAGCACCACCAGCAGCCCCACCATCAGAGCAATCACCAGGATTGCTAGCATCCAAGCACCAAATGCTTTGTCCTTCTCCTCCTTGGCCTCTGCAAGCTTCTCCTTCATGCTCTTCTCCAAAGCTTCCATCTTCTGGACTGCCTTGCCCATCAGGTCCACTGCTTCATTACGGCGCTGAACAACAACCATGAGCTTTTCATGGACCTTCTGCTGATCAGTAGTGGCCAAGTCCCCCAACTTCCAGAGATCCTTGACAAATCTCTGGAACCTCCTAGAGTATGGTGGATCTTTGTAGTCCACATAGTGGCAGAGTTCTTCACCCTGCAATGAATAATTCAAACAGAAAAATATTAGTAAGTAGACACATGAACAGACAATAAAATTTGATTCACATGATAAGGGCTAATTCACATGAACATACATAGAACATATAGCATTTGTACAATTAGACACATGCATAGAATTTACAATACATGGATTTGCATAATTAGAATCAGAAATCAATTAGACACAGGAATACACACAGAACATTGGTTGCATTTGAAATAAAAATGAACCTAAGAACAAACACATGAACCTAAGAATCTACAAACCAGTTAAGTAAATGTACATAGCAGAATTATTGGGGCATCATCACAATATCACAATGTCACAATATAAGAACAGAGCAGAATAATATCAAAATATCAGAACAATTTCATATAAAATATATGAGAACAATATAAGAACAGAGAATTTTGACCATATAAGAAAAAGTATTAGAACAATATAAGAACAGAGAATTTTGGATTTCTAGAACTAGTAATAACTAGCAGAACAATCACAATATAAAAACAGATCATCATAAAATTGGAAATTCACATGATCGGAGAAGAAACTTACACTCGGCGCGCACCCGTAGAAGCGGCGCCCGGTGTCCTTGCCCCCAAAGCACACCTTTTCCTGGCGCGCGTGCCATGGAAGCGGGTACGACCCTCGGGGTCAAGGCCGTGCCAGTCGAGGCTCATCGGTGAGCTCCGGAGGCACCGAGCCGGACAAGGAGGAGACCTACAACAACAAAAAGGAACCCTAAGCATCATCTAACAAGCACTAATCTACCCTAAATCCGCACTAATCTACCCTAAATCCGCACTAATCTACCCTAAATCCTAGCTAATGTACCCTAAATCCACACCAAACGAAGAAAAGAGGCAGCTTTCTTACCGTGGCGAACCTGTAGTCGCCGCCGCCGCCGCCGTTGTCGCTGTTGTTGGAGCTCGAACCACCGTCGCCGCTGCTGCTGCCGCTTGTCTTGGAGCCCGACCCACCGCCGCTGCCGCCGCTGCTGTCGCTTTTGTTGGAGCCCGACCCACCGCCGCTGTCGCCACTACTGCTTCCATTGCCGTAGACGAAGACGTCCGACAAGTCCGTGCGCTGGAGCCGGCGGGACTCCGGCGCCGGGGCGAACACCCCGGTCACCGGCACCATCTCGCCGACGACGAGAGATGACGAGGCGAGGTAGGTTGCCTCGTCTTCACCGAGGACCCACATGTCATCCACCAAGAGCATGTGGACCAGGGACAAAACTAGGCCCGTAAGTCGGTGAAAGGGATTAGAGCGACCCGAGGTGAAAGTTATTTTGGTGCGCGCCCCGAACCGTGCGTCTCTTCGTCTCCCGTGCACGCGAGAAGTTACCCGAGCGCAGATGACATGTGGACCCAGCAATCCCACGTGGCTCCTTGCCAATAGTGGGTGCGCCGTGCTCGGGCCCGGCTTCGCCCCGCATCCCGACCCGCCGCGCGCTCGGTAGCACTTTTAGTACCACATCGGTTGCTTGTTGACGCCGGTTTTTGACCAAGGGACCCATTTGTTGACGGTCGTTACGGACCAATTTCGACCGTCAATTAGTCAAATAAATGAGAAGGACTAGGCATGTCTTGCATGCATTTTACTTAGAAATAACCTAGTTCCACGTGTACCTCTAGATTTTTAGTGTGCAGGTGGAAAATGATGAATTCCGAGGCCCGAGGCGACAAATCAACACTTTTACAAAACTTCCACTTCGCCGCGGGAATCAACTCCAAGATAAAAGGCCAACGACCACGAAATCCAACACAAATAAGGCCTCACGCACCTGGATCAAAGACCAACATCCGGTGGGGAGCCAACCGCCAAAGCCCGACCCAGGAGGGGCGGTGGCGGTTCGGCCGAACCAACAAGGCGGTTCGGCCGAACCGTCATGGTGGCCCCCCGGCCCACTTTTCTCCGGCGGTTTGCCCACCGCCTCCGGAGGTCGGTTCCACGCGCATTAAATGCCACCGACCTACGAAACCGCCTCCAGGAGCCGACCTTTCAAGCCTATATAAGGAGGGGTACCCCCCCTCCTTAACACACAACAACACAAGGATCATTCTCTCCTCACACTAGAAGTTTAGAGGCTTTCTAGGTAGTGCTAGGCTTAGTAGTGGGCTGCCTCATTGCTCCCAAAGTCTTGTGGAAAATTGGGTATAGCTCTTGTATCCTCTCTTTATGAGACTTGATCTTTTATATATGGAATACTTTCGTTCATATCCTTGTCATGAGCTTTATAGAGTAATCATGATCTTGTTTGATCGTTCCTCGTTCGTTCATATAAGTTCGTCGTTCGTTCTTCGTTCTTCATTAATAGAAGATGAACTCATATCGAATGTTCTTCGTTCGTTCATACTTGATCACCGATTACTCCCGATCTTACTTGATTAATTGCCGTTCGTCGCTCATTCTTGAGCGACGAACGCCTTTGCATGACTTAGTGCTAGCTTTGATCCTTTCGTCTAGCGTATGCTAGTTAGGCTAGTGTTCTTATGAATAGGCTTCGGGTTCATCGTCCCGCAAGGGTGCTCTAGATTTACCACCATGTCGGTGCCTCGAGGGATCTAGAGTTGTGGTTAGTGACGCCGGCACGGTCGTCGGGGTTATCTACCCACCGTTGAATGTGCTTCGTGTCCCACGGTTTGTAGAGGTAGGTGACAAGAAGTGACAGCCTTGTCATCCAAAGTAATCCTCCACGTTCGGGCATGGCATAGGAGTCTAAAAGCCGGAGTCGCGAGGCGGACCTCGCGTAAGACGGATCTCCCGATGATGCCTAGGCATTAGACGCTTGCTTGCGCTTGCATGATCTTGGATGTTAGGTAGAAGCTGCGCACTCATATGAATGTTGTATCATTAGGAGTAGTGGTCTGCTAGTCTAGTTTAGCTTTATCTAGGATCGCCTCTATCCCTTTTATAAGAGAATACATCGCCTTGGTGTGTGTCACACTATCCTCAACTTATTGCTCCTAACCCCTGCATTGGAATGTGAATACTTCATCATTCTTTTGTAACACCATGAACATAAGTACTCTTATCAACCATGTCTTCCTTGGGGAAAATATAAATACGATACCCTTGAATACTCTCGGGTGAAATGCTACAACGGGTTATCCGTCCGCTTGCGGATATTCATGACCCACCTTATAATACATATCTAGTACTTGTACTGGATGTGGATTATTTGGTTAAATAGTGCAAGTGACTTAAACCCTTGGCTCTCCCGCGGTCACGTGTTTCTTTCCGCGTGACCTTAAGAGATGCCAACAAGCATTTCCGGCGCCGTTGCTCGGGAAGACATTGGTTAATAAGAATACAATGAATGTTCATGATTACACTTGATGATGATTTAATCATTGCCCTTGCAGGCTAACCTTGATCTGTTTTCTCTCAAAGGTGAAAACAGGATAGTGCATGCGTGGATTCGACTTGCCGGAAAACTTCGTTGATAATCCCGAGGCTCTTGCGAGAAAGACTCGACCTCGCGTCGTTGTCTCTCCTCAAGAACCCACGACAAGCGAGCCCGCATCTTCCGCACCATCAACCTCAACACTCATGGCTGAAAGGACCCTTCGTGACTACTCGCGCCCTCCGTCGCCAATGTGCCCATTGGGCCCAACGTCGACGTCGGTGCTGCAGGACTTGACATCAAGTCCAGCCTCATCACTATGGTGCAAGCCATTCCCTTTTGTGGAAAGGCCTCCGAGGACGCCAACTCTCATCTCCAACAGTTCCTGGAAATATGCAACACATCAGCCACGGCCGGAGCCAACCAAGATGCTATCAAACTCCGCCTGTTTCCCCTATCCCTCCTTGGGAAGGCGAAACAGTGGTTTTATGCCAATCGTGCAAGCATTGACACTTGGAACAAATGTTCCACGGCGTTCCTCGCCAAGTTTTTCCCGATGGGCAAAACCAATGCCCTTCGTGGAAGAATTGCAAGTTTCCAGCAAGCGACAAACGAATCCATGCCCGAGGCATGGGAAAGGCTTCAAGAATACATTCTGGCCTGCCCTCACCATGGGATGGAGGAATGGCTCATTCTTCAACACTTCTACAACGGGTTGACACCAACAACCCGTGGACATATGGATGCCGCTGCTGGAGGAGCCTTCTTCTCCAAAACTATTGCCCAAGCAAAAGAACTCATAGAGAAGATGGTCTCCAATCAAGGGTGGAGCGATGATCGACTCCAAACACGCGCAAGAGGCGTACACCCTGTCAAGGAGGTGGACATGCTGTCCGCCAAGGTTGACCTCCTCATAAAACGCTTGGACGAACACAACGCAAATGGTGGTGTTCATGCATTGGACTCACACATGACGTGTGAGGAGTGCGGGAACACCGGCCATATGGGGAAGGATTGCCCCCATACCCATGAAGAGGTGTTCTACATGAACAACAACAACGGGTATCGTCCAAACGGAGGACAAGGGTACAACCAAAACCGACCATCATATCAAGGAGGTAACAATTTTTCTGGCTTTAACAATAATCAACCTTCCTTGAAAGATTTGGTTTATGGCCAAGCTAAAATTAACGAATCTATCAACAAAAAGCTTGCTGCCAATGATAAAGTCTTAGAAAACATAATCTGCACAAATAGAAGGTTTCTCCTCTGCTTTCAAAAATCAGCTGAGCTTTAATAAAATGATTGAAACCCAAGTTGCTCAGCTAGCTGCTCTTATTCCTGGTTCTAATTCGGGAAGATCCGGGGCAACCCGAGTCTTCTTTGGAAAATGTTAATGCGGTTACCACGAGGGAGGAAAATCCACTCGGGATCCGCCATATCCTAACCATGCAGCAAAGAAGAACAGGAACGACCTGGAGGAGGAAAGCCCTTCTATTACCAAAGAAAAAGAAGAAGAACCGAAGCCAAGTGAAGGGAAGAATGGAATTGAATTTCAAGACACAAGCTTTTTGCCATTCCCTCACGAAACAGGAAGCCAAAGGAGGATGAACAATTTGCTCGATTCGTCGAGACCATCCGAAGGATTCATGTCAACGTGCCATTGTTGGACATGGTGCAGGTGCCCACATATGCACGCTACCTTAAAGACATCCTCAACAACAAGAGGCCACTACCCAACGAGGAAATGGTCAAGCTCACGAGAGGAGTGTAGCGCAGCTATACTCAATCGGCTTCCGAAAAGAAGAAGGACCCTGGCTGCCCCACAATATCATGTTCCATTGGGGCACACCACTTCGACCAGGCCTTATGTGATCTTGGGGCAAGCGTCGGCGTGATGCCCAAAGAAGTCTTTGATCGTTTGAGCTACACAACCTTGACTCCTACACCAATGAGGTTGCAATTGGCGGACTCTTCGGTCCGCTACCCCGCGGGAATAGCCGAAGACGTGCCGGTAAAAATTCGAGGCAACTTCATACCGGTGGACTTTGTGGTGCTTGAGATGGATATCGACAAGAACACGCCCTCATTTTGGGACGTCCCTTCCTCGGCACCGCAAACGCCCAAATTGATGTTGGGAATGGAGAAATCCGATTCCACATCAATGGGAAGGAGGAAAAGTTTGAGTTCCAACCAAGAAAAGAACAATGCTCAATGATCAAGATCAAGTATGGGCCAAATCCCTCAAACATCCGTGAAGTTGAAGTGACGCCAAGAAAGACGGATAGTCTCGTCGCCTTTTGGAAGCAACTTGACAAAATTGAGAATCCGTCATGGTACCAACCCAAGAAGCCTGCAACGAGCAAGGCCGGGATTATGGGCCAAGAAGCCGGTCCTTCAAGACACAAAGCCACCTACATCAACAAAGACCAAACAAGTGTGGCAAGTGAAGAAGGTGCAGCCATCTTCATCCTCTTCTCCAGGGAAAGGGCACTGCACCACAAGGATGAAAAGAAATGGAGAAGTCCTCGCTCGCCGGACTTAAAATGGCAAAGCCACAGTCGACGAGGATAAATCGGTATTATCTTTCGATTTCTTTTGATTTTTGTTTTCCACCACATGCATCTCCCTGCATATTCTATTTTATCACAAGATAATTTTCATTTCATTTATTTGGATTTTCCGCCAGCATATTTGATTTTTTTTTCTCACTCGCCATGCATAGAAAATTTGAAAACCAAAATCCTTTTACGTCCAAATTTTCCTACTTTGTTTGAAACTTTTGGACAACCCTTGTATCCTTATACAAAATCCAAAAACAATTTTTGCATGTTGGAATTTTCTCCAACACTTTTTCTCGAGATTTGATTTTTCGAATAAAGCTGAATTTGAGGCAACTTTCTTTGGATTTCTTGAGCAAAAATTTCGAGGAATATCTCGGACGTAGCAACCATGGTCAATGATCATTTGGCCGTTGGGAGCTATGGGCCAAAAGGGGGAGCAAAAGGGACCCACGAGCAGGTCGGCCGAACCCACCTCCTTGGTTCGGCCGAACTGCCATGACAGTTGCTCGGTCTGTCCTTTTTCCCAACGGTCATATGCCCCTCCTAACGCTCAAAAACGGCTACTTCGTGAGCTATAAGTAGAGGTGGCCTGGCCGGAGCTCTCTCCCCCTCTCACACTATCATTTCCACTCCTCACTCACTTCATTCTCATTACTCTCAAGTTTTCCATTGTCCTCACTTGCTCATTGCCTAAAAGTTCTGCATAAATCTTTTGCTCTTGGTGTGCTTGTCTAGTTTTTGGTTTGATTTGTTTTTGTTTGGTTTTCTCGAGTTGCGATTTCTTGCTCACATGAACAACCGACGGTGTCGCTAATTTGATTTTTTCCCTCACATGACCCGTTCGGAATTTTTGTTCTTGCATTCTTGCTCTCTTTGTGTGCAGCCATGACCGGTGCCAAGAAGCTGTTCGGGTCAATCAAGAGGTCCTTGAGCTCACGCTCAAGTTCAAGCTCTTTACGTCGAAGCACCCGCGCACGCCCGTAGTCGAGTCACCGCCAAGTTCACCACCACAAGTCGAGGAAGAAGGCCAAGAGGGCAACATCGAGCATCGTCTCCTCACCGACACCGACCTCGACTTAGTGGGCGAGCACGAGACGCGCACCTACACGCTTCTCCAACACCGTCTCTTTGCTCCTACGCGAGCATTTGACACGGAGCTGCTGCACAAAATAGGTATGGATGCTGAATTTGCTCAAGTATTTAAAGCCTTAGGGTGGACAGATTTTGCTAGTGTAAATGAGCCGGGTTCCCGCTTGCTTACACTTCAGTTTTTATGCACCCTACAAACGGTAGATGAAGGAATTTCTTTTCGGTTTTTCCGTGAATCCTACCGTTTGACTTGGAAAGAACTTAGCACTCTTCTTGGCTTTAATACTCGCTGCAATACCGACTTGGATGGTGCCCTTCCTCAGTTTTCAAAGCATGCTTTTTGGGAAAGGATTACGGGTCTTCCTAGTTGCGTGCGACCTAGAACTAATCACATCCATCATCCTACCTTGCGTTTTATGCACATGTGGATTGCTATCACTCTTTTTCCAAGGAGTGATATTCGAATTGTGCGCGAGGATGAGCTAAAAATTCTTTTTGCTGCGGTCGATAAGATTAAGATTGCTCCCGTGAAAGCCATGATTTGCCAATGGATAGAAAATCTTGGGACGATAGGACCAATTGAATGTACCTCTCTAGTGACACGAATTGCCATGCGGGTGGGAGCTTTACATGATGCTAATGTTGAATACCTTGCTACACCTCGCTCTCTTATAAATAAAGATTATCTTATTCAAGGTCACTCTCTTAAGAATGGTCCGAACGATTCCCTCATATATTATTTTGTGGGATATGCAAACGAGTTTCGGTTACCTAACCCGGACCTTCGTTTGTATACTCTCAAAAATCTAACCATTGAGCTCCAAGAAGCGCAGCGGTCTCGCAGGAGTGTATCTTCTCGCAGGGGGCGCACGGATCGGAACAACCATCTACCTCCGAGATGCCCACACCGCACCCCACGACTCATGGCGAGCCGGGGTACAGCCACCCCGGGTTTTCTCCCGGTGGGTACCCAGCCCCGCCACCTCACATGGCCGGGGGATCGGCGTGGCAAACTCCGGGATATGGCCCGGGGCTGTTTTCTCCACAACAACAATGGGAGGAACACTCCACCGACTCCGGATCAGCCCAAGGCTACAACTTTGTGCAGGAGATGAACAACCTCTCCTCACAAATGGGAAGACTCCAAACCACGGCGGAAGACACCGAGTATGCGCTCAACCAACACATCTTGCAAACTCATCAATGGCAAGAGCGCACCGACACCCAGCTCACCGCCCTCACCAACATGACGGAGCAACAACGAGCCGATCTTTTGGCTTACTTCCGTCACATGGGGTTCATTCCACCAAACCCATGAGCAAGAACAAGCTTGGGGGCAGCACCCCCGCTAAGGTATCATGTATCGCAACTTGTATCCTTTATTGTCTCTTGTTTTTGCTTGTTCTTGCCTCTCATATGAAAAACAAAATAAAAATGATAAAACTAAAAAGAACAAAAAGAAGTAGCTTAGTTCCCTTTTATACGCTGCAAGTATGTTGCTAGTCTTTCTATGTTGAGATGATGAATAGTTGCTCTGTTTTATTTCTCTCATGTGCCTAGTCTATAATTTAGAACTCTCCTAGTTTTGAGTTTGGTGGCTAGCAAAACTTGCTTAGAACCTGAAACTTGTGGGCTGCACATGCTTGAGCTGCACCTAAGTTGTTGTGAGATGATGATATGGTAAAAAGAGCTGCTATGATCTTGTCCTAAGTTGAGCTTAAAATCTCCGGAATTCTGTTCCCAAAAATTGCAAAATCTATAAGTTCCCAAGTGATGATAAATTCCTACCAAAGCCATATGCAAATTTCCCTTGAAAACCTTACTCATTTGCTACTTGTTACTTCATTGAGCTTTATCAAAATTGTGTGACCCTAGTGAGATGCTTTTCATACTCTCATGATCAAGATCACGTACACACTCCACCTCATATGCTACACTTCTACACCGGAAGTTAGCAACATGTCATGCCATCCACCCAAAATAAAGACACTCCTCACATTTTATCACCTCTCTTAAAATATCAAAAGAAGGCATGGCTATGCAAAAGAAAAAGAAAATAAGGCTCACAAAAGATGAGCAAGAAAAAGATGCTGCTCTCATTTCGAGCATAGAAAAAGAAAGAAGAAAAGATAGCCATGCCCAAAATCCAAAATAAAAAGAGGTGAAACAAAAAGAGGAGTAGTCAATGTTGGCATCTCTTAAGGTCACGCGGAAAGAAACACGTGACCGCGGGAGAGCCAAGGGTTTAAGTCACTTGCACTATTTAACCAAATAATCCACATCCAGTACAAGTACTAGATATGTATTATAAGGTGGGTCATGAATATCCGCAAGCGGACGGATAACCCGTTGTAGCATTTCACCCGAGAGTATTCAAGGGTATCGTATTTATATTTTCCCAAAGGAAGACATGGTTGATAAGAGTACTTATGTTCATGGTGTTACAAAAGAATGATGAAGTATTCACATTCCAATGCAGGGGTTAGGAGCAATAAGTTGAGGATAGTGTGACACACACCAAGGCGATGTATTCTCTTATAAAAGGGATAGAGGCGATCCTAGATAAAGCTAAACTAGACTAGCAGACCACTACTCCTAATGATACAACATTCATATGAGTGCGCAGCTTCTACCTAACATCCAAGATCATGCAAGCGCAAGCAAGCGTCTAATGCCTAGGCATCATCGGGAGATCCGTCTTACGCGAGGTCCGCCTCGCGACTCCGGCTTTTTAGACTCCTATGCCATGCCCGAACGTGGAGGATTACTTTGGATGACAAGGCTGTCACTTCTTGTCACCTACCTCTACAAACCGTGGGACACGAAGCAC
The DNA here is from genome assembly GCA_031894775.1 of Chloris gayana. NCBI lineage: Eukaryota > Viridiplantae > Streptophyta > Magnoliopsida > Poales > Poaceae > Chloris > Chloris gayana. The sequence goes on along the minus strand of JAUNZO010000136.1, from coordinate 315,563 downwards.
ATTCAACGGTGGGTAGATAACCCCGAGCACCGTGCCGGCGTCACTAACCACAACTCTAGATCCCTCGAGGCACCGACATGGTGGTAAATCTAGAGCACCCTTGCGGGACGATGAACCCGAAGCCTATTCATAAGAACACTAGCCTAACTAGCATACGCTAGACGAAAGGATCAAAGCTAGCACTAAGTCATGCAAAGGCGTTCGTCGCTCAAGAATGAGCGACGAACGGCAATTAATCAAGTAAGATCGGGAGTAATCGGTGATCAAGTATGAACGAACGAAGAACATTCGATATGAGTTCATCTTCTATTAATGAAGAACGAAGAACGAACGACGAACTTATATGAACGAACGATGAACGATCAAACAAGATCATGATTACTCTATAAAGCTCATGACAAGGATATGAACGAAAGTATTCCATAGATGAATGATCAAGTCTCATAAAGAGAGGATACAAGAGCTATACCCAATTCTCCACAAGACTTTGGGAGCAATGAGGCAGCCCACTACTAAGCCTAGCACTACCTAGAAAGCCTCTAAACTTCTAGTGTGAGGAGAGAATGATCCTTGTGTTGTTGTGTGTGTTAAGGAGGGGGGGTACCCCTCCTTATATAGGCTTGAAAGGTCGGCTCCTGGAGGCGGTTTCGTAGGTCGGTGGCATTTAATGCGCGTGGAACCGACCTCCGGAGGCGGTGGGCAAACCGCCGAGAGAAAAGTGGGCCGGGGGGCCACCATGACGGTTCGGCCGAACCGCCTTGTTGGTTCGGCCGAACCGCCACCGGCCCCTCCTGGGCTGGGCTTTGGCGGTTGGCTCCCCCACTGGATGTTGGTCTTTGATCCAGGTGCGTGAGGCCTTATTTGTGTTGGATTTCGTGGTCGTTGGCCTTTTATCTTGGAGTTGATTCCCGCGGCGAAGTGGAAGTTTTGTAAAAGTGTTGATTTGTCGCCTCGGGGCACTGGAATTCATCATTTTCCACCTGCACACTAAAAATCTAGAGGTACACGTGGAACTAGGTTATTTCTAAGTAAAATGCATGCAAGACATGCCTAGTCCTTCTCATTTACTTGACTAATTGACGGTCGAAATTGGTCCGTAACGACCGTCAACAAGCCCCCCAAGCTTACCCCTTGCTCGTCCCGAGCAAGTAGTAGAACTTTAGGTTGTTGATCGGGAGTTGCTACAATGCCTACTTCTCAAAGGTACCAAGTGTATAACAAAGATACTCATCCTTGAGTTGAATAAGTTGGCAATGGTGACTCACCCTTCCCCTTAGTCCTCATGGGGCTTTGTGCTTTTCACTTTACCTTGGGCGGTTGAGAGAGAGAACGGTGTATAGAGCATTTATTTTCTCTTCCCTTGTCTTGCTTTTTATTCTCCGGACGTTTTCAAAAAATATTTTTTTTTTTTTCAAGTAAAACCACGTTCCACAAGTGATGCTCTCGAATCGCTCTAATGGTGTTTATATTCCTCACCAAGGCATGTGTATTGCCTCATCCTACATCTAATAGGCTTTTGTGGAGCTCAAGGTAGGGTATGAAATGAGGCATACTTGCATTCATATTTTTGCGAAACCAAAAGAGTGGATCCATGGAGATAGCAAGTCATACAATCGTAGATCAAGATGTGCAAGTGTGAAGATGATGGTGGTGGTGTATTTGACTACTCCTCTTTTTGTTTCACCTCTTTTTATTTTGGATTTTGGGCATGGCTATCTTTTCTTCTTTCTTTTTCCATGCTCGAAATGAGAGCAGCATCTTTTTCTTGCTCATCTTTTGTGAGCCTTATTTTCTTTTTCTTTTGCATAGCCATGCCTTCTTTTGATATTTTAAGAGAGGTGATAAAATGTGAGGAGTGTCTTTATTTTGGGTGGATGGCATGACATGTTGCTAACTTCCGGTGTAGAAGTGTAGCATATGAGGTGGAGTGTGTACGTGATCTTGATCATGAGAGTATGAAAAGCATCTCACTAGGGTCACACAATTTTGATAAAGCTCAATGAAGTAACAAGTAGCAAATGAGTAAGGTTTTCAAGGGAAATTTGCATATGGCTTTGGTAGGAATTTATCATCACTTGGGAACTTATAGATTTTGCAATTTTTGGGAACAGAATTCCGGAGATTTTAAGCTCAACTTAGGACAAGATCATAGCAGCTCTTTTTACCATATCATCATCTCACAACAACTTAGGTGCAGCTCAAGCATGTGCAGCCCACAAGTTTCAGGTTCTAAGCAAGTTTTGCTAGCCACCAAACTCAAAACTAGGAGAGTTCTAAATTATAGACTAGGCACATGAGAGAAATAAAACAGAGCAACTATTCATCATCTCAACATAGAAAGACTAGCAACATACTTGCAGCGTATAAAAGGGAACTAAGCTACTTCTTTTTGTTCTTTTTAGTTTTATCATTTTTATTTTGTTTTTCATATGAGAGGCAAGAACAAGCAAAAACAAGAGACAATAAAGGATACAAGTTGCGATACATGATACCTTAGCGGGGGTGCTGCCCCCCAAGCTTGTTCTTGCTCATGGGTTTGGTGGAATGAACCCCATGTGACGGAAGTAAGCCAAAAGATCGGCTCGTTGTTGCTCCGTCATGTTGGTGAGGGCGGTGAGCTGGGTGTCGGTGCGCTCTTGCCATTGATGAGTTTGCAAGATGTGTTGGTTGAGCGCATACTCGGTGTCTTCCGCCGTGGTTTGGAGTCTTCCCATTTGTGAGGAGAGGTTGTTCATCTCCTGCACAAAGTTGTAGCCTTGGGCTGATCCGGAGTCGGTGGAGTGTTCCTCCCATTGTTGTTGTGGAGAAAACAGCCCCGGGCCATATCCCGGAGTTTGCCACGCCGATCCCCCGGCCATGTGAGGTGGCGGGGCTGGGTACCCACCGGGAGAAAACCCGGGGTGGCTGTACCCCGGCTCGCCATGAGTCGTGGGGTGCGGTGTGGGCATCTCGGAGGTAGATGGTTGTTCTGATCCGTGCGCCCCCTGCGAGAAGATACACTCCTGCGAGACCGCTGCGCTTCTTGGAGCTCAATGGTTAGATTTTTGAGAGTATACAAACGAAGGTCCGGGTTAGGTAACCGAAACTCGTTTGCATATCCCACAAAATAATATATGAGGGAATCGTTCGGACCATTCTTAAGAGAGTGACCTTGAATAAGATAATCTTTATTTATAAGAGAGCGAGGTGTAGCAAGGTATTCAACATTAGCATCATGTAAAGCTCCCACCCGCATGGCAATTCGTGTCACTAGAGAGGTACATTCAATTGGTCCTATCGTCCCAAGATTTTCTATCCATTGGCAAATCATGGCTTTCACGGGAGCAATCTTAATCTTATCGACCGCAGCAAAAAGAATTTTTAGCTCATCCTCGCGCACAATTCGAATATCACTCCTTGGAAAAAGAGTGATAGCAATCCACATGTGCATAAAACGCAAGGTAGGATGATGGATGTGATTAGTTCTAGGTCGCACGCAACTAGGAAGACCCGTAATCCTTTCCCAAAAAGCATGCTTTGAAAACCGAGGAAGGGCACCATCCAAGTCGGTATTGCAGCGAGTATTAAAGCCAAGAAGAGTGCTAAGTTCTTTCCAAGTCAAACGGTAGGATTCACGGAAAAACCGAAAAGAAATTCCTTCATCTACCGTTTGTAGGGTGCATAAAAACTGAAGTGTAAGCAAGCGGGAACCCGGCTCATTTACACTAGCAAAATCTGTCCACCCTAAGGCTTTAAATACTTGAGCAAATTCAGCATCCATACCTATTTTGTGCAGCAGCTCCGTGTCAAATGCTCGCGTAGGAGCAAAGAGACGGTGTTGGAGAAGCGTGTAGGTGCGCGTCTCGTGCTCGCCCACTAAGTCGAGGTCGGTGTCGGTGAGGAGACGATGCTCGATGTTGCCCTCTTGGCCTTCTTCCTCGACTTGTGGTGGTGAACTTGGCGGTGACTCGACTACGGGCGTGCGCGGGTGCTTCGACGTAAAGAGCTTGAACTTGAGCGTGAGCTCAAGGACCTCTTGATTGACCCGAACAGCTTCTTGGCACCGGTCATGGCTGCACACAAAGAGAGCAAGAATGCAAGAACAAAAATTCCGAACGGGTCATGTGAGGGAAAAAATCAAATTAGCGACACCGTCGGTTGTTCATGTGAGCAAGAAATCGCAACTCGAGAAAACCAAACAAAAACAAATCAAACCAAAAACTAGACAAGACACCAAGAGCAAAAGATTTATGCAGAACTTTTAGGCAATGAGCAAGTGAGGACAATGGAAAACTTGAGAGTAATGAGAATGAAGTGAGTGAGGAGTGGAAATGATAGTGTGAGAGGGGAGAGAGCTCCGGCCAGGCCACCTCTACTTATAGCTCACGAAGTAGCCGTTTTTGAGCGTTAGGAGGGGCATATGACCGTTGGGAAAAGGACAGACCGAGCAACGGTCATGGCGGTTCGGCCGAACCAAGGAGGTGGGTTCGGCCGACCTGCTGTGGGTCCCTTTTGCTCCCCCTTTTGGCCCATAGCTCCCAACGGCCAAATGATCATTGACCATGGTTGCTACGTCCGGATATTCCTCGAAATTTTTGCTCAAGAAATCCAAAGAAAGTTGCCTCGAAATTCAGCTTTATTCGAAAAATCAAATCTCGAGAAAAAGTGTTGGAGAAAATTCCAACATGCAAAAATTGTTTTTGGATTTTGTATAAGGATACAAGGGTTGTCCAAAAGTTTCAAACAAAGTAGGAAAATTTGGACGTAAAAGGATTTTGGTTTTCAAATTTTCTATGCATGGCGAGTGAGAAAAAAAAATCAAATATGCTGGCGGAAAATCCAAATAAATGAAATGAAAATTATCTTGTGATAAAATAGAATATGCAGGGAGATGCATGTGGTGGAAAACAAAAATCAAAAGAAATCGAAAGATAATACCGATTTATCCTGTCGACCGGGGCTTTGCCATTTTAAGTCCAGCGAGCGAGGACTTCTCCATTTCTTTTCATCCTTGTGGTGCGGGCCCTTTCCCTGGAGAAGAGGATGAAGATGGCTGCACCTTCTTCACTTGCCACACTTGTTTGGTCTATGTTGATGTAGGTGGCTTTGTGTCTTGAAGGACTCGGCTTCTTGGCCCATAATCCCGGCCTTGCTGTTGCGAGGCTTCTTGGGTTGGTACCATGACGGATTCTCAATTTTGTCAAGTTGCTTCCAAAAGGCGACGAGACTATCCGTCTTTCTTGGCGTCACTTCAACTTCACGGATGTTTGAGGGATTTGGCCCATACTTGATCTTGATCATTGAGCATTGTTCTTTTCTTGGTTGGAACTCAAACTTTTCCTCCTTCCCATTGATGTGGAATCGGATTTCTCCATTCCCAACATCAATTTGGGCGTTTGCGGTGCTCGAGGAAGGGACGTCCCAAAATGAGGGGCGTGTTCTTGTCGATATCCATCTCAAGCACCACAAAGTCCACCGGTATGAAGTTGCCTCGAATTTTTACCGGCACGTCTTCGGCTATTCCCGCGGGGTAGCGGACCGAAGAGTCTGCCAATTGCAACCTCATTGGTGTAGGAGTCAAGGTTGTGTAGCTCAAACGATCAAAGACTTCTTTGGGCATCACGCGACGCTTGCCCCAAGATCACATAAGGCCTGGTCGAAGTGGTGTGCCCCAATGGAACATGATATTGTGGGGCAGCCGGGGTCCTTCTTCTTTTTCGGAAGCCGATTGAGTATAGCTGCGCTACACTCCTCCGTGAGCTTGACCATTTCCTCGTTGGGTAGTGGCCTCTTGTTGTTGAGGATGTCTTTAAGGTAGCGTGCATATGTGGGCACCTGCACCATGTCCAACAATGGCACGTTGACATGAATCCTTCGGATGGTCTCGATGAATCGAGCAAATTGTTCATCCTCCTTTGGCTTCCTGTTTCGTGAGGGAATGGCAAAAAGCTTGTGTCTTGAAATTCAATTCCATTCTTCCCTTCACTTGGCTTCGGTTCTTCTTCTTTTTCTTTGGTAATAGAAGGGCTTTCCTCCTCCAGGTCGTTCCTGTTCTTCTTTGCTGCATGGTTAGGATATGGCGGATCCCGAGTGGATTTTCCTCCCTCGTGGTAACCGCATTAACATTTTCCAAAGAAGACTCGGGTTGCCCCGGATCTTCCCGAATTAGAACCAGGAATAAGAGCAGCTAGCTGAGCAACTTGGGTTTCAATCATTTTATTAAAGCTCAGCTGATTTTTGAAAGCGAGAGGAGAAACCTTCTATTTGTGCGATTATGTTTTCTAAGACTTTATCATTGGCAGCAAGCTTTTTGTTGATAGATTCGTTAATTTTAGCTTGGCCATAAACCAAATCTTTCAAGGAAGGTTGATTATTGTTAAAGCCAGAAAAATTGTTACCTCCTTGATATGATGGTCGGTTTTGGTTGTACCCTTGTCCTCCGTTTGGACGATACCCGTTGTTGTTGTTCATGTAGAACACCTCTTCATGGGTATGGGGGCAATCCTTCCCCATATGGCCAGTTGTTCCCGCACTCCTCACACGTCATGTGTGAGTCCAATGCATGAACACCACCATTTGCGTTGTGTTCGTCCAAGCGTTTTATGAGGAGGTCAACCTTGGCGGACAGCATGTCCACCTCCTTGACAGGGTGTACGCCTCTTGCGCGTGTTTGGAGTCGATCATCGCTCCACCCTTGATTGGAGACCATCTTCTCTATGAGTTCTTTTGCTTGGGCAATAGTTTTGGAGAAGAAGGCTCCTCCAGACAGCGGCATCCATATGTCCACGGGTTGTTGGTGTCAACCCGTTGTAGAAGTGTTGAAGAATGAGCCATTCCTCCATCCCATGGTGAGGGCAGGCCGAATGTATTCTTGAAGCCTTTCCCATGCCTCGGGCATGGATTCGTTTGTCGCTTGTCTGGAAACTTGCAATTCTTCCACGAAGGGCATTGGTTTTGCCCATCGGGAAAAACTTGGCGAGGAACGCCGTGGAACATTTGTTCCAAGTGTCAATGCTTGCACGATTGGCATAAAACCACTGTTTCGCCTTCCCAAGGAGGGATAGGGGAAACAGGCGGAGTTTGATAGCATCTTGGTTGGCTCCGGCCGTGGCCGATGTGTTGCATATTTCCGAGGAACTGTTGGAGATGAGAGTTGGCGTCCTCGGAGGCCTTTCCACAAAAGGGAATGGCTTGCACCATAGTGATGAGGCTGGACTTGATGTCAAGTCCTGCAGCACCAGCGTCGACGTTGGGCCCAATGGGCACATTGGCGACGGAGGGCGCAGAGTAGTCACGAAGGGTCCTTTCAGCCATGAGTGTTGAGGTTGATGGTGCGGAAGATGCGGGCTCGCTTGTCGTGGGTTCTTGAGGAGAGACAACGACGCGAGGTCGAGTCTTTCTCGCAAGAGCCTCGGGATTATCAACGAAGTTTTCCGGCAAGTCGAATCCACGCATGCACTATCCTGTTTTCACCTTTGAGAGAAAACAGATCAAGGTTAGCTCTGCAAGGGCAATGATTAAATCATCATCAAGTGTAATCATGAACATTCATTGTATTCTTATTAACCAATGTCTTCCCCGACAACGGCGCCGGAAATGCTTGTTGGCATCTCTTAAGGTCACGCGGAAAGAAACACGTGACCGCGGGAGAGCCAAGGGTTTAAGTCACTTGCACTATTTAACCAAATAATCCACATCCAAGTACAAGTACTAGATATGTATTATAAGGTGGGTCATGAATATCCGCAAGCGGACGGATAACCCGTTGTAGCATTTCACCCGAGAGTATTCAAGGGTATCGTATTTATATTTTCCCAAAGGAAGACATGGTTGATAAGAGTACTTATGTTCATGGTGTTACAAAAGAATGATGAAGTATTCACATTCCAATGCGAGGGTTAGGAGCAATAAGTTGAGGATAGTGTGACACACACCAAGGCGATGTATTCTCTTATAAAAGGGATAGAGGCGATCCTAGATAAAGCTAAACTAGACTAGCAGACCACTACTCCTAATGATACAACATTCATATGAGTGCGCAGCTTCTACCTAACATCCAAGATCATGCAAGCGCAAGCAAGCGTCTAATGCCTAGGCATCATCGGGAGATCCGTCTTACGCGAGGTCCGCCTCGCGACTCCGGCTTTTTAGACTCCTATGCCATGCCCGAACGTGGAGGATTACTTTGGATGACAAGGCTGTCACTTCTTGTCACCTACCTCTACAAACCGTGGGACACGAAGCACATTCAACGGTGGGTAGATAACCCCGAGCACCGTGCCGGCGTCACTAACCACAACTCTAGATCCCTCGAGGCACCGACATGGTGGTAAATCTAGAGCACCCTTGCGGGACGATGAACCCGAAGCCTATTCATAAGAACACTAGCCTAACTAGCATACGCTAGACGAAAGGATCAAAGCTAGCACTAAGTCATGCAAAGGCGTTCGTCGCTCAAGAATGAGCGACGAACGGCAATTAATCAAGTAAGATCGGGAGTAATCGGTGATCAAGTATGAACGAACGAAGAACATTCGATATGAGTTCATCTTCTATTAATGAAGAACGAAGAACGAACGACGAACTTATATGAACGAACGATGAACGATCAAACAAGATCATGATTACTCTATAAAGCTCATGACAAGGATATGAACGAAAGTATTCCATAGATGAATGATCAAGTCTCATAAAGAGAGGATACAAGAGCTATACCCAATTCTCCACAAGACTTTGGGAGCAATGAGGCAGCCCACTACTAAGCCTAGCACTACCTAGAAAGCCTCTAAACTTCTAGTGTGAGGAGAGAATGATCCTTGTGTTGTTGTGTGTGTTAAGGAGGGGGGGGTACCCCTCCTTATATAGGCTTGAAAGGTCGGCTCCTGGAGGCGGTTTCGTAGGTCGGTGGCATTTAATGCGCGTGGAACCGACCTCCGGAGGCGGTGGGCAAACCGCCGGAGAAAAGTGGGCCGGGGGGCCACCATGTCGGTTCGGCCGAACCGCCTTGTTGGTTCGGCCGAACTGCCACCGGCCCCTCTCGGGTCGGGCTTTGGCGGTTGGCTCCCCCACTGGATGTTGGTCTTTGATCCAGGTGCGTGAGGCCTTATTTGTGTTGGATTTCGTGGTCGTTGGCCTTTTATCTTGGAGTTGATTCCCGCGGCGAAGTGGAAGTTTTGTAAAAGTGTTGATTTGTCGCCTCGGGGCCTGGAATTCATCATTTTCCACCTGCACACTAAAAATCTAGAGGTACACGTGGAACTAGGTTATTTCTAAGTAAAATGCATGCAAGACATGCCTAGTCCTTCTCATTTACTTGACTAATTGACGGTCGAAATTGGTCCGTAACGACCAGTCAACAGTCAAATACACCACCACCATCATCTTCACACTTGCACATCTTGATCTACGATTGTATGACTTGCTATCTCCATGGATCCACTCTTTTGGTTTCGCAAAAATATGAATGCAAGTATGCCTCATTTCATACCCTACCTTGAGCTCCACAAAAGCCTATTAGATGTAGGATGAGGCAATACACATGCCTTGGTGAGGCATATAAACACCATTAGAGCGATTCGAGAGCATCACTTGTGGAACGTGGTTTTACTTGAAAAAAAAAAAAAAAAAAATATTTTTTGAAAACGTCCGGAGAATAAAAAGCAAGACAAGGGAAGAGAAAATAAATGCTCTATACACCGTTCTCTCTCTCAACCGCCCAAGGTAAAGTGAAAAGCACAAAGCCCCATGAGGACTAAGGGGAAGGGTGAGTCACCATTGCCAACTTATTCAACTCAAGGATGAGTATCTTTGTTATACACTTGGTACCTTTGAGAAGTAGGCATTGTAGCAACTCCCGATCAACAACCTAAAGTTCTACTACTTGCTCGGGACGAGCAAGGGGTAAGCTTGGGGGGCTTGTTGACGGTCGTTACGGACCAATTTCGACCGTCAATTAGTCAAATAAATGAGAAGGACTAGGCATGTCTTGCATGCATTTTACTTAGAAATAACCTAGTTCCACGTGTACCTCTAGATTTTTAGTGTGCAGGTGGAAAATGATGAATTCCAGGCCCCGAGGCGACAAATCAACACTTTTACAAAACTTCCACTTCGCCGCGGGAATCAACTCCAAGATAAAAGGCCAACGACCACGAAATCCAACACAAATAAGGCCTCACGCACCTGGATCAAAGACCAACATCCAGTGGGGGAGCCAACCGCCAAAGCCCAGCCCGAGAGGGGCCGGTGGCGGTTCGGCCGAACCAACAAGGCGGTTCGGCCGAACCGTCATGGTGGCCCCCCGGCCCACTTTTCTCTCGGCGGTTTGCCCACCGCCTCCGGAGGTCGGTTCCACGCGCATTAAATGCCACCGACCTACGAAACCGCCTCCGGGAGCCGACCTTTCAAGCCTATATAAGGAGGGGTACCCCCCTCCTTAACACACACAACAACACAAGGATCATTCTCTCCTCACACTAGAAGTTTAGAGGCTTTCTAGGTAGTGCTAGGCTTAGTAGTGGGCTGCCTCATTGCTCCCAAAGTCTTGTGGAAAATTGGGTATAGCTCTTGTATCCTCTCTTTATGAGACTTGATCTTTTATATATGGAATACTTTCGTTCATATCCTTGTCATGAGCTTTATAGAGTAATCATGATCTTGTTTGATCGTTCATCGTTCGTTCATATAAGTTCGTCGTTCGTTCTTCGTTCTTCATTAATAGAAGATGAACTCATATCGAATGTTCTTCGTTCGTTCATACTTGATCACCGATTACTCCCGATCTTACTTGATTCATTGCCGTTCGTCGCTCATTCTTGAGCGACGAACGCCTTTGCATGACTTAGTGCTAGCTTTGATCCTTTCGTCTAGCGTATGCTAGTTAGGCTAGTGTTCTTATGAATAGGCTTCGGGTTCATCGTCCCGCAAGGGTGCTCTAGATTTACCACCATGTCGGTGCCTCGAGGGATCTAGAGTTGTGGTTAGTGACGCCGGCACGGTGCTCGGGGTTATCTACCCACCGTTGAATGTGCTTCGTGTCCCACGGTTTGTAGAGGTAGGTGACAAGAAGTGACAGCCTTGTCATCCAAAGTAATCCTCCACGTTCGGGCATGGCATAGGAGTCTAAAAAGCCGGAGTCGCGAGGCGGACCTCGCGTAAGACGGATCTCCCGATGATGCCTAGGCATTAGACGCTTGCTTGCGCTTGCATGATCTTGGATGTTAGGTAGAAGCTGCGCACTCATATGAATGTTGTATCATTAGGAGTAGTGGTCTGCTAGTCTAGTTTAGCTTTATCTAGGATCGCCTCTATCCCTTTTATAAGAGAATACATCGCCTTGGTGTGTGTCACACTATCCTCAACTTATTGCTCCTAACCCCTGCATTGGAATGTGAATACTTCATCATTCTTTTGTAACACCATGAACATAAGTACTCTTATCAACCATGTCTTCCTTGGGGAAAATATAAATACGATACCCTTGAATACTCTCGGGTGAAATGCTACAACGGGTTATCCGTCCGCTGCGGATATTCATGACCCACCTTATAATACATATCTAGTACTTGTACTCGGATGTGGATTATTTGGTTAAATAGTGCAAGTGACTTAAACCCTTGGCTCTCCCGCGGTCACGTGTTTCTTTCCGCGTGACCTTAAGAGATGCCAACACCATTGTCGGCGACTATAGGCCAAAAGAGGGCCGGTGGGCCGAAGACCGACGGTCGCATGGACGAGTAAGAGGCGCGTCCCTCCCGGGAATCGTGCGCGGACGCCAACAGTAAGAGCATAATATTGATGGGCCCGGCCCACGTTGTGAAATTAGAAATAATAGTTTAATTTTGGAAAAGGATCTTAGTCGGTTAGGAAATCGGCCCGAAGAGGGTCCGAGTAGGATTCTTTGTGCCGAGTATAAATATGTACTCGGATGTAACATGTAAACTCGATTTACATCCAACACAACTTTAGGCGCATCGCCAAACCCTAATTTTCTGTCAAGTCTTTACTGTTTTCGTGCGGGGATCTTCGGGGCTCCGGTCGACAATAAGTTGGCTTGATAAGGTAATTATGTTGTCTAGTTTCTCGGCGCATTGTTCGTAATTAGATGGCTTAATTGCTAGTTATCCGGCGATCAAATCTGTTCTCGATCGGCTTAGTGAGTATCGGCCGGGATGAGTCATGTTGACCTGGTCCGGGCTCGAGGTGGAGGTAGTTTGACTTGTCCCGCCTCCCCGTTCCAGCCTTTGCTCGCAACGCCGATTTGCCTCGGATTTGGTTGTCCGAGTCACGATAGCCGCTATGAGAATTCCTTTACATCTTGGCCGATTCGATCGTGCAGATTCGGTTGACGTGTCCCGTGTTTGCCTTTGCGATAGTTGACTTGTCCTAGGCGCATGCAGCCGATTGGTTAGGGTGTAGATTTACTTTCATAGTTGAGGCGTTTATGGTTGTGCTTGTCTTGAATCGGCCGGGCGTGCGCGGCCGTTAGACCTGGTCCAGCCGCGTGCCATCGCTTGACTTGTCCTGTTGGAGCGACCGGTCGATTCGGGATCTGCATGGTTGTATTTGTCTTACTCGTTCTTTCGGAGTGTTTAGCCGATTGCTTATCACGTTCATTAGCTGTTTTATGTTCGATTAGTACCAAACCTGTTAAAGCTGCTTTTGAACCCAAGTTATTAGTATGATTTTATTGATCATCATTATCCATTTAGATAGATCTAATAATTCACCGCTATAATCGATGGCAGAATCGGCCAAATACTCGATCGGCCGATTTATTACTCTAATTGATGATTGAACTATCTTCCTGCTATCGAATTAATTATATTCCAATAATAATTACCTTGTTTATAATACATCCCTGCAAAGTCTTAATGATTTGATCGCTTACCGACGAAATCGGCCGCTAGCCACCGATTGCATGTTATAGCGTCGGCCGATTTCGTATCGTTTGCATCACGATTCGTTTGCCTGGCATTTAATACATAAATGGATGGGCCGTGCTGTTCCTCGTCGATGGCCGATTTTGTCTATCTTACGCCATAATCGGCCATGACCGCACATCGGTCTATCTAGGCCGATGATCCGGAATTTTACATCTTTTATTGTCTTTGTTGGTTTGCAAGAATACCATCCGGCACGCACCAGCGCACACGAGAATCGGCGAGCCAAGCCGGTCCGTTGGGAGCACAGGGCCCTGCGTCGGTCGGGGTTTCGGTGGACTCTCCGGACAACGGTGTGTTGGTGACTTTTGACGTCAACACACTTTTTGGCACGCCCAGTGGGACAAAAGCAACCAAGATCAAGATGTCATACATACAAGCTGTCGGGGAGGACGGAACACCAATGGTTGATGCTGAAAATCGACCGATTTTGGTTCCAGTTCCTCTCGGGACGGATGGCAAAGGGCACGGAGAAGTTTCGATGACAACGGGGTTTCGGCCTGGGGGAAGATGACAACAGAACAAAAGCTGCAGTACCAGGAATACCTGGCCGAAGCAATGAAGAAGTACTTTCAAGCCCCGACAGCTGACACGTGGCGAGTGGCCACAAAAGGGGACTTCCCTCGGATTCTCGCATCCGGAAGAACTAGACCAAATCAAAGCCCGGAGACTGCCGGATGCTAACCAACTCGGTGATATGGTTAACTCGTCCATTCATCGGGCCCTAATCAATCAATCAGGCGTGTTGACCAACACCATCGGGAATTTGATCAAGGACACAGTTGATGGCAGATTGTTCACCGAAGGATATTCCGGACCTGCATACACTCAGCCTTTTGGCACTCCCGTACGGTCGATTCAGGGAATTAGCCTCCAGAATACTACACCACCAGCAGGGTTTCAGCCCCTGTACGGCATGCCACCTCACCTATGGCCTGGCAAGGATAATGCAAATGCAAGTACCAAGTACAACCCAGCCAGGCAAAGAGGATGACAGTGGCCCCAAGAAGTCGGTAACGGAAGAGGGCGACAAACAAGATGTACAACAGCCGACTTCTGAGTTGGGGGCAGCAACCAATGTGACAGCGGTCCCACGGATGGCACAAGCAGCCCAATTTCTTCTACGTACCGAATACCGGCCCGAGTAGAATTGAGAACTCACCCACTATAGTACGGCCGATATCCGGTATTCCACGACCAACCGCATCGGTTGGGGGACAGGGATTCATGATCGGACGGCCGATCCAATCGGCCATGAATTATGGAATCGCTCCGCAGTACACTATTCCCGGCTACCGGCACTGGAATTTCTGGGAACGGCCGGTTGATACACCCGATCGGGGGACAGCCCAACACCGCTTATATGACAGGGACCGGATCAGCAACTGCTGAACCCAATGATATGAATAGCCTCATGGCTAAGATCGCCGATATGATGAAAGATCGGTTCGATTTGAAGCCTAAGGAGAAGAGTGCATTATATCGGCGACCTTACCCCGACCGGATGGATTCCGTGGCTTTACCCAATAAGTATAAAATTCCTGAGTTTTCCAAGTTTTCTGGGCAAGATAACACATCAACTATGGAGCACATCAGCCGATATGACGCACAGCTTGGTGAGGCGTCTACTCAGGAGGCTTTGCGGGTTCGGCTATTCCCACTCGTCATTGTCCGGATCGGCCTTTTCATGGTTTGCTTCGCTGTCGCCTGGTTCTATTCGGAGTTGGGCCGATCTGGAGAAAAGGTTTCACTCGTACTTCTTCACGGGCATTACCGAGCTTAGTTTGTCCGATTTAATGGCAGTGAAACAGAAAACCGGGAATCGGTGGCTGATTATATACGGAGGTTCAGGACTCTTAGGGGACGATGCTACAATCTGAACTCGACGGAGCAGCAGCTTGGCCGAAATCGCTTATACGGGGCTATTCTCCAACATTAAAGAAAAGTTTACCCCACATGAGTTTGATGGGCTGGCATAGCTGACCCGCAGGGCGGTCGGCCAGGAAGAGAATCTCCAGCTCACCAGGAATCGGCGGTATCGGATGGCTTATGCTGATTTCGACAGTGAGGATGGTGAAGAGGGGATTAATGCGGTTGAGTGGACTAATAACAAACGGCCGATATTTTCTCCGCATGTCAATCCTAAGGAGAAAAAATATGATTTTGATTTATCTAAGGCCGACGAGATATTTGATCAACTCGCTGCGGGAAAAGAAAATCCAGCTTTCCCTCATCACAAAATTCCTACGCCGGAGGAATTGAAGAAAATGGCTAAGTGGTGCAAGTGACATGGAAATTCGCATCATAACACCGTTGATTGTTATGCTATGAGAGATGAAATCCGAGAGGGCAGTTGACGAGTGGGGTATTGCGAGCAGCCGATGTAAAGAAGAAGATGAAAGTTGATGGGCACCCTTTCCCGGCTAATACGATGTACATCAACACCATTGGCGGTGGATCGGCTGGTTTCATACGCCGATATGAGAGGAAGAGAGAGAGAGAAGAAAGAGCTCAGGTGGCACGTCAACAGGAATCTATCGACCAAAGTCAGCGGTACGGACAAGACGTGATCCGCCGAGAAGATTTTGACCCACACCGGGCTTGTCCTTTCTTTCGATCTGCTGGGACCAAAACATGAAGCTTCCATCCGTCGAGAACTGCCCAGAATGCATTGGCCGAAAAGAGTATCGTGATGGCGGGTCATCAAGTTACCAGGGACGGCCGATTAGTCGTAACTACGAATCACAACAATCGGCCCCCGGAAGAGCGATCGGCCACGATCACAGCTATGATGAACGGAGATACGCAGGGCCAAAGAGAACCTCCGTTCACGATCGGCTGGGGCCAATCAACGATGAAGAAGAGTTTGATCACCAATACTATGGGGATTCGAGAAGCGATCAAACCGAGAACGAAGAACAGTGGTGCCCCGGTGGTTTGCTCAGCGAGAACCCGGAAGAGGAGGCTCCAAAGAATGCGCTGTCGAGAAATTAAGCGTGGACGGTATTACAGAGATGACCAAGATGATGAGTCCAAGCCCAAGAAGGAATGGAGGCCGAAAGTGCGGTCTCGGGTGGTCCGAGCTGAAGCCGCGGTGAATATGATGTCCCCGATGCCCAGGATTGTCGGATGGGCCGATGAAAATTCGGCTGAAGAAGAACCAGTTGGGGAGACTTCGAGAGATTCCGTGGACGCCGGAATCGGCGGTATTTGATAAGCCGATCAACTCCGATCATTTGCATCTCAAGGCATTGTATATTAGCGGCTACGTCAACGGGTCACCGATGAGGAAGATGTTGGTCGACGGAGGAGCAGCGGTCAATGTCATGCCGATTACTACATACCGCAAGCTTGGGAAGACGCCGGAAGAAATGATGAGGGCTAATCCGACGCTCAAGGATTACAGCGGGAGAAGCCAAGATGTGCGTGGGGCCGCAATAATGGAGATCACCGTGGGCAGAAAAACCATACCCACCACTTTTTTCATCATCGACGGGAAAGGTGCATACACAACTTTGTTGGGGAGAGACTGGATTCATGCCAACTGTTGCATCCCATCAACCATGCACCAGTGTTTGATTCAATGGGTCGGCAACAAGGTCGAAATCGTGCGGGCCGATAAGTCCGTAACCATTGCAACCGCCGATTTCGAGTTTGCTCGGTCCGGAGAGCCTCGCCTTGTTTATCGGGCACATATTGGGATGCGGAGGCCATAAACATCACCGACGGCGGAGTTATGGTGACCGGGGGTCGGGTACCCCCGGCTGCTCCGATGGGCCCCACAGGAGAATTGACGGATAATCGGCCGATTGATACACGCACCGAGGATATGTGTTGACGGTCGTTACGGACCAATTTCGACCGTCAATTAGTCAAATAAATGAGAAGGACTAGGCGTGTCTTACACGCATTTTACTTAGAAATAACCTAGTTCCACTTGTACCTCTTGATTTTTAGTGTGCAGGTGGATAATGATGAATTCCAGGCCCCGAGGCGACAAATCAACACTTTTACAAAACTTCCACTTCGCCGCGGGAATCAACTCCAAGATAAAAGGCCAATGACCACGAAATACAACACAAAGAAGGCCACAAGCACCTGGATCAAAGACCAACATCCAGTGGGGGAGCCAACTGCCAAAGCCCAGCCCAGGAGGGGCCAGGACCAGTTCGGCCGAACCCACCAGGGTGGTTCGGCCGAACCAGGATGGTGGCCCCCCGGCCCACTTTTCTCCGGCGGTTTGCCCACCGCCTCCGGAGGTCGGTTCCACGCGCATTAAATGCCACCGACCTACGAAACCGCCTCCAGGAGCCGACCTTTCAAGCCTATATAAGGAGGGGTACCCCCCTCCTTAACACACACAACAACACAAGGATCATTCTCTCCTCACACTAGAAGTTTAGAGGCTTTCTAGGTAGTGCTAGGCTTAGTAGTGGGCTGCCTCATTGCTCCCAAGGTCTTGTGGAGAATTGGGTATAGCTCTTGTATCCTCTCTTTGTAAGACTTGATCTTTTATATATGGAATACTTCCGTTTATATCCTTGTCATGAGCTTGACAGAGTAGTCATGATCTTGCTTGATCGTTCATCGTTCGTTCATATGAGTTCATCGTTCGTTCCTCGTTCTTCATTAATAGAAGATGAACACATATCGAATGTTCTTCGTTCGTTCATACTTGATCATCGATTACTCTTGATCTTACTTGGTTGATTGCCGTTCGTCGCTCATTCTTGAGCGACGAACGCCTTTGCATGACTTAGTGCTAGCTTTGATCCTTTCGTCCGGCTTATGCTAGTTAGACTAGTGTTCTTATGAATAGGCTTCGGGTTCATCGTCCCGCAAGGGTGCTCTAGATTTACCACCATGTCGATCCGTAGGATTGGGGTGCCTCGAGGGATCTAGAGTTGTGGTTAGTGACGCCGGCATGGTGCTGGGGTTATCTACCCACCTTTGAATGTGCTTCGTGTCCCACGGTTTGTAGAGGTAGGTGACAAGAAGTGACAGCCTTGTCATCCAAAGTAATCCTCCACGTTCGGGCATGGCATAGGAGTCTAAAAGGCCGGAGTCGCGAGGCGGACCTCGCGTAAGACGGATCTCCCGATGATGCCTAGGCATTAGACGCTTGCTTGCGCTTGCATGATCTTGGATGTTAGGTAGAAGCTGCGCACTCATATGAATGTTGTATCATTAGGAGTAGTGGTCTGCTAGTCTAGTTTAGCTTTATCTAGGATTGCCTCTATCCCTTTTATTAGAGAATGCATTGCCTTGGTGTGTGTCACACTATCCTCAATTTATTGCTCCTAACCCCTGCATTGGAATGTGATCACTTCATCACTCTTTTGTAACACCATGAGCATAAGTACTCTTATCAACCATGTCTTCCTTTGGGAAAATATAAATACGATACCCTTGAATACTCTCGGGTGAAATGCTACAACGGGTTATCCGTCCGCTTGCGGATATTCATGACCCACCTTATAATACATATCTAGTACTTGTACTGGATGTGGATTATTTGGTTAAATAGTGCAAGTGACTTAAACCCTTGGCTCTCCCGCGGTCACGTGTTTCTTTCCGCGTGACCTTAAGAGATGCCAACAAGCATTTCCGGCGCCGTTGCCGGGGAAGACATTGGTTAATAAGAATACAATGAATGTTCATGATTACACTTGATGATGATTTAATCATTACCTTTGCAGGCTAACCTTGATCTGTTTTCTCTTCAATGTGAAAACAGGATAGTGCATGCGTGGATTCAACTTGCCGAAAAACTTCGTTGATAATCCCGAGGCTCTTGCGAGAAAGACTCGACCTCGCGTCGTTGTCTCTCCTCAAGAACCCACGACAAGCGAGCCCGCATCTTCCGCACCATCAACCTCAACACTCATGGCTGAAAGGACCCTTCGTGACTACTCTGCGCCCTCCGTCGCCAATGTGCCCATTGGGCCCAACGTCGACGCTGGTGCCGCAGGACTTGACATCAAGTCCAGCCTCATCACTATGGTGCAAGCCATTCCCTTTTGTGGAAAGGCCTCCGAGGACGCCAACTCTCATCTCCAACAGTTCCTGGAGATATGCAACACATCAGCCACGGCCGGAGTCAACCAAGATGCTATCGGACTTCGCCTGTTTCCCCTATCCCTCCTTGGGAAGGCGAAACAGTGGTTCTATGCCAATCGTGCAAGCATTGACACTTGGGACAAATGTTCCACGGCGTTCCTCGCCAAGTTTTTCCCGATGGGTAAAACCAATGCCCTTCGTGGAAGAATTGCAAGTTTCCAGCAAGCGACAAATGAATCCATGCCCGAGGCATGGGAAAGGCTTCAAGAATACATTCTGGCCTGTCCTCACCATGGGATGGAGGAATGGCTCATTCTTCAACACTTCTACAACGGGTTGACACCAACAACCCGTGGACATATGGATGCCGCTGCTGGAGGAGCCTTCTTCTCCAAAACCGTTGCCCAAGCAAAAGAACTCATAGAGAAGATGGTCTCCAATCAAGGGTGGAGCGATGATCGACTCCAAACACGCTCAAGAGGCGTACACCCTGTCAAGGAGGTGGACATGCTGTCCGCCAAGGTTGACCTCCTCATAAAACGCTTGGATGAACACAACGCAAATGGTGGTGTTCATGCATTGGACTCACACATGACGTGTGAGGAATGCGGGAACACTGGCCACATGGGGAAGGATTGCCCCCATACCCATGAAGAAGCATTCTACATGAACAACAACAACGGGTATCGTCCAAACGGAGGACAAGGGTACAACCAAAACCGACCATCATATCAAGGAGGTAACAATTTTTCTGGCTTTAACAATAATCAGCCTTCCTTGAAAGATTTGGTTTATGGCCAAGCTAAAATCAACGAATCTATCAACAAAAAGCTTGCTGCCAATGACAAAGTCTTAGAAAACATAACTGCACAAATAGAAGGCTTCTCCTCTCGCTTTCAAAAATCAGCTGAGCTTTAATAAAATGATTGAAACCCAAGTTGCTCAGCTAGCTGCTCTTATTCCTGGTTCTAATTCTGGGAAGATCCCGGGGCAACCCGAGTCTTCTTTGGAAAATGTTAATGCGGTTACCACGAGGGAGGAAAATCCACTCGGGATCCGCCATATCCTAACCATGCAGCAAAGAAGAACAGGAACGAACCGGAGGAGGAAAGCCCTTCTACTACCAAAGAAAAAGAAGAAGAACCGAAGCCAAGTGACGGGAAGAATGGAATTGAATTTCAAGACACAAGCTTCTTGCCATTCCCTCACAGAAACAGGAAGCCAAAGGAGGATGAACAATTTGCTCGATTCGTCGAGACCATCCGAAGGATTCATGTCAACGTGCCATTGTTGGACATGGTGCAAGTGCCCACATATGCACGTTACCTTAAAGACATCCTCAACAACAAGAGACCATTACCCAACGAGGAAATGGTCAAGCTCACAGAGGAGTGTAGCGCAGCTATACTCAATCGGCTTCCGTAAAAGAAGAAGGACCCTGGCTGCCCCACAATATCATGTTCCATTGGGGCACACCACTTCGACCAAGCCTTATGTGATCTTGGGGCAAGCGTCGGCGTGATGCCCAAAGAAGTCTTTGATCGTTTGAGCTACACAACCTTGACTCCTACACCAATGAGGTTGCAATTGGCAGACTCTTCGGTCCGCTACCCCGCGGGAATAGCCGAAGACGTGCCAGTAAAAATTCGAGGCAACTTCATACCGGTGGACTTTGTGGTGCTTGAGATGGATATTGACAAGAACACGCCCCTCATTTTGGGACGTCCCTTCCTCAGTACCGCAAACGCCCAAATTGATGTTGGGAATGGAGAAATCCGATTCCACATCAATGGGAAGGAGGAAAAGTTTGAGTTTCAACCAAGAAAAGAACAATGCTCAATGATCAAGATCAAGTATGGGCCAAATCCCTCAAACATCCGTGAAGTTGAAGTGACACCAAGAAAGACGGATAGTCTCGTCGCCTTTTGGAAGCAACTTGACAAAATTGAGAATCCGTCATGGTACCAACCCAAGAAGCCTGCAACAGCAAGGCCGGGATTATGGGCCAAGAAGCCAGTCCTTCAAGACACAAAGCCACCTACATCAACAAAGACCAACCAAGTGTGGCAAGTGAAGAAGGTGCAGCCATCTTCATCCTCCTCTCCAGGGAAAGGGCCTGCACCACAAGGATGAAAAGAAATGGAGAAGTCCTCGCTCGCCGGACTTAAAATGGCGAAGCCCTGGCCGACAGGATAAATCGGCATTATCTTTCGATTTCTTTTTGATTTTGTTTTCCACCACATGCATTTAAAAAAAAAAAAATATAAAACCTCCCTGCATACTCTATTTTATCACAAGAAAATTTTTCATTTCATTTATTTGGATTTTCCGCCAGCATATTCGATTTTTTTTCACTCGCCATGCATATAAAATTTGAAAACCAAAATCCTTTTACGTCCAAATTTTCCTACTTTTGTTTGAAACTTTTGGACAACCCTTGTATCCTTATACAAAACCCAAAAACAATTTTGCATGTTGGAATTTTCTCCAACACTTTTTCTCGAGATTTGATTTTTCGAATAAAGTTGAATTTGAGGCAACTTTCTTTGGATTTCTTATTGAGCAAATATTTCGAGGAATATCCGGACGTAGCAACCATGGTCAATGATCATTTGGCCGGTGGGGGCTATGGGCCAAAAGGGGGAGCAAGAGGGACCCACAGCAGGCCGGCCGAACCCACCTCCTTGGTTCGGCCGAACTGCTATGACCGTTGCTCGGTCTGTCCTTTTTCCCAACGGTCATATGCCCCTTCTAACGTTCAAAAACGGCTACTTCGTGAGCTATAAGTAGAGGTGGCCGGGCCAGAGCTCTCTCCCCTCTCACACTATCATTTCCACTCCTCACTCACTTCATTCTCATTGCTCTCAAGTTTTCCATTGCCCTCACTTGCTCATTGCCTAAAAGTTCTGCAGAAATCTTTTGTTCTTGGTGTGCTTTCTAGTTTTTGGTTTGAGTTGTTTTTGTTTGGTTTTCTCGAGTTGCGATTTCTTGCTCACATGAACAACCGACGGTGTCGCCAATTTGATTTTTCCCTCACATAACCCGTTCGGAGTTGTTGTTCTTGTGTTCTTGCTCTCTTTGTGTGCAGCCATGACCGGTGCCAAGAAGCTGTTCGGGTCGATCAAGAGGTCCTTGAGCTCACGCTCAAGTTCAAGCTCTTCACGTCGAAGCACCCGCGCACGCCCCGTAGTCGAGTCACCGCCAAGTTCACCACCACAAGTCGAGGAAGAAGGGCAAGAGGGCAACATCGAGCATCGTCTCCTCACCGACACCGACCTCGACTTAGTGGGCGAGTACGAGACGCACACCTACACGCTTCTCCAACACCGCCTCTTTGCTCCTACGCGAGCATTTGACACGGAGCTGCTGCACAAAATAGGTATGGATGCTGAATTTGCTCAAGTATTTAAAGCCTTAGGGTGGACAGATTTTGCTAGTGTAGATGAGCCGGGTTCCCGCTTGCTTACACTTCAGTTTTTATGCACCCTACGAACGGTAGATGAAGGAATTTCTTTTCGGTTTTTCCGTGAATCCTACCGTTTGACTTGGAAAGAACTTAGCACTCTTCTTGGCTTTAATACTCGCTGCAATGCCGACTTGGATGGTGCCCTTCCTCAGTTTTCAAAGCATGCTTTTTGGGAGAGGATTACGGGTCTTCCTAGTTGCGTGCGACCTAGAACTAATCACATCCATCATCCTACCTTGCGTTTTATGCACATGTGGATTGCTATCACTCTTTTTCCAAGGAGTGATATTCGAATTGTGCGCGAGGATGAGCTAAAAATTCTTTTTGCTGCGGTTGATAAAATTAAGATTGCTCCCGTGAAAGCCATGATTCGCCAATGGATAGAAAATCTTGGGACGATAGGACCAATTGAATGTACCTCTTTAGTGACACGAATTGCCATGCGGGTGGGAGCTTTACATGATGCTAATGTTGAATACCTTGCTACACCTCGCTCTCTTATAAATAAAGACTATCTTATTCATGGTCACTCTCTTAAGAATGGTCCGAACGATTCCCTCATATATTATTTTGTGGGATATACAAACGAGTTTCGGTTACCTAACCCGGACCTTCGTTTGTATACTCTCAAAAATCTAACCATTGAGCTCCAAGAAGCGGAGCGGTCTCGCAGGAGTGTATCTTCTCGTAGGGGGCGCACAGATCGGAACAGCCATCTACCTCCGAGATGCCCACACCGCAGCCCACGGCTCATGGCGGGCCGGGGTACAGCCACCCCGGGCTTTCTCCCGGTGGGTACCCAGCCCCGCCACCTCACATGGCCGGGGGATCGGCGTGGCAAACTCCGGGATATGGCCCGGGGCTGTTTTCTCCACAACAACAATGGGAGGAACACTCCACCGACTCCGGATCAGCCCAAGGCTACAACTTTGAGCAGGAGATGAACAACCTCTCCTCACAAATGGGAAGACTCCAAACCACGGCGGAAGACACCGAGTATGCGCTCAACCAACACATCTTGCAAAATCGTCAATGGCAAGAGCGCACCGACACCCAGCTCACCACCCTCACCAACATGACGGAGCAACAACGAGCCGATCTTTTGGCTTACTTCCGTCACATGGGGTTCATTCCACCAAACCCATGAGCAAGAACAAGCTTGGGGGGGGGGGGCAGCACCCTCGCTAAGGTATCATGTATCGCAACTTGTATCCTTTATTGTCTCCTGTTTTTGCTTGTTCTTGCCTCTCATATGAAAAACAAAATAAAAATGATAAAACTAAAAAGAACAAAAAGAAGTAGCTTAGTTTCCTTTTATGCGCTGCAAGTATGTTGCTAGTCTTTCTATGTTGAGATGATGAATAGTTGCTCTGTTTTATTTCTCTCATGTGCCTAGTTTATAATTTAGAACTCTCCTAGTTTTGAGTTTGTTGGTGGCAAAACTTGTTTAGAACCTGAAACTTGTGGGCTGCACATGCTTGAGCTGCATGTTGGTATTTCTTACGTCACGAATGAATCCGCAAGCGCACGGAATACCGTTGTAGCACTTCACCCGGGAGTATTCCAAGGTATCGTATTTATATCCGCAGGGAACAGAGTATTTCTGCAACAAGGTTAGTTTACCCAAGGACAACCAAGACAACGTAGCAAAATAGGGTCGAGAGGGTGACTCTTATCTATTTATCCTTTAAAGGTAGACGAACGCAAGCTAGACTTGTTTACTTCGGGCACCGTCTTAGGCTTGGTCTGCCAAGCCACTCCGGTCTACGAAAGCTCTACTATGTACCCGAACGTGGAGGGTTCCTTTGGATGACAGGGCTGTCACTTCCTGCCACCTACCTCTACAAACCGTGGGGCACACAGCAAACAAAGGCGATCTCCAGCCTAGACACCACGTCTATGCTATTGACCACTACTCTAGCCTCGGCCTAGAACCGAGTTCGAAAGCTAGAGTACTTCTTGCGAAGCGATGATCCCGTAAACAAGTATAACAAGAATTACGTCTAACACAAAGATATGTCACGATAGATAAGTAGATCACCACGTATAAATCACCAAAAAGAGTGTTTATACGCCAAGGTAAAAGAAAAGGAAATATTACTCCACTTTACAAAAGGGAGGAACACTCCTTCCTCTTCCTTGCCCTCTCTCCTATTCTACTAAAATACAAGAGGCCCTTGGCCTAAGGATGAGAGTTTTGTCTTGTATCTTGATGTTGGTGGTGTGTTGAGAGAGGGGGTGTAGCCCTTTATTTATAGCCTTGGAAGGTCGGCAACTTGGAGGCGGTTCCGGACGTCGGTGGCATTAATTGCAGGTGGAACCGACCTCCGGACGTCGGTGACAAACCGCTAGAGAAAGATGGGCCGGGGGCCCACTGTCGGTTCGGCCGAACCCACTAGGGTGGTTCGGCCGAACCGGCCTCGGACTCCCCGGGCTTGATTCTTCTCCGGTGCCTTCCTCTCGGCTGTGTACTGGCCCAATCCACTTGCTTGGTTTGATGTTGAGGCTCTGTTTTGTGGTTTTGGGCTTTTGGACTATATTCTTTAGTCCGGGGAAAATCCGTCGATTGCAAAGTCCATGTTTCGTGCATGTTTTCCCCTGTTTTCATATGAATTGCACCTGCATTCATAATTTCACCAAGACTAGTGCACCCGCGCACGCCCCGTAGTCGAGTCACCGCCAAGTTCACCACCACAAGTCGAGGAAGAAGGGCAAGAGGGCAACATCGAGCATCGTCTCCTCACCGACACCGACCTCGACTTAGTGGGCGAGTACGAGACGCACACCTACACGCTTCTCCAACACCGCCTCTTTGCTCCTACGCGAGCATTTGACACGGAGCTGCTGCACAAAATAGGTATGGATGCTGAATTTGCTCAAGTATTTAAAGCCTTAGGGTGGACAGATTTTGCTAGTGTAGATGAGCCGGGTTCCCGCTTGCTTACACTTCAGTTTTTATGCACCCTACGAACGGTAGATGAAGGAATTTCTTTTCGGTTTTTCCGTGAATCCTACCGTTTGACTTGGAAAGAACTTAGCACTCTTCTTGGCTTTAATACTCGCTGCAATGCCGACTTGGATGGTGCCCTTCCTCAGTTTTCAAAGCATGCTTTTTGGGAGAGGATTACGGGTCTTCCTAGTTGCGTGCGACCTAGAACTAATCACATCCATCATCCTACCTTGCGTTTTATGCACATGTGGATTGCTATCACTCTTTTTCCAAGGAGTGATATTCGAATTGTGCTGCGAGGATGAGCTAAAAATTCTTTTTGCTGCGGTTGATAAAATTAAGATTGCTCCCGTGAAAGCCATGATTCGCCAATGGATAGAAAATCTTGGGACGATAGGACCAATTGAATGTACCTCTTTAGTGACACGAATTGCCATGCGGGTGGGAGCTTTACATGATGCTAATGTTGAATACCTTGCTACACCTCGCTCTCTTATAAATAAAGACTATCTTATTCATGGTCACTCTCTTAAGAATGGTCCGAACGATTCCCTCATATATTATTTTGTGGGATATACAAACGAGTTTCGGTTACCTAACCCGGACCTTCGTTTGTATACTCTCAAAAATCTAACCATTGAGCTCCAAGAAGCGGAGCGGTCTCGCAGGAGTGTATCTTCTCGTAGGGGGCGCACAGATCGGAACAGCCATCTACCTCCGAGATGCCCACACCGCAGCCCACGGCTCATGGCGGGCCGGGGTACAGCCACCCGGGCTTTCTCCCGGTGGGTACCCAGCCCGCCACCTCACATGGCCGGGGGATCGGCGTGGCAAACTCCGGGATATGGCCCGGGGCTGTTTTCTCCACAACAACAATGGGAGGAACACTCCACCGACTCCGGATCAGCCCAAGGCTACAACTTTGAGCAGGAGATGAACAACCTCTCCTCACAAATGGGAAGACTCCAAACCACGGCGGAAGACACCGAGTATGCGCTCAACCAACACATCTTGCAAAATCGTCAATGGCAAGAGCGCACCGACACCCAGCTCACCACCCTCACCAACATGACGGAGCAACAACGAGCCGATCTTTTGGCTTACTTCCGTCACATGGGGTTCATTCCACCAAACCCATGAGCAAGAACAAGCTTGGGGGGGGGGGCAGCACCCTCGCTAAGGTATCATGTATCGCAACTTGTATCCTTTATTGTCTCCTGTTTTTGCTTGTTCTTGCCTCTCATATGAAAAACAAAATAAAAATGATAAAACTAAAAAGAACAAAAAGAAGTAGCTTAGTTTCCTTTTATGCGCTGCAAGTATGTTGCTAGTCTTTCTATGTTGAGATGATGAATAGTTGCTCTGTTTTATTTCTCTCATGTGCCTAGTTTATAATTTAGAACTCTCCTAGTTTTGAGTTTGTTGGTGGCAAAACTTGTTTAGAACCTGAAACTTGTGGGCTGCACATGCTTGAGCTGCATGTTGGTATTTCTTACGTCACGAATGAATCCGCAAGCGCACGGAATACCGTTGTAGCACTTCACCCGGGAGTATTCCAAGGTATCGTATTTATATCCGCGAGGGAACGGAGTATTTCTGCAACAAGGTTAGTTTACCCAAGGACAACCAAGACAACGTAGCAAAATAGGGTCGAGAGGGTGACTCTTATCTATTTATCCTTTAAAGGTAGACGAACGCAAGCTAGACTTGTTTACTTCGGGCACCGTCTTAGGCTTGGTCCGCCAAGCCACTCCGGTCTACGAAAGCTCTACTATGTACCCGAACGTGGAGGGTTCCTTTGGATGACAGGGCTGTCACTTCCTGCCACCTACCTCTACAAACCGTGGGGCACACGGCAAACAAAGGCGATCTCCGGCCTAGACACCACGTCTATGCTATTGACCACTACTCTAGCCTCGGCCTAGAACCGAGTTCGGAAAGCTAGAGTACTTCTTGCGAAGCGATGATCCCGTAAACAAGTATAACAAGAATTACGTCTAACACAAAGATATGTCACGATAGATAAGTAGATCACCACGTATAAATCACCAAAAAGAGTGTTTATACGCCAAGGTAAAAGAAAAGGAAATATTACTCCACTTTACAAAAGGGAGGAACACTCCTTCCTCTTCCTTGCCCTCTCTCCTATTCTACTAAAATACAAGAGGCCCTTGGCCTAAGGATGAGAGTTTTGTCTTGTATCTTGATGTTGGTGGTGTGTTGAGAGAGGGGGTGTAGCCCTTTATTTATAGCCTTGGAAGGTCGGCAACTTGGAGGCGGTTCCGGACGTCGGTGGCATTAATTGCAGGTGGAACCGACCTCCGGACGTCGGTGACAAACCGCCGAGAGAAAGATGGGCCGGGGGGCCCACTGTCGGTTCGGCCGAACCCACTAGGGTGGTTCGGCCGAGCCGGCCTGGACTCCCCGGGCTTGATTCTTCTCACGGTGCCTTCCTCTGGCTGTGTACTAGCCCAATCCACTTGCTTGGTTTGATGTTGAGGCTCTGTTTTGTGGTTTTGGGCTTTTGGACTATATTCTTTAGTCGGGGAAAATCCGTCGATTGCAAAGTCCATGTTTCGTGCATGTTTTCCCCTGTTTTCATATGAATTGCACCTGCATTCATAATTTCACCAAGACTAGTGGAATTTGTTAGAAATAATCCTTATGTCTATTCTTGGTGATGGTGTTTGATTCAAAAAGATGCAACATGTTGACGGTAAAATTGGACCATAAGGACCGTCAACAAGACCCCCACACTTAGCTCTTTGCTTGTCCTCGAGTAAAGGTGGGAGCGTAAGTTGAGAGATCTCTCCTCTTAGAGACCTGCACACATGTTATTACAAGCCACACCGTTTTACTTGTGAACATGACGGTGGCTAACATGCATTCTTGGATGATTGATAAGTGGAACAGCTCATGACTCAAGTCACTATACTTTTGCTCACTAAGCACCTTGGGTTTTTGAAAGTTTTGAAAATAAACAACATGACTCCCGCTCCTCTTTGATTCTCTTGAATCGCTCAAAAAGTGTTTTCCTCACCAAGGCATTGTGTTGCCTCTCTTTTTCCTACTTCTTAGGCTTGTATGTGGAGCTTGGTAGGGAATGAGAGAGGCATACTTGTATCACAAATATTGCTAAGCCAAAAGAAAGGATCCATGGAGAAGCCAAGTCATGCAACCTTGATCAAGAAGTGCGTGTGTGTATGGATATGAAAAAGTGACAACTCCTATTGAAATCGACCTCTCTTTATTTTGCATTTTCGAGACATGGCTATCTTTTTATTTTCTTTCTTTTCTTTTCTTGCTCTATGCTTGAGCATCTCTTTTCTTCTCTCTTTTTCATTGCTCATCTTTGTGAGCTTTCTTTTCATTGCTCATCCGTGTGAGCTTTTCTTTTTTACATAGCCATGTCTCGTTTATGCGTGATTGAGAGAGAGAGAGAGAGGTAAAAAGAGGTGCAAACGAGGAGTGTCTTTATTTTGGTGGGGTGCTAGCTCCCGGTGTAGGAGTTTAGCCCTTTTTTTTTTTTTTTTTTTTACGGTGGAGTGTACGTGATCTTGATCAAGAGAGCATGACAAGTTTCTCTCTAGGGTCACTCAATTTTGGTAAAGCTCATTGCAATCACAAGCAGCATATGTATGTAAGTTTTGCAAGGTATGATCATCATATGGCATTGGTAGGAATTTTTGTATCAAGAGAGGAGCATGAAGCCATGGTATTTTTGTTTTGTGAAATAAAATTCCCAAGGACTCGGTAAGCTAAGCATAAGATCATTTCGTCGAGCCATATCACACTTGCCAATAATCTAGAAAAACATGGGTCCTATGGATTTGATTATTTGTTCACGGGCAAGTGGTGATGAAGCGAGTAATAAAAAGTGTGCAAGATCATCATGAGAGCATTAGGGAGAGACTTGGGATTTTCAAAGGTATTCAAAAGAAATCTTCCCAAGTTTTAGTTGGTCAAGTTTTAGTAATTGTTTTTCGCGTCTCGGAATGAACTTGACAAATAAAGTAGGCGAAAAGGAAGTGTGGGAAACAAACTCAAGTGCCACGAGGAAGCGGGGGCTGAGTGGGACCCACCGGGGTTCGGCCGAACCACCCTTGTGGGTTCGGCCGAACCGGCTCGGGCCCCACTGGTGCTCTGTTTCGCGGTTTGTGCTTGTGTTGTTTTCCTCGTGATGTTTCTCGCGCTACGCGTGTGTTTGTCTTTGCTTTCCGCGATGTCCCCCCACACTTGCCTTTTTGCCTGTTTTCTTCAAAATAGACAAAGATATTTCGAAACAAAACTTGCTCTACCGGTAAGGGAAGACCGGGGAGCACTAATATGATTAAAAATTTAAAAGAGCAGGCGCATTGCAATCTTGAGGAATTGAAAAAAAATGATTGAAAAAAGGAAATTAAACTAAATGCGCTGCGAGAAATGATGAACGCGGGAAGGTTCATTTTAAACGTCGTATTCGTCCTCCTTCCCCGCGTCCTTGAAGAGACGCTTGATCTTGGAGTTGGTGCTGCGGCGATGGCTTGCACTGGGCATCCTTCAAGTCTTCAATAGCGTCTTTGATCTCCGCGACATTGTCACGTAGGCGTTCATGGGCTTCGCGGAGATCAACGTGTTTAGCGAGGAGGATTTGGTAGGGGCTTTTTTTAGGAGTTTTCTCCTGCTCGCTTTCATACATTCCCCCTGCCCTCTTGATGGGAGAGGGAGAGAGACGCCTCCTTATCCTCTTAGGAGGAGTGTCGCCCACGGATTCGCGGGCGTCTCTCTTTCCGCCGAGGTGAGCGGCGGGATGAGCTGCTTTCCGCCACCGCGGATTCCCTTGATCTTGAACCTCTCGCCGGGCTTCTTGATGGGGCTAGGCAGGTTGCGCCCTCATATTGATGGTGCACCACCTGCCCGCTCTTGGTAGCGAGGGTGCCGACGTACTTCTCTCTAGGAAGGAGAGCGTTGTCGGCGGCGTCGGCGCTCTTCTTCTTGGGGGTAGATTTCCCTTTCTTTTGGCGAGGTGCCACAGCAGCGGGAGAGCTCTTGGAGGGTGTTCTTGCTGCTGTGGGTGGAGGTTCAATAGCGAGCGGTAGATCATGGATCATCAAGGCTTGCTCGCTGGGAATGGAGACATGATCAAGGATGTCTTCGAGGCCGACTTGGCGGCAAAGCTCGCTGGTGGTGACGGAGATGTCGAGGCTTGGGATGCTGCTGTCCATGGTGCTGGGCAAAAGCTTTTTTTTTTGTGCGAAATGGACAAGGTGGGAGAAAGGTGCAAGGGAAAAATGAAGGAAAACACCTTCATTTATAGATAAAAGCATGGAAAGAATTAATTTGATTTTTCCCGCAGCATGGAAGGTACTAAGCGGGGAGATTTGATCTTGTGACCGTTGGAGACAAAAGATGAAAGAAAAAAGTGACCGTTTGGGGTCGTATCTGGTTCGGCCGAACCAGCAAGGGGAGTTCGGCCGAACTGTTGTGGGCCCCTACGGTCCCCTTCCTTTTCCGGTTGATTGCTTGCTAAAATTATTTCGGGGAAAGAGCTACTACGGGATATAGATAAGAAAAAGCTATCATGAGAGAAAATTTAAATTAATCAAGTGCATGACATCAAATTCTTTATCTTTATCGGGCTCGAAATAAATTTTAAGGCGCTGACCATTTACCTTAAATATTTTACCTTCGTCGTCTTGAAGTGTGATCGCTCCATGTGACGAGGTGTCATTAACCGTGTATGGTCCGTCCCATTTACTTCTTAATTTTCCATGCCCGAAGAGTTTCACCCGTGAATTGAATAGCAAGACCTTATCTCCAACCTTAAATACCTTTATCTTTATCTTTTTGTCGTGCCACCTTTTTGTCCTTTCTTTGTATATAGCTGAGTTGTGGTAAGCTTTGTCTCTCCATTCTTCTAACTCAGCTATCTCCATTTTTCTTTTGCGTCCGGCACCATTAAAGTCCATGTTCCATTTCCGGATGGCCCAATACGCTCGGTGTTCCATCTCGACGGGTAAATGACATGTTTTCCCGTACACGAGCTGGTATGGGGACATGCCTATGGGTGTCTTGTATGCTGTACGGTATGCCCATAGTGCATCGGGTAGCTTGTCCTTCCATCCCTTCCCCATTTCTGTTACGGTCTTTTGCAGGATCCGCTTGATTTGCTTGTTTGAGGTCTCGGCCTGCCTACTGGTTTGAGGGTGGTATGGAGTAGCGATATTATGCCTTGATCCAAGTTCTCTTAGGAAGCTTCGGAAGGTCTTATCAATGAAGTGAGACCCTCCGTCGCTTATCACTAGCTTCGGTGTTCCAAACCTTGGGAAGATAATTTCGTGGAACATCCGGCGAGCATGCTTGGCATTTGCGGCCCTGCAAGGCATTGCTTCCACCCACTTAGACACGTAGTCTACCGCCACCAAGATGTATTTGCAGTCATGTGACTTGGTGAACGGTCCCATGAAGTCAATGCCCCATACGTCGAAGAGCTCGACTTGTAAATTGTAGTTGAGGGGCATTGCATCTCTTGCCGTGATGCCTCCAACTTTTTGACATTCCGGGCATCGCTCGACAAATTCCTTTGTGTCTTCGTACATGGCTGGCCAAAAGAAGCCACTTTGCCATATCTTGGCACTGTGTACGAAACACGCCGTAGTGTCCCCGTATGGCGATGCATGGCACTTCTCAATGATTCGTGTGCTCTCGGGTATGGGCACACATCGCCTTAGCAATCCATCGGCGCAGACACGGTAAAGGAAGGGCTCTTCCCATAAGTGACGGCGACTCTCATAGATGAGTCGTTTCTTGCTCTTTCCGGGTGGTACGTACCCCGTTGCCATGAAGTTCACAATGTCGGCGTACCATGGATGTGAGTCCCTCACTAGGAGCAGCATGTCATCGCGTAGGAAATCATTGATGGGTAATTCCTGCAGGTTAGTGAATTGTATACGCGACAAATGATCTGCCACGGAATTTTCTACTCCTTTCTTATCACGGATTTCTACATCAAACTCTTGGAGTAGAAGAACCCATCGTATCAAATGAGGTTTAGCATCCTTCTTATTGAGCAAAAACTTTAAAGCAGCATGATCGGTGTAAACAATGACTTTTGCTCCAGTCAAGTAGGATCTAAACTTATCAAAAGCAAAAACAACGAGCAAGGAGCTCTTTTTCGGTGGTAGTGTAATTTAACCGAGCTCCGGTCAAGGTTTTGCTTGCATGAATGATAGGAAGAGAAAAAGTTTTCTTGCCGAGGGTGAAGTCTAAGGTTCCTGAAGGTGATATCCCTAAGAAAAGCTTTTCTATGGGATGACCGACCAAAACATCGAAATCCAGGATTCGAAAACGTGAAAGTCCAAGGAAACCTCCGCTTCATTACGCTTAATGCAAACATCTCTAATGATCCCCAAACTCTCAAAAAATTGCCCCGGTGGGGCTTTAAGGAGTTTGTCGGAAGGTGCCCATGTCTCGTTTCCAAATAAAGTTGAAGCAAAAGATTCGGACATGATGTTGGCACCTACTAGAGGATTATAGAGAACATCTACCATTACTCCCCGAATTGAGCCACGAATGGTTGATCTAGGATGATCAAGTCGAAGAACTTCCGAAGAAAGTTCGTTTTCCATCAACCATTCATCGCTCATGAGTGCTGGTTTCTTTTGATAGGAGTAGTTCAAGGTGTTTCCAAAATCTTCAAAAATTTCTTCCTTGAACTCAAATGGGAAATCAAGAGGTTCATCTTCCTCTATCATTGTTCTTGTGTTAGATGAGGACTCGAGTGCTAGGTGCTCCATCATGGGCACCAAGTGTTGTGTCTCTTGCACAACGAGTTCCTCATCTTCGACTCCGGCTCTACGAGTAAGTCAGCGGAAAAAGGTGTGTTTTCCACAATTCGATCCAAAAGTTCGTGTGCTTCCGCTATGGTCTTATGAGAAAAAGATCCACCCGCGGCCGTGTCAAGATAAAGTGCGGTATCGTTGCTCAATCCCGAATAAAAGTGTTGTAATAAAGCGGGTTCGGGGAGCAATAATTCTGGTCGGAGTGCGTTAGAGAACAGAACCGAATCCATGACGCACTTAAGGTTTCCTTTTCTTCTTGTCGAAAGCCTATTATTTCCGCTCGTAGAGAAGTGATACGAGATACGGGGAAGAATGCTAGACAAAATTTGTCTCGCAATTCTTTCCAATCACCGTTCACTCTCTTAGCGGTGTAAGTGTACCATTGCTTCGCCTTCTCATTGAGAGAGAAGGGAAACAACTTCCACTTCAATGTTTCTTGTGTCATGCCATGGATCAATCGGCATGAACACAAATGTTCAAACTCTCGCAAGTGTTCATAAGGATTTTCATGTTTAAAACCCGAAAAGGATAAACCTCTAATCATCGAAATGTAATCGGGGAGAACTCATAGCCAGGTGAAGAAATAGGTTGTGATGATGATGGTGGCTCTAAGAGTTCACCCCGTGGAGTGGAGAAAGATTGGATGGTTGGGTGTGACTCCATGATATGTTTTTGTGAAATTTTGAATGTAAGGAAAAAATAAAAACAGAACGGTAAGTAAGATAGATTACGAGGGCAAACCTGATTCGTTACAAAGATAACAACCGTTCCCCGACAACGGCGCCGGAAATGCTTGTTGGTATTTCTTACGTCACGAATGAATCCGCAAGCGCACGGAATACCGTTGTAGCACTTCACCGGGAGTATTCCAAGGTATCGTATTTATATCCGCGAGGGAACAGAGTATTTCTGCAACAAGGTTAGTTTACCCAAGGACAACCAAGACAACGTAGCAAAATAGGGTCGAGAGGGTGACTCTTATCTATTTATCCTTTAAAGGTAGACGAACGCAAGCTAGACTTGTTTACTTCGGGCACCGTCTTAGGCTTGGTCCGCCAAGCCACTCCGGTCTACGAAAGCTCTACTATGTACCCGAACGTGGAGGGTTCCTTTGGATGACAGGGCTGTCACTTCCTGCCACCTACCTCTACAAACCGTGGGGCACACGGCAAACAAAGGCGATCTCCGGCCCTAGACACCACGTCTATGCTATTGACCACTACTCTAGCCTCGGCCTAGAGCCGAGTTCGGAAAGCTAGAGTACTTCTTGCGAAGCGATGATCCCGTAAACAAGTATAACAAGAATTACGTCTAACACAAAGATATGTCACGATAGATAAGTAGATCACCACGTATAAATCACCAAAAAGAGTGTTTATACGCCAAGGTAAAAGAAAAGGAAATATTACTCCACTTTACGAAAGGGAGGAACACTCCTTCCTCTTCCTTGCCCTCTCTCCTATTCTACTAAAATACAAGAGGCCCTTGGCCTAAGGATGAGAGTTTTGTCTTGTATCTTGATGTTGGTGGTGTGTTGAGAGAGGGGGTGTAGCCCTTTATTTATAGCCTTGGAAGGTCGGCAACTTGGAGGCGGTTCCGGACGTCGGTGGCATTAATTGCAGGTGGAACCGACCTCCGGACGTCGGTGACAAACCGCCGAGAGAAAGATGGGCCGGGGGGCCCACTGTCGGTTCGGCCGAACCCACTAGGGTGGTTCGGCCGAGCCGGCCTGGACTCCCCGGGCTTGATTCTTCTCCGGTGCCTTCCTCTCGGCTGTGTACTCGGCCCAATCCACTTGCTTGGTTTGATGTTGAGGCTCTGTTTTGTGGTTTTGGGCTTTTGGACTATATTCTTTAGTCCGGGAAAATCCGTCGATTGCAAAGTCCATGTTTCGTGCATGTTTTCCCTCGTTTTCATATGAATTGCACCTGCATTCATAATTTCACCAAGACTAGTGCACCCGCGCACGCCCGTAGTCGAGTCACCGCCAAGTTCACCACCACAAGTCGAGGAAGAAGGGCAAGAGGGCAACATCGAGCATCGTCTCCTCACCGACACCGACCTCGACTTAGTGGGCGAGTACGAGACGCACACCTACACGCTTCTCCAACACCGCCTCTTTGCTCCTACGCGAGCATTTGACACGGAGCTGCTGCACAAAATAGGTATGGATGCTGAATTTGCTCAAGTATTTAAAGCCTTAGGGTGGACAGATTTTGCTAGTGTAGATGAGCCGGGTTCCCGCTTGCTTACACTTCAGTTTTTATGCACCCTACGAACGGTAGATGAAGGAATTTCTTTTCGGTTTTTCCGTGAATCCTACCGTTTGACTTGGAAAGAACTTAGCACTCTTCTTGGCTTTAATACTCGCTGCAATGCCGACTTGGATGGTGCCCTTCCTCGGTTTTCAAAGCATGCTTTTTGGGAGAGGATTACGGGTCTTCCTAGTTGCGTGCGACCTAGAACTAATCACATCCATCATCCTACCTTGCGTTTTATGCACATGTGGATTGCTATCACTCTTTTTCCAAGGAGTGATATTCGGATTGTGCGCGAGGATGAGCTAAAAAT
Source organism: Chloris gayana (assembly GCA_031894775.1). NCBI lineage: Eukaryota > Viridiplantae > Streptophyta > Magnoliopsida > Poales > Poaceae > Chloris > Chloris gayana. The sequence continues at coordinate 279,776 of JAUNZO010000136.1, read as the reverse complement.
TCTTTTTGCTGCGGTTGATAAAATTAAGATTGCTCCGTGAAAGCCATGATTCGCCAATGGATAGAAAATCTTGGGACGATAGGACCAATTGAATGTACCTCTTTAGTGACACGAATTGCCATGCGGGTGGGAGCTTTACATGATGCTAATGTTGAATACCTTGCTACACCTCGCTCTCTTATAAATAAAGACTATCTTATTCATGGTCACTCTCTTAAGAATGGTCCGAACGATTCCCTCATATATTATTTTGTGGGATATACAAACGAGTTTCGGTTACCTAACCCGGACCTTCGTTTGTATACTCTCAAAAATCTAACCATTGAGCTCCAAGAAGCGGAGCGGTCTCGCGAGAGTGTATCTTCTCGTAGGGGGCGCACAGATCGGAACAGCCATCTACCTCCGAGATGCCCACACCGCAGCCCACGGCTCATGGCGGGCCGGGGTACAGCCACCCGGGCTTTCTCCCGGTGGGTACCCAGCCCCGCCACCTCACATGGCCGGGGGATCGGCGTGGCAAACTCCGGGATATGGCCCGGGGCTGTTTTCTCCACAACAACAATGGGAGGAACACTCCACCGACTCCGGATCAGCCCAAGGCTACAACTTTGAGCAGGAGATGAACAACCTCTCCTCACAAATGGGAAGACTCCAAACCACGGCGGAAGACACCGAGTATGCGCTCAACCAACACATCTTGCAAAATCGTCAATGGCAAGAGCGCACCGACACCCAGCTCACCACCCTCACCAACATGACGGAGCAACAACGAGCCGATCTTTTGGCTTACTTCCGTCACATGGGGTTCATTCCACCAAACCCATGAGCAAGAACAAGCTTGGGGGGGGGGGGAGCAGCACCTCGCTAAGGTATCATGTATCGCAACTTGTATCCTTTATTGTCTCCTGTTTTTGCTTGTTCTTGCCTCTCATATGAAAAACAAAATAAAAATGATAAAACTAAAAAGAACAAAAAGAAGTAGCTTAGTTTCCTTTTATGCGCTGCAAGTATGTTGCTAGTCTTTCTATGTTGAGATGATGAATAGTTGCTCTGTTTTATTTCTCTCATGTGCCTAGTTTATAATTTAGAACTCTCCTAGTTTTGAGTTTGTTGGTGGCAAAACTTGTTTAGAACCTGAAACTTGTGGGCTGCACATGCTTGAGCTGCATGTTGGTATTTCTTACGTCACGAATGAATCCGCAAGCGCACGGAATACCGTTGTAGCACTTCACCCGGGAGTATTCCAAGGTATCGTATTTATATCCGCGAGGGAACGAGTATTTACTGCAACAAGGTTAGTTTACCCAAGGACAACCAAGACAACGTAGCAAAATAGGGTCGAGAGGGTGACTCTTATCTATTTATCCTTTAAAGGTAGACGAACGCAAGCTAGACTTGTTTACTTCGGGCACCGTCTTAGGCTTGGTCCGCCAAGCCACTCCGGTCTACGAAAGCTCTACTATGTACCCGAACGTGGAGGGTTCCTTTGGATGACAGGGCTGTCACTTCCTGCCACCTACCTCTACAAACCGTGGGGCACACAGCAAACAAAGGCGATCTCCGGCCTAGACACCACGTCTATGCTATTGACCACTACTCTAGCCTCGGCCTAGAGCTGAGTTCGAGAAAGCTAGAGTACTTCTTGCGAAGCGATGATCCCGTAAACAAGTATAACAAGAATTACGTCTAACACAAAGATATGTCACGATAGATAAGTAGATCACCACGTATAAATCACCAAAAAGAGTGTTTATACGCCAAGGTAAAAGAAAAGGAAATATTACTCCACTTTACAAAAGGGAGGAACACTCCTTCCTCTTCCTTGCCCTCTCTCCTATTCTACTAAAATACAAGAGGCCCTTGGCCTAAGGATGAGAGTTTTGTCTTGTATCTTGATGTTGGTGGTGTGTTGAGAGAGGGGGTGTAGCCCTTTATTTATAGCCTTGGAAGGTCGGCAACTTGGAGGCGGTTCCGGACGTCGGTGGCATTAATTGCAGGTGGAACCGACCTCCGGACGTCGGTGACAAACCGCCGGAGAAAGATGGGCCGGGGGGCCCACTGTCGGTTCGGCCGAACCCACTAGGGTGGTTCGGCCGAGCCGCCTGGACTCCCCTGGGCTTGATTCTTCTACTGGTGCCTTCCTCTGGCTGTGTACTTGGCCCAATCCACTTGCTTGGTTTGATGTTGAGGCTCTGTTTTGTGGTTTTGGGCTTTTGGACTATATTCTTTAGTCGGGGAAAATCCGTCGATTGCAAAGTCCATGTTTCGTGCATGTTTTCCCCTGTTTTCATATGAATTGCACCTGCATTCATAATTTCACCAAGACTAGTGGAATTTGTTAGAAATAATCCTTATGTCTATTCTTGGTGATGGTGTTTGATTCAAAAAGATGCAACATGTTGACGGTAAAATTGGACCATAAGGACCGTCAACAAGACCCCCACACTTAGCTCTTTGCTCGTCCTCGAGTAAAGGTGGGAGCGTAAGTTGAGAGATCTCTCCTCTTAGAGACCTGCACACATGTTATTACAAGCCACACCGTTTTACTTGTGAACATGACGGTGGCTAACATGCATTCTTGGATGATTGATAAGTGGAACAGCTCATGACTCAAGTCACTATACTTTTGCTCACTAAGCACCTTGGGTTTTTGAAAGTTTTGAAAATAAACAACATGACTCCCGCTCCTCTTTGATTCTCTTGAATCGCTCAAAAAGTGTTTTCCTCACCAAGGCATTGTGTTGCCTCTCTTTTTCCTACTTCTTAGGCTTGTATGTGGAGCTTGGTAGGGAATGAGAGAGGCATACTTGTATCACAAATATTGCTAAGCCAAAAGAAAGGATCCATGGAGAAGCCAAGTCATGCAACCTTGATCAAGAAGTGCGTGTGTGTATGGATATGAAAAAGTGACAACTCCTATTGCAATCGACCTCTCTTTATTTTGCATTTTCGAGACATGGCTATCTTTTTATTTTCTTTCTTTTCTTTTCTTGCTCTATGCTTGAGCATCTCTTTTCTTCTCTCTTTTTCATTGCTCATCTTTGTGAGCTTTCTTTTCATTGCTCATCCGTGTGAGCTTTTCTTTTTTACATAGCCATGTCTCGTTTATGCGTGATTGAGAGAGAGAGAGAGAGGTAAAAAGAGGTGCAAACGAGGAGTGTCTTTATTTTGGTGGGGTGCTAGCTCCCAGTGTAGGAGTTTAGCCCTTTTTTTTTTTTTTTTTTTTCTACGGTGGAGTGTACGTGATCTTGATCAAGAGAGCATGACAAGTTTCTCTCTAGGGTCACTCAATTTTGGTAAAGCTCATTGCAATCACAAGCAGCATATGTATGTAAGTTTTGCAAGGTATGATCATCATATGGCATTGGTAGGAATTTTTGTATCAAGAGAGGAGCATGAAGCCATGGTATTTTTGTTTTGTGAAATAAAATTCCCAAGGACTCGGTAAGCTAAGCATAAGATCATTTCGTCGAGCCATATCACACTTGCCAATAATCTAGAAAAACATGGGTCCTATGGATTTGATTATTTGTTCACGAGGCAAGTGGTGATGAAGCGAGTAATAAAAAGTGTGCAAGATCATCATGAGAGCATTAGGGAGAGACTTGGGATTTTCAAAGGTATTCAAAAGAAATCTTCCCAAGTTTTAGTTGGTCAAGTTTTAGTAATTGTTTTTCGCGTCTCGGAATGAACTTGACAAATAAAGTAGGCGAAAAGGAAGTGTGGGAAACAAACTCAAGTGCCACGAGGAAGCGAGGGCTGAGTGGGACCCACCGAGGTTCGGCCGAACCACCCTTGTGGGTTCGGCCGAGCCGGCTCAGGCCCCACTGGTGCTCTGTTTCGCGAGTTTGTGCTTGTGTTGTTTTCCTCGTGATGTTTCTGCGCGCTACGCGTGTGTTTGTCTTTGCTTTCCGCGATGTCCCCCCACACTTGCCTTTTTGCCTGTTTTCTTCAAAATAGACAAAGATATTTCGAAACAAAACTTGCTCTACCGGTAAGGGAAGACCGGGGAGCACTAATATGATTAAAAATTTAAAAGAGCGGGCGCATTGCAATCTTGAGGAATTGAAAAAAAATGATTGAAAAAAGGAAATTAAACTAAATGCGCTGCGAGAAATGATGAACGCGGGAAGGTTCATTTTAAACGTCGTATTCGTCCTCCTTCCCCGCGTCCTTGAAGAGACGCTTGATCTTGGAGTTGGTGCTGCGGCGATGGCTTGCACTGGGCATCCTTCAAGTCTTCAATAGCGTCTTTGATCTCCGCGACATTGTCACGTAGGCGTTCATGGGCTTCGCGGAGATCAACGTGTTTAGCGAGGAGGATTTGGTAGGGGCTTTTTTTAGGAGTTTTCTCCTGCTCGCTTTCATACATTCCCCCTGCCCTCTTGATGGGAGAGGGAGAGAGACGCCTCCTTATCCTCTTAGGAGGAGTGTCGCCCACGGATTCGCGGGCGTCTCTCTTTTCCGCCGAGGTGAGCGGCGGGATGAGCTGCTTTCCGCCACCGCGGATTCCCTTGATCTTGAACCTCTCGCCGGGCTTCTTGATGGGGCTAGGCAGGTTGCGCCCCTCATATTGATGGTGCACCACCTGCCCGCTCTTGGTAGCGAGGGTGCCGACGTACTTCTCTCTAGGAAGGAGAGCGTTGTCGGCGGCGTCGGCGCTCTTCTTCTTGGGGGTAGATTTCCCTTTCTTTTGGCGAGGTGCCACAGCAGCGGGAGAGCTCTTGGAGGGTGTTCTTGCTGCTGTGGGTGGAGGTTCAATAGCGAGCGGTAGATCATGGATCATCAAGGCTTGCTCGCTGGGAATGGAGACATGATCAAGGATGTCTTCGAGGCCGACTTGGCGGCAAAGCTCGCTGGTGGTGACGGAGATGTCGAGGCTTGGGATGCTGCTGTCCATGGTGCTGGGCAAAAGCTTTTTTTTTTGTGCGAAATGGACAAGGTGGGAGAAAGGTGCAAGGGAAAAATGAAGGAAAACACCTTCATTTATAGATAAAAGCATGGAAAGAATTAATTTGATTTTTCCCGCAGCATGGAAGGTACTAAGCGAGGGAGATTTGATCTTGTGACCGTTGGAGACAAAAGATGAAAGAAAAAAGTGACCGTTTGGGAGTCATGTCTTGGTTCGGCCGAACCAGCAAGGGGGTTCGGCCGAGCTGTTGTGGGCCCCTCCGGTCCCCTTCCTTTTACGGTTGATTGCTTGCTAAAATTATTTCGGGGAAAGAGCTACTACGGGATATAGATAAGAAAAAGCTATCATGAGAGAAAATTTAAATTAATCAAGTGCATGACATCAAATTCTTTATCTTTATCGGGCTCGAAATAAATTTTAAGGCGCTGACCATTTACCTTAAATATTTTACCTTCGTCGTCTTGAAGTGTGATCGCTCCATGTGACGAGGTGTCAATAACCGTGTATGGTCCGTCCCATTTACTTCTTAATTTTCCATGCCCGAAGAGTTTCACCCGTGAATTGAATAGCAAGACCTTATCTCCAACCTTAAATACCTTTATCTTTATCTTTTTGTCGTGCCACCTTTTTGTCCTTTCTTTGTATATAGCTGAGTTGTGGTAAGCTTTGTCTCTCCATTCTTCTAACTCAGCTATCTCCATTTTTATTTTGCGTCCGGCACCATTAAAGTCCATGTTCCATTTCCGGATGGCCCAATACGCTCGGTGTTCCATCTCGACGGGTAAATGACATGTTTTCCCGTACACGAGCTGGTATGGGGACATGCCTATGGGTGTCTTGTATGCTGTACGGTATGCCCATAGTGCATCGGGTAGCTTGTCCTTCCATCCCTTCCCCATTTCTGTTACGGTCTTTTGCGGGATCCGCTTGATTTGCTTGTTTGAGGTCTCGGCCTGCCTTTGGTTTGAGGGTGGTATGGAGTAGCGATATTATGCCTTGATCCAAGTTCTCTTAGGAAGCTTCGGAAGGTCTTATCAATGAAGTGAGACCCTCAGTCGCTTATCACTAGCTTCGGTGTTCCAAACCTTGGGAAGATAATTTCGTGGAACATCCGGCGAGCATGCTTGGCATTTGCGGCCCTGCAAGGCATTGCTTCCACCCACTTAGACACGTAGTCTACCGCCACCAAGATGTATTTGCAGTCATGTGACTTGGTGAACGGTCCCATGAAGTCAATGCCCCATACGTCGAAGAGCTCGACTTGTAAATTGTAGTTGAGGGGCATTGCATCTCTTGCCGTGATGCCTCCAACTTTTTGACATTACGGGCATCGCACGACAAATTCCTTTGTGTCTTCGTACATGGCTGGCCAAAAGAAGCCACTTTGCCATATCTTGGCACTGTGTACGAAACACGCCGTAGTGTCCCCCGTATGGCGATGCATGGCACTTCTCAATGATTCGTGTGCTCTTGGGTATGGGCACACATCGCCTTAGCAATCCATCGGCGCAGACACGGTAAAGGAAGGGCTCTTCCCATAAGTGACGGCGACTCTCATAGATGAGTCGTTTCTTGCTCTTTCCGGGTGGTACGTACCCCGTTGCCATGAAGTTCACAATGTCGGCGTACCATGGATGTGAGTCCCTCACTAGGAGCAGCATGTCATCGCGTAGGAAATCATTGATGGGTAATTCCTGCAGGTTAGTGAATTGTATACGCGACAAATGATCTGCCACGGAATTTTCTACTCCTTTCTTATCACGGATTTCTACATCAAACTCTTGGAGTAGAAGAACCCATCGTATCAAATGAGGTTTAGCATCCTTCTTATTGAGCAAAAACTTTAAAGCAGCATGATCGGTGTAAACAATGACTTTTGCTCCGATCAAGTAGGATCTAAACTTATCAAAAGCAAAAACAACGAGCAAGGAGCTCTTTTTCGAGTGGTAGTGTAATTTAACCGAGCTCCGAGTCAAGGTTTTGCTTGCATGAATGATAGGAAGAGAAAAAGTTTTCTTGCCGAGGGTGAAGTCTAAGGTTCCTGAAGGTGATATCCCTAAGAAAAGCTTTTCTATGGGATGACCAGACCAAAACATCGAAATCCAGGATTCCGAAACGTGAAAGTCCAAGGAAACCTCCGCTTCATTACGCTTAATGCAAACATCTCTAATGATCCCCAAACTCTCAAAAAATTGCCCCGGTGGGGCTTTAAGGAGTTTGTCGGAAGGTGCCCATGTCTCGTTTCCAAATAAAGTTGAAGCAAAAGATTCGGACATGATGTTGGCACCTACTAGAGGATTATAGAGAACATCTACCATTACTCCCCGAATTGAGCCACGAATGGTTGATCTAGGATGATCAAGTCGAAGAACTTCCGAAGAAAGTTCGTTTTCCATCAACCATTCATCGCTCATGAGTGCTGGTTTCTTTTGATAGGAGTAGTTCAAGGTGTTTCCAAAATCTTCAAAAATTTCTTCCTTGAACTCAAATGGGAAATCAAGAGGTTCATCTTCCTCTATCATTGTTCTTGTGTTAGATGAGGACTCGAGTGCTAGGTGCTCCATCATGGGCACCAAGTGTTGTGTCTCTTGCACAACGAGTTCCTCATCTTCGACTCCGGCTCTACGAGTAAGTCGGCGGAAAAAGGTGTGTTTTCCACAATTCGATCCAAAAGTTCGTGTGCTTCCGCTATGGTCTTATGAGAAAAAGATCCACCCGCGGCCGTGTCAAGATAAAGTGCGGTATCGTTGCTCAATCCCGAATAAAAGTGTTGTAATAAAACGGTTTCGGGGAGCAATAATTCTGGTCCGAGTCCGTTAGAGAACAGAACCGAATCCATGACGCACTTAAGGTTTCCTTTTCTTCTTGTCGAAAGCCTATTATTTCCGCTCGTAGAGAAGTGATACGAGATACGGGGAAGAATGCTAGACAAAATTTGTCTCGCAATTCTTTCCAATCACCGTTCACTCTCTTAGCGGTGTAAGTGTACCATTGCTTCGCCTTCTCATTGAGAGAGAAGGGAAACAACTTCCACTTCAATGTTTCTTGTGTCATGCCATGGATCAATCGGCATGAACACAAATGTTCAAACTCTCGCAAGTGTTCATAAGGATTTTCATGTTTAAAACCCGAAAAGGATAAACCTCTAATCATCGAAATGTAATCGGGGAGAACTCATAGCCGGGTGAAGAAATAGGTTGTGATGATGATGGTGGCTCTAAGAGTTCACCCCGTGGAGTGGAGAAAGATTGGATGGTTGGGTGTGACTCCATGATATGTTTTTGTGAAATTTTGAATGTAAGGAAAAAAATAAAAACAGAACGGTAAGTAAGATAGATTACGAGGGCAAACCTGATTCGTTACAAAGATAACAACCGTTCCCGAGCAACGGCGCCGAGAAATGCTTGTTGGTATTTCTTACGTCACGAATGAATCCGCAAGCGCACGGAATACCGTTGTAGCACTTCACCGGGAGTATTCCAAGGTATCGTATTTATATCCGCGAGGGAACGGAGTATTTACTGCAACAAGGTTAGTTTACCCAAGGACAACCAAGACAACGTAGCAAAATAGGGTCGAGAGGGTGACTCTTATCTATTTATCCTTTAAAGGTAGACGAACGCAAGCTAGACTTGTTTACTTCGGGCACCGTCTTAGGCTTGGTCCGCCAAGCCACTCCGGTCTCTGAAAGCTCTACTATGTACCCGAACGTGGAGGGTTCCTTTGGATGACGGGGCTGTCACTTCCTGCCACCTACCTCTACAAACCGTGGGGCACACAGCAAACAAAGGCGATCTCCGGCCCTAGACACCACGTCTATGCTATTGACCACTACTCTAGCCTCGGCCTAGAGCCGAGTTCGAAAGCTAGAGTACTTCTTGCGAAGCGATGATCCCGTAAACAAGTATAACAAGAATTACGTCTAACACAAAGATATGTCACGATAGATAAGTAGATCACCACGTATAAATCACCAAAAAGAGTGTTTATACGCCAAGGTAAAAGAAAAGGAAATACTACTCCACTTTACAAAAGGGAGGAACACTCCTTCCTCTTCCTTGCCCTCTCTCCTATTCTACTAAAATACAAGAGGCCCTTGGCCTAAGGATGAGAGTTTTGTCTTGTATCTTGATGTTGGTGGTGTGTTGAGAGAGGGGGTGTAGCCCTTTATTTATAGCCTTGGAAGGTCGGCAACTTGGAGGCGGTTCCAGGACGTCGGTGGCATTAATTGCGGGTGGAACCGACCTCCGGACGTCGGTGACAAACCGCCGAGAGAAAGATGGGCCGGGGGGCCCACTGTCGGTTCGGCCGAACCCACTAGGGTGGTTCGGCCGAACCGGCCTGGACTCCCCGGGCTTGATTCTTCTCCGGTGCCTTCCTCCAGGCGTGTACTTGGCCCAATCCACTTGCTTGGTTTGATGTTGAGGCTCTGTTTTGTGGTTTTGGGCTTTTGGACTATATTCTTTAGTCAGGGAAAATCCGTCGATTGCAAAGTCCATGTTTCGTGCATGTTTTCCCCTGTTTTCATATGAATTGCACCTGCATTCATAATTTCACCAAGACTAGTGGAATTTGTTAGAAATAATCCTTATGTCTATTCTTGGTGATGGTGTTTGATTCAAAAAGATGCAACATGTTGACGGTAAAATTGGACCATAAGGATCGTCAACACTGCACCTAAGTTGTTGTGAGATGATGATATGGTAAAAAGAGCTGCTATGATCTTGTCCTAAGTTGAACTTGAAATCTCCGGAATTTTGTTCCCAAAAATTGCGAAATCTATAAGTTCCCAAGTGATGATAAATTCCTACCAAAGCCATATGCAAATTTCCTTTGAAAACCTTACTCATTTGCTACTTGTTACTTCATTGAGCTTTATCAAAATTGTGTGACCCTAGTGAGATGCTTTTCATACTCTCATGATCAAGATCACGTACACATTCCACCTCATATGCTACACTTCTACACCGGAAGTTAGCAACATGTCATGCCATCCACCAAAATAAAGACACTCCTCACATTTTATCACCTCTCTTAAAATATCAAAAGAAGGCATGGCTATGCAAAAGAAAAAGAAAATAAGGCTCACAAAAGATGAGCATGAGAAAAAGAAAAAAAAAAAAGCTGCTCTCATTTCGAGCATGGAAAAAGAAAGAAGAAAAGATAGCCATGCCCAAAATCCAAAATAAAAAGAGGTGAAACAAAAAGAGGAGTAGTCACATACACCACCACCATCATTTTCACACTTGCACATCTTGATCTACGATTGTATGACTTGCTATCTCCATGGATCCACTCTTTTGGTTTTGCAAAATATGAATGCAAGTATGCCTCATTTCATATCCTACCTTGAGCTCCACAAAAGCCTATTAGATGTAGGATGAGGCAATACACATGCCTTGGTGAGGAATACAAACACCACTAGAGCGATTCGAGAGTATCACTTGTGGAACGTGGTTTTACTTGAAAAAAAAATCCTTTGGAAAACTTCCGGAGAATAAAAAGCAAGACAAGGGAAGAGAAAATAAATGCTCTATACACCGTTCTCTCTCTCAACCGCCCAAGGTAAAGTGAAAAGCACAAAGCCCCATGAGGACTAAGGGGAAGGGTGAGTTACCATTGCCAACTTATTCAACTCAAGGATGAGTATCTTTGTTATACACTTGGTACCTTTGAGAAGTAGGCATTATAGCAACTCCTGATCAACAACCTAAAGTTCCACTACTTGCTCGGGACGAGCAAGGGGTAAGCTTGGGGGGCTTGTTGACGGTCGTTACGGACCAATTTCGACCGTCAATTAGTCAAATAAATGAGAAGGACTAGGCGTGTCTTACACGCATTTTACTTAGAAATAACCTAGTTCCACTTGTACCTCTAGATTTTTAGTGTGCAGGTGGATAATGATGAATTCCAGGCCCCGAGGCGACAAATCAACACTTTTACAAAACTTCCACTTCGCCGCGGGAATCAACTCCAAGATAAAAGGCCAATGACCACGAAATACAACACAAAGAAGGCCACAAGCACCTGGATCAAAGACCAACATCCAGTGGGGGAGCCAACTGCCAAAGCCCAGCCCAGGAGGGGCCAGGACCAGTTCGGCCGAACCCACCGGGGTGGTTCGGCCGAACCAGGATGGTGGCCCCCCGGCCCACTTTTCTCCGGCGGTTTGCCCACCGCCTCCGGAGGTCGGTTCCACGCGCATTAAATGCCACCGACCTACGAAACCGCCTCCAGGAGCCGACCTTTCAAGCCTATATAAGGAGGGGTACCCCCCTCCTTAACACACACAACAACACAAGGATCATTCTCTCCTCACACTAGAAGTTTAGAGGCTTTCTAGGTAGTGCTAGGCTTAGTAGTGGGCTGCCTCATTGCTCCCAAGGTCTTGTGGAGAATTGGGTATAGCTCTTGTATCCTCTCTTTGTAAGACTTGATCTTTTATATATGGAATACTTCCGTTTATATCCTTGTCATGAGCTTGACAGAGTAGTCATGATCTTGCTTGATCGTTCATCGTTCGTTCATATGAGTTCATCGTTCGTTCCTCGTTCTTCATTAATAGAAGATGAACACATATCGAATGTTCTTCGTTCGTTCATACTTGATCATCGATTACTCTTGATCTTACTTGGTTGATTGCCGTTCGTCGCTCATTCTTGAGCGACGAACGCCTTTGCATGACTTAGTGCTAGCTTTGATCCTTTCGTCGGCTTATGCTAGTTAGACTAGTGTTCTTATGAATAGGCTTCGGGTTCATCGTCCCGCAAGGGTGCTCTAGATTTACCACCATGTCGATCCGTAGGATTGGGGTGCCTCGAGGGATCTAGAGTTGTGGTTAGTGACGCCGGCATGGTGTCTGGGGTTATCTACCCACCTTTGAATGTGCTTCGTGTCCCACGGTTTGTAGAGGTAGGTGACAAGAAGTGACAGCCTTGTCATCCAAAGTAATCCTCCACGTTCGGGCATGGCATAGGAGTCTAAAAGGCCGGAGTCGCGAGGCGGACCTCGCGTAAGACGGATCTCCCGATGATGCCTAGGCATTAGACGCTTGCTTGCGCTTGCATGATCTTGGATGTTAGGTAGAAGCTGCGCACTCATATGAATGTTGTATCATTAGGAGTAGTGGTCTCGCTAGTCTAGTTTAGCTTTATCTAGGATTGCCTCTATCCCTTTTATTAGAGAATGCATTGCCTTGGTGTGTGTCACACTATCCTCAATTTATTGCTCCTAACCCCTGCATTGGAATGTGATCACTTCATCACTCTTTTGTAACACCATGAGCATAAGTACTCTTATCAACCATGTCTTCCTTTGGGAAAATATAAATACGATACCCTTGAATACTCTCGGGTGAAATGCTACAACGGGTTATCCGTCCGCTTGCGGATATTCATGACCCACCTTATAATACATATCTAGTACTTGTACCGGATGTGGATTATTTGGTTAAATAGTGCAAGTGACTTAAACCCTTGGCTCTCCCGCGGTCACGTGTTTCTTTCCGCGTGACCTTAAGAGATGCCAACAATATGATGAGTCGGCCGATTAACGAACCGGAAGACGGGAAATTAGGTCACGGTTTTGTGTCGGCCGACGAATTAGAAGAGGTAGATATAGGGGATGGAGACAAGCCTCGGCCGACATATATTAGCAAGAAATTGTGTAAAGAAGTAAGAGATGAATTGGTGGCCTTATTGGAAGAATTTAAAGATTGTTTTGCTTGGGATTATAGCGAGATGCCTGGACTCGGCCGATCGATTGTTGAACATCGGCTGCCCACCAAACCCGGATATCGGCCATATAAGCGGGGGCTCGAAAAATTGACCCTAGGTATTATGAAGCCGTCAAAGAAGAAATTATCGGATTATATGAAGCCGGCTTCATTAGGCCATGCCGATATGCGGAGTGGGTTTCCGGTATTGTGCCGGTGGAAAAGAAAAACGGAAAGATGCGGGTCCGCATTGACTTCAGAAATTTGAATAAGGCGACTCCGAAAGATGAGTACCCAATGCCAAACGCCGATTTGTTAGTTGATGCAGCCGCCGGCAACAAAATTTTGAGCTTTATGGATGGAAATGCTGGGTACAACCAGATTTTTATGGCCGAAGAAGATATACCGAAGACAGCGTTCGGATGCCCGGAGCGTTGGGACTATATGAGTGGGTTGTCATGACCTTCGGACTAAAAAATGCTGGTGCTACATATCGGAGAGCCATGAATTTTATATATCACGATTTGATTGGCCGATTGGTGGAAATTTATATTGATGATGTCATGGTGAAATCAAAATCGGTTGGAAGTCATGTGGCTGATCTCGGAGAAGTGTTGAAGAGGACAAGACAATACGGCCTGAAGATGAACCCCCTCAAGTGTGCATTTGGTGTCTCAAGTTGGACAATTTCCGGGGTTTATTGTGCATGAAAAGGGAGTTGAAGTCGGCCCTAAGAGTATTGATTCTATCGAAGAGCTGGAACCGCCGACGAACAAGACGAAGCTCCAGTCCCTGATCGGCAAGATTAATTTTATTAGGCGATTTATCTCGAACTTGTCCGGTCAACTTGATGTATTTACACCATTATTAAAACTCAAGGCCAATCAAGAATTTCGGTGGGAGCCGATCCATCAAAGGGCTTTAGAAGATATCAAGAAATATTTGGTGTCCCCACCGAGTGATGGTTCCGCCAAAGTCGGGCACACCCTTTAAGTTATATTTATCGGCCAATGATAGGTGCATCGGTGTTGGTATTTCTTACGTCACGAATAAATCCGCAAGCGCACGGAATACCGTTGTAGCACTTCACCGGGAGTATTCCAAGGTATCGTATTTATATCCGCGAGGGAACGGAGTATTTACGCAACAAGGTTAGTTTACCCAAGGACAACCAAGACAACGTAGCAAAATAGGGTCGAGAGGGTGACTCTTATCTATTTATCCTTTAAAGGTAGACGAACGCAAGCTAGACTTGTTTACTTCGGGCACCGTCTTAGGCTTGGTGCGCCAAGCCACTCCGGTCTCGAAAGCTCTACTATGTACCCGAACGTGGAGGGTTCCTTTGGATGACAGGGCTGTCACTTCCTGCCACCTACCTCTACAAACCGTGGGGCACACAGCAAACAAAGGCGATCTCCGGCCTAGACACCACGTCTATGCTATTGACCGCTACTCTAGCCTCGGCCTAGAGCGAGTTCAGAAAGCTAGAGCACTTCTTGCGAAGCGATGATCCCGTAAACAAGTATAACAAGAATTACGTCTAACAAAGATATGTCACGATAGATAAGTAGATCACCACGTATAAATCACCTAAAAGAGTGTTTACACGCCAAGGTAAAAGGAAAGGAAATACTACTCCACTTTATAAAAGGGAGGAACACTCCTTCCTTTTCCTTGCCCTCTCTCCTATTCTACTAAGATACAAGAGGCCCTTGGCCTAAGGATGAGAATTTTGTCTTCTATCTTGATGTTGGTGGTGTGTTGAGAGAGGGGGTATAGCCCTTTATTTATAGCCTTGGAAGGTCGGCAACTTGGAGGCGGTTCCGGACGTCGGTGGTATTAATTGCAGGTGGAACCGACCTCCGGACGTCGGTGACGAACCGCCGAGAGAAAAGTGGGCCGGGGGGCCCACTGTCGGTTCGGCCGAACCGGTAGGGCGGTTCGGCCGAAGCGGCTCAGGCTCCCCGGGCTTGGTTCTTCTCTGGTGCCTTCCTCTGGGCTGTGTCTTGGCCCAATCCACTTGCTTGGTTTGATGTTGAGGCCCTGTTTTGTGGTTTTGGGCTTTTGGACGATATTCTTTAGTCAGGGAAAATCCGTCGATTGCAAAGTCCATGTTTCGTGCATGTTTTCCCTGTTTTCATATGAATTGCACCTGCATTCATCATTTCACCAAGACTAGTGGAATTTGTTAGAAATAATCCCTATGTCTATTCTTGGTGATGGTGTTTGATTCAAAAAGATGCAATATGTTGACGGTAAAATTGGACCATAAGGACCGTCAACAAGACCCCCACACTTAGCTCTTTGCTCGTCCTCGAGTAAAGGTGGGAGCGTAAGTTGAGAGATCTCTCCTCTTAGAGACCTGCACACATGTTATTACAAGCCACACCGTTTTACTTGTGAACATGACGGTGGCTAACATGCATTCTTGGATGATTGATAAGTGGAACAGCTCATGACTCAAGTCACTATACTTTTGCTCACTAAGCACCTTGGGTTTTTGAAAGTTTTGAAAATAAACAACATGACTCCCGCTCCTCTTTGATTCTCTTGAATCGCTCAAAAAGTGTTTTCCTCACCAAGGCATTGTGTTGCCTCTCTTTTTCCTACTTTTTAGGCTTGTATGTGGAGCTCGGTAGGGAATGAGAGAGGCATACTTGTATCACAAATATTGCTAAGCCAAAAGAAAGGATCCATGGAGAAGCCAAGTCATGCAACCTTGATCAAGAAGTGCGTGTGTGTATGGATATGAAAAAGTGACAACTCCTATTGTAATTGACCCCTCTTTATTTTGCATTTTCAAAACATGGCTATCTTTTTATTTTCTTTCTTTTCTTTTCTTGCTCTATGCTTGAGCATCTCTTCTCTTTTTCATTGCTCATCTTTGTGAGCTTTCTTTTCATTGCTCATCTGTGTGAGCTTTTCATTGCTCATACGTGTGAGCTTTTCTTTCTACATAGCCATGTCTTGTTTATGCGTGATTGAGAGAGAGAGAGAGGTAAAAAGAGGTGCAAGCGAGGAGTGTCTTTATTTTGGTGGGGTGCTAGCTCCCGGTGTAGGAGTTTAGCCCTTTTTTTGGTGGAGTGTACGTGCTCTTGATCAAGAGAGCATGACAAGTTTCTCTCTAGGGTCACTCAATTTTGGTAAAGCTCATTGCAAACACAAGCAGCATATGTATGTAAGTTTTGCAAGGTATGATCGTCATATGGCATTGGTAGGCATTTTTGTATCAAGAGAGGAGCATGAAGCCATGGTATTTTTGTTTTGTGAAATAAAATTCCCAAGGACTCGGTAAGCTAAGCATAAGATCATTTCGTCGAGCCATATCACACTTGCCAATAATCTAGAAAAACATGGGTCCTATGGATTTGATTATTTGTTCACGGGCAAGTGGTGATGAAGCGAGTAATAAAAAGTGTGCAAGATCATCATGAGAGTATTAGGGAGAGACTTGGGATTTTCAAAGGTATTCAAAAGAAATCTTCCCAAATTTTAGTTGGTCAAGTTTTAGTAATTGTTTTTCGCGTCTCGGAATGAACTTGACAAATAAGGTAGGCAAAAAGGAAGTGTGAGAAACAAACTCAAGTGCCACGAGGAAGCGGGGGCTGAGTGGGACCCACCGAGGGTTCGGCCGAACCACCCTTTTGGGTTCGGCCGAGCGGCTCAGGCCTCACTTGCGCTCGTTTCGCAGCTTGTGTTTGTGTTGTTTTCCTCGTGATGTTTCTGCGCGCTTCGCGTGTGTTTGTCTTTGCTTTCCGCGATGTCCCCCCCACACTTGCCTTTTTGCACTGTTTCCTTCAAAAGATAGACAAAAGACATTTGGAAACAAAATTTGCTCTGCCGGTATGGAAGCCGGGGAGCACTAATATGATTGAATTAAAACAGTAGGCGTATTACAAAAAGGATCGAAAGATTTCTAAGGTTTATGCGTTCTACGTCCTACTCTTAATCTTTCTTAATTTTCCTCTCCTCCTCCCGCAGTTTCGCCTTCTCTTCTTCGATCATCTCTAAGGCGAGGTCGTGCTTGCGCCCATCCTCCGGTGAGGGTCTCGATGAGGTCTTCATCCTTCTTCTTCTCCCTCTCGAGGTGGTTGTAGAGGTTACGGAGAACCCCATTCTCTTTTTTGGCGCGCTCTAGCTGCCGGCGAAGCTCCTCAATGAGGCGGATAGCGTTGTCGAGTGCTTCGCCTTCTTCAATCCATTCATGGGGCTTCTTCCTTTTGCTGCTGCCGTCCGAGATGTCGGACGAGGCGCTGCTATGTTCGCTCATGATGTAGGAAGTGGAGGAGATGAAAAGATTGGGTGGAGAGGAGAAGTATAAATAGGGGTTTTCTACCCCGAGCGCGCTCGACAAGGTTTTTATTTTCCAGCAGAAAATAAAGAAAGGAGGAAGGAGATATTGGATTTTTGGCAAAAGATGGGCGCCGGGGAGATCGGGCCGGTTCGGCCGAACCACAAAGTGGGGTTCGGCCGGACTGCCTTTTCTTCCTACGGTTTCCTTCTTTTTTCTGGTTTATTTCTTGCTATATTTATTCAAAGGAAAGTACTGCTACGGGTGATGAAGTAAAACGGGGGATATCATGAGAGATATTTCAAATCAATCAAGTGCATGACATCAAATTCTTTATCTTTATCGGGCTCGAAATAAATTTTAAGGCGCTGACCATTTACCTTAAATATTTTACCTTCGTCGTCTTGAAGTGTGATTGCTCCATGTGACGAGGTGTCAATAACCGTGTATGGTCCGTCCCATTTACTTCTTAATTTTCCATGCCCGAAGAGTTTCACCAGTGAATTGAATAGCAAGACTTTATCTCCAACCTTGAATACCTTTATCTTTATCTTTTTGTCGTGCCACCTTTTTGTCCTTTCTTTGTATATAGCTGAGTTGTGGTAAGCTTTGTCTCTCCATTCTTCTAACTCAGCTATCTCCATTTTTCTTTTGCGTCCGGCACCATTAAGGTCCATGTTCCATTTCCGGATGGCCCAATACGCTCGGTGTTCCGTCTCGATGGGTAAATGACATGTTTTCCCGTACACGAGCTGGTATGGGGACATGCCTATGGGTGTCTTATATGCTGTACGGTATGCCCATAGTGCATCGGGTAGCTTGTCCTTCCATCCCTTCCCCATTTACTGTTACGGTCTTTTGCGGGATCCGCTTGATTTGCTTGTTTGAGGTCTCGGCCTGCCCTTGGTTTTGAGGGTGGTATGGAGTAGCGATATTATGCCTTGATCCAAGTTCTCTTAGGAAGCGTCGGAAGGTCTTATCAATGAAGTGAGACCCTCCGTCGCTTATCACTAGCTTCGGTGTTCCAAACCTCGGGAAGATAATTTCGTGGAACATCCGGCGAGCATGCTTGGCATTTGCGGCCACTGCAAGGCATTGCTTCTACCCACTTAGACACGTAGTCTACCGCCACCAAGATGTATTCGCGGTCATGTGACTTGGTGAACGGTCCCATGAAGTCAATGCCCCATACGTCGAAGAGCTCGACTTGTAAATTGTAGTTGAGGGGCATTGCATCTCTTGCCGTGATGCCTCCAACTCTTTGACATTACGGGCATCGCACGACAAATTCCTTTGTGTCTTCGTACATGGCTGGCCAAAAGAAACCACTTTGCCATATCTTGGCACTGTGTACGAAACACGCCGTAGTGTCCCCCGTATGGCGATGCATGGCACTTCTCAATGATTCGTGTGCTCTCGGGTATGGGCACACATCGCCTTAGCAATCCATCGGCGCGAGACACGGTAAAGGAAGGGTTCTTCCCATAAGTGACGGCGACTCTCATAGATGAGTCGTTTCTTGCTCTTTCCGGGTGGTACGTACCCCGTTGCCATGAAGTTCACAATGTCGGCGTACCATGGATGTGAGTCCCTTATTAGGAGCAGCATGTCGTCACGTAGGAAATCATTGATGGGTAATTCCTGCAGGTTAGTGAATTGTATACGCGACAAATGATCTGCCACGGAATTTTCTACTCCTTTTTTATCACGGATTTCTACATCAAATTCTTGGAGTAGAAGAACCCATCGTATCAAACGGGGTTTAGCATCCTTCTTATTGAGCAAAAACTTTAAAGCAGCATGATCGGTGTAAACAATGACTTTTGCTCCGAGTCAAGTAGGATCTAAACTTATCAAAAGCAAAAACGACGACAAGGAGCTCTTTTTCGGTGGTAGTGTAATTTAATTGAGCTCCGAGTCAAGGTTTTGCTTGCATAGGAGATTGCATGATGCTTTTTATCTCTAGTTTGGCCAAGAACAGCCCCTACGGCAAAATCACTAGCATCACACATTATCTCAAAAGGCGGCGTCCAATCGGGGGGTTGGATGATTGGCGGCGAGATGAGTGCATTTTTAAGGGTAGTGAAAGCAGTCATGCATTCATCGATAAACTCAAAGGGTGCATCCTTCGCAAGTAGATTTGTAAGGGGTCTAGCAATTTGAGAGAAATCTTTGATAAAACGACGATAGAACCCCGCATGTCCCGAGAAAGCTGCGAATGCCCCTAATATTCACGGGAGGTGGAAGCTTTTCTATAACTTCTAATTTAGCTTTGTCCACCTCTATCCCCCTTTCGAGAAATTAAATGCCCTAGAACTATGCCTTCTCTAACCATGAAATGGCATTTTTCCCAATTGAGCACTAAATCATTTTCTTGACAACGTTGCAAGACTTTGTCTAAATTTTCTAAACAATGATCAAAGGTTTTTCCATAAACGGAGAAATCATCCATGAATACTTCCATAATCTCTTCGATCATGTCGGAAAAGATAGACATCATGCAACGTTGAAAAGAAGCAGTGCATTGCAAAGCCCAAAGGACATTCGTCGATAGGCGTAAGTTCCATAGGGGCATGTGAAAGTGGTCTTACTTTGATCGTCGGGATGGATGGGGATTTGATGATATCCTGAATACCCATCAAGGAAACAAAAGAAAGAATTATTTGCCGGCCGTTCCAACATCTCATCGATGAAGGGCAGCGGAAAATGATCCTTCTTTGTAGCCTTGTTAAGTTTCCGGTAATCTATGCACATCCTCCATCCCGTGACGGTGCGTTGAGGGATCAACTCATTTTTGTCATTACGGATGACCGTCATTCCTCCCTTCTTGGGTACAACCTGCCTTGGACTCACCCACTCGTTGTGTGGAACAGGGATAGATAATGCCGGCATGTAAAAGTTTTAAGACCTCCTTTTTAACGACCTCCCGCATCGCATTGTTCAACCTCCTTTGAGGTTCCCTAGATGGTGTACTATCGGGGCCTATGGGAATGCGATGGGTGCAAAGAGCGAGGGCTAATTCCCTTGAGGTCTCCAAGCGAGTACCCAAAAACGGAGTGATGTTTTTCTAGCACGGCTAAGAGTTTTGCAGTTTCCTCCTCCGAAAGCTTGTCACTTATGATGACGGGGGTTTCGGGATTTCCGTGAAGAAAAACGTGGCGCAAGCCTGGTGGAAGAGTTTTGAGTTCTACGGGAGGTGGCGTAGGTGTAAAAGTTTCGGGCAGCTCAAAAGTTTCCGCCGAATCATCCTCTTCCAAAATGAAATCAAGAGCATCTTCATCCAAGGATGATTCGGGGTTTTCATGAGGAAAAATTGCCATAACCTCCTCCATGCATTCTTCTTCCACAAGCGGCTCCTCGGCAAAAGAGTTTTGTGCATGAATGATAGGAAGAGAAAAAGTTTTCTTGCCGAGGGTGAAGTCTAAGGTTCCTAAAGGTGATATCCCTAAGAAAAGCTTTTCTATGGGATGACCAGACCAAAACATCGAAATCCAAGATTCGAAAACGTGAAAGTCCGGGGAAACCTTTGCTTCATTATGCTTAATGCAAACATCTCTAATGATCCCCAAACTCTCAAAAAATTGCCCCGGTGAGGCTTTAAGGAGTTTGTCGAGAAGGTGCCCATGTCTCGTTTCCAAATAAAGTTGAAGCAAAAGATTCGGACATGATGTTGGCACCTACTAGAGGATTATAGAGAATATCTACCATTACTCCCCGAATTGAGCCACGAATGGTTGATCTAGGATGATCAAGTCGAAGAACTTCCGAAGAAAGTTCGTTTTCTATCAACCATTCATCACTCATGATTGCTTGTCAACTTCCGAACAGTTTTTAAGAGAATAGATTTTTCAATAGGTTCGGGAGTTGGTGCGAGGAGTGCTTGGTTTCTTTTGATAGGAGTAGTTCAAGGTGTTTCCAAAATCTTCAAAAATTTCTTCCTTGAACTCAAATGGGAACTCAAGAGGTTCATCTTCCTCTATCATTGTTCTTGTGTTAGATGAGGACTCGAGTGCTAGGTGCTCCATCATGGGCACCAAGTGCTTGTGTCTCTTGCACAACGAGTTCCTCATCTTCGACTCCGGCTCTACGAGTAAGTCGGCGGAAAAAGGTGTGTTTTCCACAATTCGATCCAAAAGTTCGTGTGCTTCCGCTATGGTCTTATGAGAAAAAGATCCACCCGCGGCCGTGTCAAGATAAAGTGCGGTATCGTTGCTCAATCCCGAATAAAAGTGTTGTAATAAAACGGGTTCGGGGAGCAACAATTGCAGTCGGAGTACGGTTAGAGAACAGAACCGAATCCATGCCGCGCTCAAGGTTTCCTTTTCTTCTTGTCGAAAGCTTATTATTTCCGCTCGTAGAGAAGTGATACGAGACA
The DNA here is from genome assembly GCA_031894775.1 of Chloris gayana. Classification (NCBI taxonomy): domain Eukaryota; kingdom Viridiplantae; phylum Streptophyta; class Magnoliopsida; order Poales; family Poaceae; genus Chloris; species Chloris gayana. The sequence goes on along the minus strand of JAUNZO010000136.1, from coordinate 258,484 downwards.
CGGGGAAGAATGCTAGACAAAATTTGTCTCGCAATTCTTTCCAATCACCGTTCACTCTCTTAGCGGTGTAAGTGTACCATTGCTTCGCCTTCTCATTGAGAGAGAAGGAAACAACTTCCACTTCAATGTTTCTTGTGTCATGCCATGGATCAGTCGGCATGAACACAAATGTTCAAACTCTCGCAAGTGTTCATAAGGATTTTCATGTTTAAAACCCGAAAAGGATAAACCTCTAATCATCGAAATGTAATCGGGGAGAACTCATAGCCGGGTGAAGAAATAGGTTGTGATGATGATGGTGGCTCTAAGAGTTCACCCCGTGGAGTGGAGAAAGATTGGATGGTTGGGTGTGACTCCATGATATGTTTTTGTGAAATTTTGAATGTAAGGAAAAATAAAAACAGAACGGTAAGTAAGATAGATTACGAGGGCAAACCTGATTCGTTACAAAGATAACAACCGCTCCCCGGCAACGGCGCCAGAAATGCTTGTTGGTATTTCTTACGTCACGAATAAATCCGCAAGCGCACGGAATACCGTTGTAGCACTTCACCGGGAGTATTCCAAGGTATCGTATTTATATCCGCGAGGGAACGGAGTATTTCTGCAACAAGGTTAGTTTACCCAAGGACAACCAAGACAACGTAGCAAAATAGGGTCGAGAGGGTGACTCTTATCTATTTATCCTTTAAAGGTAGACGAACGCAAGCTAGACTTGTTTACTTCGGGCACCGTCTTAGGCTTGGTCTGCCAAGCCACTCCGATCTCGAAAGCTCTACTATGTACCCGAACGTGGAGGGTTCCTTTGGATGACGGGGCTGTCACTTCCTGCCACCTACCTCTACAAACCGTGGGGCACACGGCAAACAAAGGCGATCTCCGGCCTAGACACCACGTCTATGCTATTGACCGCTACTCTAGCCTCGGCCTAGAGCCGAGTTCAGAAAGCTAGAGCACTTCTTGCGAAGCGATGATCCCGTAAACAAGTATAACAAGAATTACGTCTAACAAAGATATGTCACGATAGATAAGTAGATCACCACGTATAAATCACCTAAAAGAGTGTTTACACGCCAAGGTAAAAGGAAAGGAAATACTACTCCACTTTATAAAAGGGAGGAACACTCCTTCCTTTTCCTTGCCCTCTCTCCTATTCTACTAAGATACAAGAGGCCCTTGGCCTAAGGATGAGAATTTTGTCTTCTATCTTGATGTTGGTGGTGTGTTGAGAGAGGGGGTATAGCCCTTTATTTATAGCCTTGGAAGGTCGGCAACTTGGAGGCGGTTCCGGACGTCGGTGGTATTAATTGCAGGTGGAACCGACCTCCGGACGTCGGTGACGAACCGCCGAGAGAAAAGTGGGCCGGGGGGCCCACTGTCGGTTCGGCCGAACCGGTAGGGCGGTTCGGCCGAGCCGGCACAGGCTCCCACGGGCTTGGTTCTTCTCTGGTGCCTTCCTCCGGCTGTGTACTTGGCCCAATCCACTTGCTTGGTTTGATGTTGAGGCCACTGTTTTGTGGTTTTGGGCTTTTGGACGATATTCTTTAGTCAGGGAAAATCCGTCGATTGCAAAGTCCATGTTTCGTGCATGTTTTCCCCTGTTTTCATATGAATTGCACCTGCATTCATCATTTCACCAAGACTAGTGGAATTTGTTAGAAATAATCCCTATGTCTATTCTTGGTGATGGTGTTTGATTCAAAAAGATGCAATATGTTGACGGTAAAATTGGACCATAAGGACCGTCAACAATCGGCTCAGCATTGACTCAAGAACAGGGAGGGAAAAGAGCGGGTCATATTTTATCTCAGCCGCAAATTAATTGGTGCAGAAACACGGTATCCGGAGGTGGAAATGTTATGTCTCTGTCTGTATTTTTCATGCACAAAACTAAGGCATTATCCGTTAGCCGAGGAATGCACTTGTGGTTTGCCGGGCCGATGTCGTAAAATATATGCTATCGGCCCCGGTCCCTAAAGGTCGGTTGGGCAAATGGATGTTGGCAATTGCGGAGTTTGATCTAGGCTATGAATCTGCCAAAGCAGTAAAAGCGCAAGTATTGGCCGATTTAATAGTGCAACACGGTGAACACTCGGCCAAATACGTGGAACCGGTGCCATGGACGGTGTTCTTTGACGGTTCAATTTGCAAGGAAGGAAGTGGAATCGGCTTAGTTGTTGTGTCGCCTCGGGGGCAATACGTGGATACTCTATTACGGTAGAGGCGCACACCAACAACTAAGTCGAATATGAGGCGGTATTGAAAGGACTGGAACTACTCATCGATGCTGGGGCTGATTTTGTGGAAATTTTCGGCGATTCCTTGTTGGTCGTGAGTCAGCTGGCCGATGAGTATGAGTGTAAAGATGAAATATTGTTGCAATATCATAAAAAGTGCCAGAAGTTGATGAAAAGATTCAAGTGTGTTAAAATCAGCCATATACCAAGAGAGCAGAACTTGAAGCAAATAACTTGGCTCAACTAGCATCCGGATATCGGCTCGCCGGAAATAGCTTGGAAATAGCCGATATTGAAAAGGCCGATTGGCGCACGGAAATTCGAAATTTTTTGAGCAATCCATCCCAACCTACGAGATAAGAAGATAAGATATAAAGCCTTGAAGTATGTGCTGTTGGATGATCAATTATTTTTCAAGACAATTGATGGGGTGCTTCTCAAATGTATTGATGACACCGAAGCCAAAGTGGTAATGAGCGAAGTACATGATGGGATTTGCGGAACGCATCAATCGGCCCATAAAATGAAGTGGCTGCTAAGGCGAGCTGGTTATTACTGGCCGACAATGTTGGCCGATTGTTTCAAATATTATAAAAGTTGCCAAGATTGCCAAAAATTCGGGCCTATACGAGGGCGCCTGCATCGGCCATGAATCCGGTGATCAAACCTTGGCCGTTCGGAGGCTGGGCCATGGATATGATCGGCCGGATAAATCCAGCATCAAGCAAAGGACATCAATACATATTGGTAGCTACAGATTATTTCACAAAGTGGGTTGAAGCGGCACCCTATCGCAAAGTTTCTACGGCTGACGTGATAACGTTTGTTAAGGAGCATATCATTTATAGATTTGGGATTCCAGAAACAATCACGACGGATCAAGGATCAGTATTCACGTCGGACGAATTTCAATCTTTTGCTTGAAGAGATGGGGATTAAGTTGATTAATTCATCGCCGTATTATGCCCAAGCCAATGGCCAAGCTGAAGCGGCAAATAAGAGTCCGATCAAGTTGATCAAGCGGAAAATACAGGAGTATCCTCGTAAATGGCACATGAAATTGATGGACGCTTTGTGGGCTTATCGTATGTCACGGCATGGGGCCATGCAAGTCGCGCCGTATCAGCTTGTATATGGGCACGAAGCCGTATCGCCATGGGAGACAGCTATCGGCTCCGGAAGGATTGAATTGCAACAAAAGCTTTCGGCCGATCAGTACCACGGATTGATGATGGATGAATTAGAAGATGTAGTACAAAATCGGCTGGATGCATTGGAAAAAATAGAGCGAGAATAAGGCAAGGGTCGCCCGCCATTATGATAAGAAGGTTGTGCAGAAACAGTTTAAAGAGGGCGATTTGGTCCGGAAGCTTAGGATGCCGATCGGCGTGAAAGACAATCGGTTTGGTAAATGGTCGCCTAATTGGGAAGGACCCTATTTGATTAGCCGATCGGCACCGGGTAACGCATATATTTTGAAAGAGTTAGCAGGAGAAGAATTCGGCCGAGCACTTAATGGGAAGTATTTGAAGCGGTATTATCCTAGTATTTGGATTAACTCGTAGTGTTCGGCCTAAAAGAGACTACAGCCGATGTCGGTGTACATCGCCTTGAGATGGCCGATACGAGAACATCGCCCTTAGCCAAAAAATATGAAAGTAAAACGAAGGAAGTCACGAGATAAATCAGCCGATGTTTTAAAACGTCGTCTTCGGTTGGCCGATATCATCTGTATATCGCCCTTAGTGCAAAAAATAGTTACGACAAAATCTTGTTCAAATCCTATTACATCTAAACATAATCGACGGCCTCGGCGCGGGACAAGAGGTCTTGGACGGCAGATAATGCACGGGCCAGCATGGAGTCAAGTTTGGCCATGACCGGCGGGTCGTCCTCGACGGGGCCGACATCGGCTGCGCCGCGGCAACCATCTTGTCGGCCGCTTGGATTGCCTCGTCCGTCGTTTTCTGTTGGGCCGCCACGTCGGCCAGACGGCTGCGCGATGGTGGCTTCCGGGGCCGCCGCTTCCTTCTCCTTGAGAGCCGGCGATGCTCTCAAATCGGCAATCTCTTGGTTGATTACCTGCAGTTCATCCTGCCGATTTGAGAGTTGCTCTTGCATCTCCTGGGTCTTGCGGGCCTCCTCCTCGGAACGCTTGATAGAGTTCTCGGCGAGTAACGCGGCTTGCTGCTGCTCCGCGTGGCGAGCCGGACGCTGCTCGGGCACGGATGAAGTCCATTTGCCGGTACTCCATGTATGCCACACGGTGCGAGCATCGCGCACATCCTCCGGGAGCTCGGTCCGGACCTCCAAGTACCGGGCCCGTATGGGGTGGGCGTCGGCCACCAAGCGATCGACCGAAGAAGCCTCAAGCCTGCGCGCGATTTCGGCCATGGTAGTAAGACCAGAAGCGAGATACCAAAATCGGCGCAGGACGAGGGAAGCTGAGCGCACTGAAATACCAAGAGAAATAAGATGAAACTAATGATCGGCGGCGAATCAAGGAAGAAATAGTAAAAACCAACCTGCGAAGCGTCGACGCGAAGCGGCCGGACGTCTATCGGCTGTGCCATTGAACCCACGAGGTTCGTGTGTTCCAATCAGCTCTCGGCCGGCCGATCCACCTTCGTCGGCGACATCCTCGGAGGCGGCATCGGGCGATACTCGCCAACGAGGCTCATCGACAGCGGTACCTACGGGAGAAGCCGCGGGCGGCTCCTGGCCGGCCGATTCTTCGTCGGCAGCGGTGCCTTTGGGAGAAGCCGTGGGCGACACACGGCCGGCTTGTTCGGCTTCGGCGGCGACCTCGAGAGACGCAGGCCGATCCGAGCAAGTTGAGCTCTCCGTAAGGTTTGGATCGGCCTGGCTTAGTACGACTTCGGGCGCCGGAGCTGTTTGAATCGGCCTTTCGGGCGTCGGCGTCCTGGCCCGTGGAGGAGTTGACGGGCGGATCGGCCTATCGGGCGTTGGCATCCGGGCCCGAGGAGGACGAATCGCCGATTCCTGCTAAGAACTCATAGTTAGACAGCATGTAAAGTGAAAAGGAATCGGCCGATCATACAATAATAACCTGACGCAGCGGAGATGGTTCATCGTAGTAGTCCGGGTCGGACGGGCGCACGGGCTGCTTTAGCAGCGCGCGATATCGCTTCGGGGCCTGAGTGGACCCTGCAGGCTGGCACATTAGCCTTCCTCTTTTGGAGGGTGGCTGTTTTGGTTTTGGCCTTGCGAGCAGTGGCGCCCCTCGACTCATCGCCGCAAATGCTTGAGCAGGAGTACGGTCGGTGAAGCCGATATTTGGAACAATTGGGCTCGGCATTAAATATGCAATCGGCCGGCCACTAATGCTCGGGTCGGCGGCTCCTCCGAGTCCGGCTGAAAGAGAATATACAAGGGTGAGCATTTGGAGTGGCCGATTTCATTTACAAAATCGGCCTTACAAAAATAAATTGGCTATACGTACCTCGGCGAAGGGTTCTCTCGGGACTAGACCGGAGAAGAAGGAAGCGGTGTTCCGGCTGCGGAGGTGCCGGTTCCACTTGCCCCACCAACGGTCAAAAGGGCGGGTACTCCGGGCGCCGGGGAAAATCCGGCCAAGTCGTCGGTGACGACATCGGCGGTGCGGCCGATGAGCCAATTCCATTGAATGGCGTTATCGACGGCAGCCCGCGCCTTTATCTGCCCCACATAGAAGAGGTCGGGGGCAAGCGGCGAAGCCAAGTTGGCGGGCCGCCACCGACGGGTGGTAGAACTCATAGGAGCAGAAAGCCTTGCTCCCGAGCAATAAGTCCCGTCGGCAGCGGACGGGGGCGGAGGCGGGTGGTGAAGATCTTGACTGCCTCCCCGTCGGCCGTTGGGAAAGTTGGGTCTATCGGAAAAGGAGTGTCGTACCCCTTCGCGAAGAAATCAATGTACGGATACCAATCCGTACTTTCGTTGTTGAGGCCCTTGTAGAGGGCGGCGAACCAATACGCCGAGGTTGTCATCGACATGGCCGCCCCGGTGCCATGGATAATGCTTCCCCGAAAGAGATGCACCGACTGGATGCGGGCGTGGCCGATTCGGCGTAGTTGCCGGGGAAGGTGAGCACACCGAGGTCCGGATCGATGGCCTTGGTGGTGTGAAGGGACAACCACATTTGGATAAACCACCAAGGGCCACCCGGGTTCTTGGCTGATCGGCCGGAGCGCAACTCCACCGAAACCTGGTGAAGAAGGAGGTACGCCGATCCCGGAAGATACTTGCCCATGGGAAGGGCATAGCTGTCGGCCAACCTATCGGCTATCGGCGAGAAAATTGTTTGTGGGGCTCACACCGACCCCACGGAAGAAAAAGTGGTCGAGCCACATGTTGAGGAAGGCCACATGCTCGCGGCGATCGACCGTGCCGTGCCCCTTGTTGTAGGTCCGAATATAGACCTTCCAGCCCCTGGTGTCCTTAGGGTTGATCCGGTGGGAGGACTTGATACGGATAGCATCCGGAGTGGCCTCCGCCGTGATATTCGAGATCGGCCAACATGACCGTGTCCGGGAGGGTCATGGTAGCCGGGCCGTGGCCGAACATAAAGCGATTCGGTGCATCGACCGAGAGATAGCAGGCGGCCGCCGACAACGGTTCATTCTTGTGATGATCGGCCGGAGAAAGCTTGATGGCATGGGCGATGCCGATGTTGGCCCAACCTTGCGGATGGACGGCCGACACCCGGTTATACCAATCACGCCATCCTGCAACGGGGTCGGCCATGACCGAAAGCTGCTGGCCCACTCGGCCGATAGTGGGGATTGTTGCCGAAACGGAACTCGGTTCGTTTCGGCACGGATGAGAACTGTGGGGTCGGGATCACCCATAGGACCCAAGAAGAAGTGAGTTGGGATGTTGGATGGGATAACGACTTGGTTCCGGATTTCCTAAAAACAAGGAATAGGGCTAAAATGAGAAGCGGAACGGAAAAAGGATAAATCGTGAAAATGAACAAGAACAAGAACACAAAGAAAATTGCAAAAGTAGAAAAGAGGGATGCCCGAATGTACATTACCTCCGGAACGGCGTTGGTGAGTGGCGGCAACGCGGCCGCGGCAGCGGCGGCCGCAGCGAGCGAGGATTCATGGTCGCTGGGGAAGAAAGACGGCGACGGCGCGATGAGAAGTTGAAAAGGCTCAAGGAGGAAAAGGTCGCCGGAACGAGAGGAAGGTGAAGGCCAATGAGAGGAAACGAGATGGGAAATGACCGGGGGTGGCCCCGGGTTTTATGAAGAAGTGACGGGCGATAAAACCGGCGCAATAAAAGAGAGCGGATCGGTCCGACGCATGCGTTGCATACCCCGGACTCGGGGGACATGTGTTGACGCCGGTTTTTGACCAAGGGACCCATTGTCGGCGACTATAGGCCAAAAGAGGGCCGGTGGGCCGAAGACCGACGGCCGCATGGACGAGTAAGAGGCGCGTCCCTCCCGGGAATCGTGCGCGGACACCAACGAGAAGAGCATAATATTGATGGGCCTGGCCCACGTTGTGAAATTAGAAATAATAGTTTAATTTTGGAAAAGGATCTTAGTCGGTTAGGAAATCGGCCCGAAGAGGGTCCGAGTAGGATTCTTTGTGCCGAGTATAAATATGTACTCGGATGTAATATGTAAACTCGATTTACATCCAACACAACTTTAGGCGCATCGCCAAACCCTAATTTTCTGTCAAGTCTTTACTGTTTTCGTGCGGGGATCTTCGGGGCTCCGGTCGACAATAAGTTGGCTTGATAAGGTAATTATGTTGTCTAGTTTCTCGGCGCATTGTTCGTAATTAGATGGCTTAATTTCTAGTTATCCGGCGATCAAATCTGTTCTCGATCGGCTTAGTGAGTATCGGCCGGGATGAGTCATGTTGACCTGGTCCGGGCTCGAGGTGGAGGTAGTTTGACTTGTCCTGCCTCCCGTTCCAGCCTTTGCTCGCAACGCCGATTTGCCTCGGATTTGGTTGTCCGAGTCACGGTAGCCGCTATGAGAATTCCTTTACATCTTGGCCGATTCGATCGTGCAGATTCGGTTGACGTGTCCTGTGTTTGCCTTTGCGATAGTTGACTTGTTCTAGGCGCATGCAGCCGATTGGTTAGGGTGTAGATTTACTTTCATAGTTGAGGCGTTTATGGTTGTGCTTGTCTTGAATCGGCCGGGCGTGCGCGGCCGTTAGACCTGGTCCAGCCTCGTGCCATCGGTTGACTTGTCCTGTTGGAGCGACCGGTCGATTCGGGATCTGCATGGTTGTATTTGTCTTACTTGTTCTTTCGAAGTGTTTAGCCGATTGCTTATCACGTTCATTAGCTGTTTTATGTTCGATTAGTACCAAACCTGTTAAAGCTGCTTTTGAACCCAAGTTATTAGTATGATTTTATTGATCATCATTATCCATTTAGATAGATCTAATAATTCACTGCTATAATCGATGGCGAGAATCGGCCAAATACTCGATCGGCCGATTTATTACTCTAATTGATGATTGAACTATCTTCCTGCTATCGAATTTATTACTCTCCGGACAACGGTGTGTTGGTGACTTTTGACGTCAACGGTTGCCAAAGCCGCGCGACCCCAGGTTAAAAACCCAGCCGCTCAAACCATCCCGAACTTCCGAAAACAACAACTCCCTTGCTTGTGGCCTGCGGGCCGCTCGGTATGGGCCTCCGAACGTGGGCCCGCTTATGAACGCGTGGGCCGATAGGGGCGGTCGACGGGCCGTCCGAACACCCACAATGCTAGTAATGGCGGGCCAGCTAGTAGGAGGCCCTTGATCCAGGGGCTTGGGCCCACAGGTCCAATATTTTTTAGCATCTATCACGGTGGGTCCCACCGATCGGTGACTCATTCATTGGCTATACGTGTCATTTTTGTTTAGTTCTACATAGATGAAGAAATTCAAAAAAATTAGCAAAATTACAGCACCTTTAGATTGTCATTTTTTTCCCTATATATGGCAAACCACTTCCAAAAACATTTAAATTTCGTGAGATACAAAAAAAAAGTTGAAACTCATTTTAGCAATTATTTGGTTTATTTTTATTCTGCAAAATACGTGGAGTTTTGCCTTGAAACTTGGCATGGCATGACAGGTTCCAACACACTTGTATTTTTTTAAAAAAATTTCTTAGTTTTGAAAAAAAATTGTGTTAAAATAGGCACATGTGCCCTATATGATTCGGGTTGTAGACCCAAATACATAGTAGAATGGCCATGTACATGTTCAGTCATTTTAAAAAATTCAAACAAAAATTCCATGAGTTTATCAGTCCAAACTAGGCACACAAATGAAAAATCAGTGCCAGGTGAATTATGGTTTGAGAAATAGAAATGTATAAACAAATGTTGAAAATGGATCAATATTTGTGTGCATGCACAAATTTAAATTTAATATTTCATGTTTAGATCAAAATAGTACCAAATGACAGAAAATATTTTTACGATAATGTAGAAAAAAAATCACCTCATTTGGACCAGAGATGAAGAAGATAAACAAGTTTGAAAATTTTAAATCAAATCAAAATGAGAGAAAAAGGTTGGCGCAAGAACCGGTCACGCTCGAGCGCGACACGTGGCTGGAGCGCCACACGCGGAAGTCTACCCGCAACTCTATGCCATCCGGGCCCGGGCGGACCGCGTGGCTGCTTGCCACCGGTAGGTGCGCCCGGCCCCGCGCCCCACCCCGACGCGCGCCTAGCCCCGCGCCCCGCCCCGTCGCGCGCCCGCAGCACTTTAGTACAACATCGGTGGCCAAAGCTGCGCGACGCCGGCTTAAAAACCCGGCCACTCTTTCCACTCTCGAACTTCCGAATACAACTGCTCTTTGCTTGTGGCCCGCGGGCCGCTCGGTATGGGCCTCCGAACATGGGCACCGCTTATGAACGCGTGGGCTAGTAGGGCGGTCGACGGGCCGTTTGAACGCCCACAATGCTAGTAGTGGCTTGCCTTCTAGTAGGAGGCCCTAGATCCGGGGGCTTGGGCCCACAGGACCAATATTTTTTAGCATCTATCATGGTGGGTCCCACCAAGCGGTGACCCATTCATCGGCTATACATGTCATTTTTGTTTAGTAACATAGATGAAGAAATTCAAAAAAATTAGCAAAATTACAGCACCTTTTGATTGTCATTTTATTCCTATATATAGCCAACCACTTCCAAAAACATTTAAATTACGTGAGATACAAAAAAACAAGCTCAAACACATTTTCGCAATTGTTTGGTTTATTTTTATTTTGCAAAATACATGGAGTTTTGCCTTGAAACTTGGCATGGCATTGTTTTGTGACAATTCCAACGCACTTGTATTTTTTTAATTTTTTTCTTAGTTTTGAAAAAAAGTGTGTTAAAATAGGCACATGTGCCCTATATGATTCGGGTTGTAGACCCGAATACATGGTAGAATGGCCATGTACATGTTCAGTGATTTTAAAAAATTCAAACAAAAATTCCATGAGTTTATCTGTCCAAACTAGGCACACAAATGAAAAATCAGTGCCAGGTGAATTATGGTTTGAGAAATCGAAATGTTCAAATAAATGTTGAAAATGGATCAATATTTGTGTGCATGCACAAATTTAAATTCAAAATTTCGTGCCTAGATCAAAATAGTACCAAATGACAGAAAATGTTTTTATGATAACGTAGATAAAAAATCACCTCATTTGGACCAGAGATGAAGAAGATAAACAAGTCTGAATTTTTTAAATCAAATCAAAATGAGAAAAAATGGTTGGCGCAAGAACCGGTCACGCCCGAGCGCGACACGTGGCTGGAGCGCCACACGAGGGAATCTACCCACGACTCTATGCCATCCGGGCCCGGGCGGACCGCGTGGTTGCTTGCCACCGGTGGGTACGCTTGGCCCCACGCCCCGCCCCGCCGCGCGCTGCAGCACTTTTAGCACCACATCGCTCGCCAAAGCCGCGCGCCTCCAACTTAAAAACCCAATCACTCTGTCCACTCCCGAACTTCCGAATACAAGCTGCTTCTTGTGGCCTGTGGGCCGCTCGGTGTGGGTCTCCGAACGTAGGCACTGCTTATGAACGCGTGGGCTAGTAGGGCGGTCGACGGGCCGTCCGAACGCCCACAATGCTAGTAGTGGCTTGCCTCCTAGTAGGAGGCCCTAGATCCGGGGGCTTGGGCCCACGGGACCAATATTTTTTTAGCATCTTTCATGGTGGGTCCCACCAAGCGGTGACCCATTCATTGGCTATACATGTCATTTTTGTTTAGTAACATAGATGAAGAAATTCAAAAAAATTAGCAAAATTACAGCACCTTTTGATTGTCATTTTATTCCTATATATAGCCAACCACTTCCAAAAACATTTAAATTACGTGAGATAAAAAAAAACAAGCTCAAACACATTTTCGCAATTGTTTGGTTTAATTTTATTTTGCAAAATACATGGAGTTTTGCCTTGAAACTTGACATGGTATTGTTTTGTGACGATTCCAACGCACTTGTATTTTTTTAATTTTTTTCTTAGTTTTGAAAAAAAGTGTGTTAAAATAGGCACATGTGCCCTATATGATTCGGGTTGTAGACCCGAATACATGGTAGAATGGCCATGTACATGTTCAGTCATTTTAAAAAATTCAAACAAAAATTCCATGAGTTTATCTGTCCAAACTAGGCACACAAATGAAAAATCGGTGAATTATGGTTTGAAAAATCGAAATGTTCAAATAAATGTTGAAAATGGATCGATATTTGTGTGCATGCACAAATTTAAATTCAATATTTCGTGCCTAGATCAAAATAGTACCAAATGACAGAAAATGTTTTTATGATAACGTAGATAAAAAATCACCTCATTTGGACCAGAGATGAAGAAGATAAACAAGTTTGAATTTTTTAAATCAAATTAAAATGAGAAAAAATGGTTGGCGCAAGAACTGGTCACGCCCGAGCGCGACACGTGGCTGGAGCGCCACACGAGGGAATCTACCCACGACTCCGGGCCCGGGCGGACCGCGTGGCTGCTTGCCACCGGTGGGTGCACCTGGCCCCGCGCCCCGACCCCGCCGCGCGCCTGCAGCACTTTTAGTACCACGTCGCTCGCCAAAGCCGCGCGCCTCCAACTTAAAAACCCAATCACTCTGTCCACTCCCGAACTTCCGAATACAAGCTGCTTCTCGTGGCTCGTGGGCCGCTCGGTGTGGGCCTCCGAACGTGGGCCTGCTTATGAACGCGTGGGCTAGTAGGGCGGTCGACGGGCCGTCCGAACGCCCACAATGCTAGTAGTGGCTTGCCTCCCAATAGGAGGCCCTAGATCCGGGGCTTGGGCCCACAGGACCAATATTTTTTAGCATCTATCATGGTGGGTCCCACCAAGCGGTGACCCATTCATTGGCTATACATGTCATTTTTGTTTAGTAACATAGATGAAGAAATTCAAAAAAATTAGCAAAATTACAGCACCTTTTGATTGTCATTTTATTCCTATATATAGCCAACCACTTCCAAAAACATTTAAATTACGTGAGATACAAAAAAAACAAGGTCAAACACATTTTCGCAATTGTTTGATTTATTTTTATTTTGCAAAATACATGGAGTTTTGCCTTGAAACTTGGCATGACATTGTTTTGTGACAATTCCAACACACTTGTATTTTTTTAATTTTTTTCTTAGTTTTGAAAAAAAAGTGTGTGAAAATAGGCACATGTGCCCTATATGATTCGGGTTGTAGACCCGAATACATGGTAGAATGGCCATGTACATGTTCAGTCATTTTAAAAAATTCAAACAAAAATTCCATGAGTTTATCTCGTCCAAACTAGGCACACAAATGAAAAATCAGTACCAGGTGAATTATGGTTTGAGAAATCGAAATGTTCAAATAAATGTTGCAAATGGATCAATATTTGTGTGCATGCACAAATTTAAATTCAATATTTCATGCCTAGATCAAAATAGTACTAAATGACATAAAATGTTTTTATGATAACGTAGATAAAAAATCACCTCATTTGGACCAGAGATGAAGAAGATAAACAAGTTTGAATTTTTCAAATCAAATCAAAATGAGAAAAAATGGTTGGCGCAAGAACTGGTCACGCCCGAGCGCGACACGTGGCTGGAGCGCCACACGAGGGAATCTACCCACGACTCTATGCCATCCGGGCCCAGGCGGACCGCGTGGCCGCTTGCCACCGGTGGGTGCGCTCGGCCCCGCGCGCCGACCCCGCCGCGCGCCGCAGCACTTTTAGTACCACATCGCTCGCCAAAGCCGCGCGCCTCCAACTTAAAAACCCAATCACTCTGTCCACTCCCGAACTTCCGAATATAACCGCTTCTCCGTGGCCTCGTGGGCCGCTCGGTGTGGGCCTCCGAACGTGGGCCCGCTTATGAACGCGTGGGCTAGTAGGGCGGTCGACGGGCCGTCCGAACGCCCACAATGCTAGTAGTGGCTTGCCTCCTAGTAGGAGGCCCTAGATCCCGGGGCTTGGGCCCACAGGACCAATATTTTTTTAGCATCTATCATGGTGGGTCCCACCAAGCGGTGACCCATTCATTGGCTATACATGTCATTTTTGTTTAGTAACATAGATGAAGAAATTCAAAAAAATTAGCAAAATTACAGCACGTTTTGATTGTCATTTTATTCCTATATATAGCCAACCACTTCCAAAAACATTTAAATTACGTGAGATACAAAAAAAAAACAAGCTCAAACACATTTTCGCAATTGTTTGATTTATTTTTATTTTGCAAAATACATGGAGTTTTGCCTTGAAACTTGGCATGACATTGTTTTGTGACAATTCCAACACACTTGTATTTTTTTAATTTTTTTTCTTAGTTTTGAAAAAAAGTGTGTTAAAATAGGCACATGTGCCCTATATGATTCGGGTTGTAGACCCGAATACATGGTAGAATGGCCATGTACATGTTTAGTCATTTTAAAAAATTCAAACAAAAATTCCATGAGTTCATCTGTCCAAACTAGGCACACAAATGAAAAATGAGTGCCAGGTGAATTATGGTTTGAGAAATCGAAATGTTCAAATAAATGTTGAAAATGGATCAATATTTGTGTGCATGCACAAATTTAAATTCAATATTTCATGCCTAGATCAAAATAGTACCAAATGATAGAAAATGTTTTTATGATAACGTAGATAAAAAATCATCTCATTTGGACCACGGATGAAGAAGATAAACAAGTTTGAATTTTTTAAATCAAATCAAAATGAGAAAAAATGGTTGGCGCAAGAACCGGTCACGCCCGAGCGCGACACGTGGCTGGAGCGCCACACGAGGGAATCTACCCACGACTCTATGCCATCCGGGCCCAGGGCGGACCGCGTGGCTGCTTGCCACCGGTGGGTGCGCCTGGCCCCGCGCCCGCCCCGCCGCGTGCCTGCAGCACTTTTAGTACCCCATCGCTCGCCAAAGCCGCGCGCCTTCAACTTAAAAACCCAATCACTCTGTCCACTCCCGAACTTCCGAATACAAGCTGCTTCTCCGTGGCCTCGTGGGCCGCTCGGTGTGGGCCTCGCTTATGAAAGCGTGGGCTAGTAGGGCGGTCGACGGGCCGCCCGAATGTCCACAATGCTAGTAGTGGCTTGCCTCGCCCAAAAGCTGTGTACACCGCCTCTTCATCGGGAATAAATGGAGCCTCTTTCCTAATCTCATCAATATCAAATGGTTCAACCTCCAACATTTCATTCCAATCAACATCATTCCGTGAAATGATGACAGGTGGGACATATGGCTCAGCTGGAGTTCCTTCTTCTTCAATTAATCCAAAAGGTAGTGCAGGTGATTTGCCTTTATCTGCTCGTTGTCGGAGCACAATCCGGTGATGGATGTGATGTCTGTTGTTGGAGAACAATCTGGTGATGGAGCTGCAGCTTCTGTTGGAACTTGTGCACAAGCAATTGATGGAGCTTGTGTTGCTGTTGTTGCACAACCAAATGATGGAGCTGTTGCTGCATTTGCTTTACACTTTTTCACAATCTTCTTCCTGGTCCTAACTGGTTTCGAACCTCCATACTCATGAATTCCTGGATTGCTGTCATTTTCATGTCTACTGACCAAGCACTCAACTCTTGTAGCACCAACTCTTTGGTGGAACCTTGTGGAACAAGCCTAACAATCAATGGTACAAGCCTGGTGTCACTAGCAGAAAAGAATATTGTGGTCAAGTCTAGAGTGTTTCTAATTGGTATCGGGAAACAAGCAAGGTTGTGCATTCCATAGAACACAACTTCTCTCCCATAGTGTTTTCCAAATTTATCCTCAATTTCCTCTAGCATCATTGCACCATTTGTCCACCAATCATGACGAGCTATGAATTGTCCTCCTTCTCCTTGAGTAGTAACAACCACCCCGAATGCGGTATCGGATTCAAATCTGCATTGACATTCAAAGAAAATAAACAATATTATTTACAAGAGCTACTGAAATATGATAAAGCACAAAACTAACACAAGAAATTTACTCACCCTAGAGGAACCTTAAACTCAAACATGCCGACAACTGCGACTTTCGGCCACTTTCTCATTTGCAAGCTCAACATAATCAATTGCTGCCTCTGGTTCTTGCATGACTTGCACAACTTCTTGCTTAGGCACTTGGATAGATTCTTGCTGAGCCACTTGCACATCTTCTTCCCGAGGCACTTGCACGGCTTCTTGCTGAGGCACTTGCACAGCTTCTTTCTCTTGCACATCTTGTTCTTGAGCTGCTTCAGCTTTCCTAGCAGCACGTGCTGCTTTCGCCTTTTTCAAGCTTGGTACCTCAATGCCCTTCTTCTTCATATCCTTGACACGCTGCTTCTTCAACTTTGCCCACCTCTTTTTTCTCTCCTTTTCCTCCTTAGCTTGGAGATAGCCTTTCGGGAAGATTTTGGCAAGAATAGGCATAACCTTACTCTTATCATATTGCATGAAAAGAGAGTAAAGTTAGATATTACTCTCGAGGGCAACGAAAGCTTTTGACTCCTTGTCATAGCCTTCAAAAACAACATCGTTGTCTTCACCACATTTTGCCTCCCTAAGCCTAAACCCAGCCTCAAGCTCTTCCAATAACATCACACCTGGGGTCCACCATTCATGCTGCCCAACAAAACCTCCATCTCCATCTTGTGTGCTTAGAATGATTCTATATGCACACTCGGGATCAAAACTGTAAGAAAAATTGAGTTCAAATCAGTTCTATGAAAATCCATGACTAGCATAATTTTCTAGACACATATGAAAAGGGCATGTCATAATCAAGTTAAATAGCCTACAATATGTCTACAAGATTTTCAACATAATGTTATGGACACTAATGAACTAACAACTATTTAAATTAATTTTTTGGAGAATGC
The DNA here is from genome assembly GCA_031894775.1 of Chloris gayana. Classification (NCBI taxonomy): domain Eukaryota; kingdom Viridiplantae; phylum Streptophyta; class Magnoliopsida; order Poales; family Poaceae; genus Chloris; species Chloris gayana. The sequence continues at coordinate 241,914 of JAUNZO010000136.1, read as the reverse complement.
TATAGCCTACAATCTGGTCCTGTTTTGTTCTACCAGATTTTCATCATAGCCTACAAGTTTTTGAACATGCCAACAAGATTCAGCATAGGCTACAAGAATTTCAACATGCCACTAAGATTCAAGCATAGCCTACAAGGTTCAGTCCGGAGATTCGAGAGATGCTTAAGTTCTTAAACTCTAACATCGGAGATTCGGAGATTCTTAAAATCTTAAATTCAGAGATTTAGTTCTAACATACCACTAACTCTGAATTGATGTTTCAATTTTTTTTCATGAATTCAGATATAAGTTCACATTTGCAACCATTCACATCAATTCGGAGATCAATCCACATCAATTCGAGACATAAACATTTTCAGGCAACCATTTCCATTTCGAGCACTCGTTTTTCATCAATTCGAGAGATAAATTGACATCAATTCAGAGATAAATTCAAACATAAACAATGTGGCGGAACCTGTTTTTCATCATTTCGGAGAAGTTTCTAAGCATCTCGGAATTTTTTCAATCAATTTAAACATCCCATGATTAATTCAAAAATCATCCATGAACAATTCAACATCAACCAACTAACCCCGGAGGACATTCTACAATTGAAGCCATCTTGGACCCGCCGCCGCCGTCGCTGCTCCGCCACGGCGACGGCTCCGTCGTCGCCGCTGCTCCGCTCTCGGCGACAGCTCCGTGACATTAGCTAGGGTTAGGTACGGTGCGGAGGAAGGAGAAATCGAGGTTTGGGGTTCGGGGTGCGCGAGGAAGGAGAAATAGAGCTCCTACCAGCTCAACATGGCCGGAGACGACGGGCGCCGCCGGAATCGCCGCCGCCGCACCTTCGCTCGGCGGTCGGGACGAGCCTCGGCCGACCAGCGCCAGCAGCGAGGCGCCCTTCCGACCAGGTGCCACGCGAACTGGTACTGGTTCGACCGGATGGCGCGCACCGGTCTGGTCTTTCCATTAGGGGTAAAATCGTAATTTCACGGGTCCTTGGCCACGTCATTAGGGGAAAAGCTGATGTGGCAGGGTCCAGGGCAAATCATAAAGTTTTTCTGAAATCTTAGGCAAAAAATCAAGAAATTTTGCTATAGGGGTAAATTTATAAGTCCCATTTGCTATGAGGGCAAATCATGAATTTTTCCCCGAAAGCATAATGCATAACACAAACCTGTCAAACCCTAGCGGCCGTGGGCGAAAACCTTTGAAGTGTTGATGTGCGGCGAGGGCGGCGCCGCCTTCCACTTCGCCCGGCCGGGCCCTCGTCCGCGGCTCGCTCGGCGCCGGCCGCTCGCGCGTACGCGCCTCGTGCGGCCGACACGCTTCGTGCTCTCCGCGATCGAGTACGTTGTGTGTCCCTCGCGCGAGGTGGGAGAAGCTACGATAGCAGCAGCGCCGCCGCCGTCGCAGCCACACTTTTAGCCTGGCCGGTATGTGGCGGGCAGGTGTCCCCGCAGCTGCGCGCTTCGTGCTCTTCGGTGCCGTTGCGTGATGGCAGAAATTCATCGGGCCATGTTTCTGGAGCAAGCTTAAGGTGCAGACCGCTTCCGCCGAAATCTGATGAACAAGGATCAGCTCGGTCACGTTGTCTCCCCCAAGTACAAGCGGGACGGTGGCCGGGGGTAATCCGGCCACCGATGCCACACTTTGGTTGAGGATGTCTCCTTCCAGCGCAATAAAAGAGGTCCGCTTTGCTTGTTGATCCCTCCTCAAATTACATATGTTGTTATGTGCTAACTTCGTGTCATTCCCTTTGCTTGATTGAATATGCTGTTTTGAACTGCTACATCTGCACTCTTGGATAGAAATAACCTTATCAGTCTTATGTCGCATAATGCTCTGTTTACATTTAGCTATTTGCTGCGGCATCGGGTGGTGTTGCATTTCCTATGATGAACTCTTTTGGTTTTTTGTTGAAAAGTGACACGTCAGTCAAATAGAAAATGAGTATTGCTATAGATCCAAACCCAAATGTCCTACTCAGTATAGAAATTAGATATCGTCATTTGGAAACTTTTAACACTTGGTTGCCATATATTCATCCAGTCTAAACAAAGTTGTCAAATATCTGAAAACAAATATTAATTAAGTAAATTAATTAACACATATTCTAAGGAAACTGCAGATCTATTTTTTCACCATCACAATCCGAGGCACAACCAACTCAAGGTTGCAGGCCCAGATCCAACAGCCACATATAAATATGGGGTGACCAACTCAGACTTGAAAACCAATGTTTTCACGTGTGATTGACTCACCTCAATACCCAAAACCTACCAGTTTTAACTGGCCCTTGATCAAGCGGAAGGTACCGGTGTTGACGAGGACACAAGTGGTCAGATAATGCTACTAGGGCCATGCATGAAGGCTGGCGCTAGCCTGACCATGTATATATGACACTATGACTACACCAAGCTGCAGCTGTCACCCTTATTGTTTCTCATGTTCATGTGTCTAGGATAGTATATCTTGTCGTTTGGTCTCCTAAAGTGCATACATTTGGTATCTAGAGCCGGCTAGTCTAGATCTTGAACCGTTTAATTAATTGTGACCTGATTATTAGATCTTACCTCTGTTAGGTTCTATTGATGCGAACTAATGTACATGCCCCTAAACTCACATCAATCGAGGATGTTTGTAGTTGATATAGTCACCACGTATTCAATTCGATGGGTTCGTGGGACGGGGGACGGAGGTTTAGGAAAAATGGGTTCGAAGGGGCTATATAGCTTAGACGGAACTTTGGAGTCAAGATTCGCGTACCCAAGCAGGGCCATTCAAACGAGAACAAAGGCCCTGTGCGAAGCTATGAGATGAGGTCTGATAGGCGTACTCCTAATCGTGGATAAGAGATCAAGACAACTTAAGCAACATGCGGAACAATTGATCGACAAATAAGCTGCTAGTGCTACTGCGTGCCTTGGGTTGATTGTTCATAACAAATTCGGAAAAAGCTTAAACAAGTGCCTTGGCCGATTGCCCCTTCTGTTCTTTCAAAGAATGGCTCCTCGCTCCTGCAATCCTGCCGTTCCTGTGGCCACCTGCCAGAGTGTCACACACTAATCAATTATTTATCCGTTTGTAGCTTAATCAAAGTTCTAGATGCGGCCATGACCCATGAGCACTAGCAGCAGTTGCGCACAGCCCAGGCCACAGAGAGAGGGATGGTGAGTTTTCATGAGACTAGGCAGGTGACCGATGCAATTTAGAGGCCCCAAAAATATTAAGGGCCCATTCCGTCACACCGGTGGCACAGGCCTCGGGACGGCCCTGACCCAAGCGATTGGGTACGGTGAACCATGGAAGGGAAATCACCTACCATATTATCATGTACTCCAAAAGGCAACATAAGCATGTACATATGATGCACATTAGGATTTTGAAACCCCAAGGCAAAGTGAATCAACACTAATTATGGATACAAAGGAGGACCCATCATACCATGTTGGGCGATGAAGTATCATCCTCTAGCTCAGGCCAATCCTCAAACAACTTTGTAGGTAGTCGTGCATCAGCCTTCTTCCTCTAGTTCTCATGTTTTGTAAATTTTGACAACGTCTAGAATTAATTGAGGTTAGAAACATGAGGAAGATAAGTGATTATAATATGCCCACAATCAATTCTAGACGTTGTCGGAATTAACAAAACATAAGAACTGGAGGAAGAAGGCTGATGCACAACTACTTGCAAAGTCATTTGAGGGTTGGACTCAACTAGAATATGATACTTCATCACCCAACATGGTAAGATGGCTCTTCATTTGTATTGATAATTTATATTGATTCACTTTGCCTTCGGGTTTCAAAATCCTGATATATATCATATGAAGATTCTTATCCTTTTGGAGTACATGGTCGATACACTCTATGTGTTCGACGAGAAAGCAAAAACCGTCATTTTGGACCCAAAGAAAGCAAGAACCGAGGCTCATGGTGGAGGTGACCTCGATTGTTGTGTCGAGGTAGAAGTTGGTGCCAAGCTCGTGGATATCTCCCACCCGAGGTTGGCGAGGCATGGCTTGATGTCGGGCCATAGCACGATGCTCTCAAGGAAGCTTTTGTCGAAGTCAAAGTTAGAGACAATCCGCCCCCACATGGATTTGTACCACCCAACTCCTTTGCACCGTGAACGGTGAACCCCTCCTCAACCATCCAGGGTATGAATGACAACGATCGAGAAGAGGCTTGTCACACCCCATTTCTGGGATGTACTATGCATCATATAGTCCTTGGATCATCGGTAGTTGGTACGCACTCCGGAGTTCTCAAAAATCCATACAAATACTAAAATACGATAACAACGAGATGACTTACCAATCAATTACTACCTATAAGTTATAACGCAGAGTAGAGCTTCAAGTATTGATCAAAATCCAGATTAAATCCACATGCAATACTTGAGCATACGCCGAAACCTAAGCGCGGTCATCGTTAGGTATCTCACAACTAAAAACCAAATAAGCAAACCGTGAAGGTACTCAGCAAACCCTAACACTACATAAGGCATATAATAATGCAATTAAGGTGGTAGCAAGGATATGGCAAAAGGTTAAATGTTTGCGGAAGCTAGCAAGCATGCGAGCTCACTAGATTTGAAGGAGTTGGAAATTACTAATCAATATGTTAGTGGCTTGGCCCTAGGAGAGACATTCATCGATCCCGCTAGTTCCCATCTTTTAAGTTGAGCCTTCTAACCAGCGGTCATAACGACTTCTCGCTCACTAGCCAGTATCATCCTCTTCATCTATGTCATCAACTATTAACCAATCTCTCATCAAGGAATATAGTAACACTAATGAAGTGAGCCTAGATCTTGAAGGGTCATACCAGTGACCACGGATCGTCGGATGAGTGTTACATTCTGCAGAGGTTGTACACTTTTCACATGAGTTATGTTCTCTTGTACGGAGAGCATCATAAGGTCCTTCTGTCTCCATATACTCAATGTACAAACCCGCCGCGAATGACTAGGAGCACCCCACACCATGGACTTAGCAGGGCCATGCGATACGGGGACATACTCTTGTCCTCCAATAATCTACCTACACCAGACGAGACTTATTTGTCGTGGCCATACAGGGAGAGGGTAGGTCCTACCCATAATAGGTTCCACGAGTTGCACAAAGATCACCAAGTTGAGGTCAAGAGAATCGGTCCTTATATGGTGGGGCAAGCACTCATCCACGACAGGTGGATCCAACATCATATCATTCCATCATCACAACCGGAGCCTCACCCCCATCCACTCTTATCATCCCACGTCTCCTATCAATCCTTGTTTCTAGTTCCCATCCTTCAACTCACACCACCAAATCCTCACATACTCCTCTTATCATATAAGATAAATTTATAATGGTGTGGCGATGAGCACCATCATGAGGTTCCTATGCGCACTACGCGGATAATCATTTCATGAGCATTAGTTAGGCATATAATGTTAGAGTATCCGGGTTACGATGTATTCGGGTATTGGAGCAAGAGGGGGTTATGGTATTTACAACAGGACAACCATTTAACAAATTGAGTAATAATAATACAAGCACTAGTAGCAAAGTCACTCAAGAGAGTGTGCAGTATAGAATAGGCCATAAGTAGGTTCTAGCTTAAGGGCATGTACAACCCGTCGGTTTGGCCCGTCTATGTATCGACTTTTTTGCATTTTGCCCTCCGCGCCTCCCCACCGATGGCTCGGTCGTCGCCTCACGAGACGACGATGGCGTCTCATTGTCCAACGCCGAAGAGACGGATGAGCGCGCGTTGTACGGCCTGTCTCCTCTAGTAGACTCCTCGCTCGGATCCCGTGTATGGCCGAGATTTCCCCGCCAAATCCAATCCATCCCGCCATATCTACCTCCCGTGCTCGCTTCCCCTATCTCGCTCACATTCTTCTCGCCACGCTCTCTGCCCCTTCTCACATGGTTTCGTTGCGGCACAAGATGTCCACCACCGTGGTAGGTCGGAGGAAGAACAAATCGGCAGCTTCGACCTTGGATGTGGTGGCGGTGGCCGAATTCCGTACCCTAGGTCACGGTGCGGCGGTGACGCCCGGTCTATGCTTTGGTCGGGGTCGTGGTGTCGGGTTAGCACCACCGCCCGTTCTCGTGAACGCGGTGCGGGGTCGGTAGCGGAAGGAACCTCGACGCAGATACCTTTCTCCGTTGATGGATTCCCCCGTTCGTCGAGCGCCCATGGAAGGATTTCCATTCCCTCCTGCTTCGTCATCACCTTGGTTTGATTCGGCAGGCAACAATGATCCCTCCTCTCCTTCATCCTGGTAAATTCTGTTGTTTGTCCAGTGATTGAATCAGAACATTCTCATGTACTATCTGAAGAAATTAGGCATGCATTATCTCAAGTAATTAGCATGTATGCTCTAAAATTAGTCATGTATTTTCTGCTTAAATTTGTCATGTTTTGTCTGAAGAAATTTGTCATGTACTATCTGCTGAAATTAGTCATGTATTATCTGAAGAAATTAGCCATGTATTATTTAAAATTAGTGATGTGTTCTCTGCTAAAATTAGTCATGTATTGTCTGCTAAAATTAGTCATGTACTGTCTAAATAAATCAGTCATGTAGTGATGTGTTCTCTGCTAAAATTAGTCATGTATTGTCTACTAAAATGCTTGCAACCATCAATTGCACTGTTTCAATGGTGGATAACATTGATTGTAAGCAAACTAGTACACTCAAAGTTAACAACCTGTCCCCTAAAGTGGGGTGCTAAACCACTTCTTATCTCACTAGCACACTCGTCCCACTCGTAGTGGCGGGCCAAATGGGCCTACATGTGACATCCTCTCCGGGACATCCAGGAATCGGAACAGAGGGACACTCGACGAAGCGAGTTACAACAGTGTATCATCTCATACAAGCCGGATTATATACATCATGATATAATACAACCAGGTTTTCGAATACGAACATTCGTGCAGCGGAAAACATTAAACATTATTGAAGTTAACATCCTACGAGTATTGCAGCGGAAACTTATACTTTTATACAACGAAAACCTATCAACGATCGAGTGATGTACCGAGCCCGTCGTACACCACGGTCCTTCCTCTTCACGTCGTGGAGACACGCTCCCATTGGAGGGAACCTCCCTCGGGACACTGCTCTTCTTCCGGGAAGCTACCATATAAGTCGTGATAGTACGACTCATTCCCCGAAAGATATCGAACAAACCCCGAGTATTCTAATACTCAGCAAGACCGACCCGTCAAAATGGCACGCTAAGGCCGACGCCTAGTATGCAAAGGCTTTTTGGCTGTGGGGTTTACTCCTTTGCGAAAACAACATTAAAGGGGTGGATCCTTACTTTCAACATTTTAGCTCAACATTAAGTTCATTAGCTTCTAGGTTTTGCAGTCTATAACTATTGCAAACAAGTTTTCAAAACAAGATTTGAATAAATCATTATTCCCATCATTTCTCATCCTCATCATCCATGTTGATTAACTACGATGTGACGTGCTAAACAAGTGGTACTCATTACTGCGAGGGACAGCGATTCGAATCAATTTATACCAGCTGGCAAAACCCGACTACACGATGTATACGCACCACACCGGTCGTATACGACAACCTTACCCGCTAGCACCCGACGGAAGACTAGCCATTTCCAAACTCCCCGGGAGTATGGCGACTCCACGACTTCCTTCGTGGCCGACCCATCTCCCTCCCGTGAGACTAACCTCTCACTCTCAGCCGGCAAAAGAGAGTTGGCTACGCTACATCTCTCGGGGCGGTAGGGTACATCAGCTTGTCGGGCCCATGATACCGGTATGTAGTACGGTACGTTCAAACTTGTTCAACTAAGCCGACAACGGTACGGTCCTTGGCCGACACGAGACAGGGCTACCACCTTGCAAGACCTCAACTCCGTCTTGCCCTTTCTCCTACGGGGCCCGTCCGGTCTCAACTTCATTAATACTCTCTTCATTTAGTGTAAACAACATCGAACACTTAAAGCCTCCATGCTTTAAGATCCCTAGCCATCTACCGTTGCGACTATGAATTAAGCCTAGCTTCTATTGAGCTACCCGTACCACTATAGCATAAACAAACGGAACTTATCTAAATGCACCTAGGGTATCAAACAATCCCTATCACTTAATGCACAAACATAACTTAACTATGTGATAAAGAAAATATTTAAAAACATAGGTAGGATGCACCGGGGCTTGCCCGGATGCGAGTCGGGGTTAGCTTCCTCGGCGTGTGGGTCGACTTCGAGATTCCCTTCGCCTACCTCGACCTCGGGTGGAACCTCGATTACTTCGGAACCCCGGGAGTCGCGGCGGCGATGAACGGAGCTCCGGGCGAGTAGGAACATGGAGCAATGAGTTGCGCATCTGCTAGGACAAGGAAATGGATGAACGGCTCACCACCGGGTGCGAATTTGAAAGCGCGGCGGAGGAACGACGGTGATGGCCTCGATGAGGAAAGCGGCCTCGCCTCGACGGAGCAGAGCTGCTCAAGTTGATTGAAGGGCTTGAGGAGCTTCGCAAGGTCTCTACGGAGCTTACGGCGGTGGTGGTTCGGACGAGAGGATGGCTGGAGCGGCGGGCACCGGTGAAGACGAGAGAGGGCGCAGCTATGGCGGTGACGGGGAAGAAGAAATGAGAGAGGGAGAGAAGATTTGTTTATTTCTTGTAATTATTTTTACCAAGCAAAAATAGTTTCAGGGAACTTCTATAAATCTTTATTTATGATGTTTAAGCAATAGAAAATGTTAAACTCATTATTTATTCTTATTTAAATTCTTTTTTCAGCATTTACTTTAATCTTTAGTTAATGTGATATTTTATGTGCATTTTCTCAACACAATATTTAATAACTTCACAAATGTAATATGATGACATGCTCATGAATGACATGAAATGCATTTATTTCGAGAGAGTTGTTACAGCCCTCCCCCTTACAGGAATCTCGTCCCGAGATCCCGGTCGATGTGACTAGACGATAGTGCTAAAGAACTCTGGGGTAGTTAGATCGGAGAAATTCTTCTTGCTCCCAAGTAGCTTCAGCTTCCGAGTGATTACTCCATTGAATCTTGTAGAATTTGATGGTCCTATGTCGAGTCACTCGATCCTTGGTGTCAAGAACTTTGACCGGACGTTCGTCATACGTCAAGTCCGGCTATAACCGTTCCACCTCAGCTTGTCGGTATATCCACCGGTGGTTTCAAACACTTCTTCGGTTGGGATACGTGGAATATGTTGTGTATACCCGACAAGTGCGCTGGCAATTCCAAACGATATGCCACAGCTCCACATCTTTCTAGGATCGGAAACGGTCCGATGTATCGTGGTGCTAACTTGCCCTTGATTCCAAATCTTTGAACACCTTTGGTAGGAGATACTTGAAGATAAACTTGATCTCCAACCTTGAATACCAACTCTCGACGTCTTTTATCGGCATAGCTGATCCGTCGAGATTTAGCTCTCTTGAGATTCTCGCTGAATGAGACGTACTTGTTCCTCTCGCGTCCTTGACTAGGTCAGGTCCGAAGATTACCCTTTCTCCACTTTAAGACCAATTCAAAGGTGTGCGGCAACTACGTCCATACGGAGCTTGGAACCGTGACATTCCGGCACTCTCTTGATAGTTGTTGTTGTATGAAAATTCCGCCAGCGGTAAACATTTTTCCCAATCTTTACCATATGTCAAGACACATGCCCGAAGCATATCCTCAAGATATTGATTTATCCTTTCCGTCCGTCCATCTGTTTGAGGATGATACGCTGAGCTTCGTATCGGTCTCGTCCCCAATGGTTCATGTAATTGTTCCCAAAAGCTGGAAACAAACCGCGTTCCTCGATCCGAGATGATGGTCTTCGGCACTCCATGTAGACGAGTGAATGCGAGCGATATACAGCTCTGCATAATTTTCGGTTGTGTACCGAGTATGTACCGGTATGAAGTGAGCTGACTTAGTTAACCTGTCCACAATAACCCAAATAGAGTCGTGCTTTCGTGGGCTTAATGGTAACCCAACGATGAAATCCATGCTAATGTCTTCCCACTTCCATTCGGGAATGCTTAGGGGTTGCAATGGTCCTGCTTGCTTCAAGTGCTCAGCTTTGACTCGTCGGCTGACATCACACCGATTGACATACTTGGCTATTTCCCGCTTCATGCGTGTCCACCAAAATTTTTGCTTCGGATCTTGATACATCTTGTTGGTTCCAGGATGAATAGAATACTTAGAGGTGTGTGCTTCATCCATGATCTTCTTGCGAAGTGATAGGTCCTTTGGCACTACCAATCGATTCTTAAAGCAAATGATTCCTTCATCATCTTCTCTCGAAACATTTAACTTCGCCGTTCTTGAGTCGTCTTCTTATGTGCTCCATACCAACACTTTTCCGTTGAACCGCTACCACTTCTTCACGTACGGTAGGGACAAGAGCTAAATTTGTCAAAGCTCCATATGGAATGATCCGAAGATTCGGCTCATCACTTTTGTGGGGAGGTGCTTGAATCATAAGTTGAGTCGTGAGATTGTTGCAATGAACCTTGCGACTTAAAGCATCGGCGACCACGTTCGCCTTGCCTGGATGATAGTGAATCTCCAGCTCATAATCCTTTATTAATTCCAGCCATCTTCATTGGCGCATATTCAGATCTGCTTGGGTGAAGATGTACTTGAGACTCTTGTGGTCGGTGTATAGATGCACTAAATTTCCCAAGAGATAGTGCCTCCAGCCTTTCAGTGCAAGAACCTCTCGCTGCTAGTTCCGGATCATGCGTAGGATAGTGTTCCTCATGACGCCTAAGTTGTCGAGATGCATAGGCTATCACTCGACCTTCCCGCATTAGAACACATCCGAGTCCCGTTCTCGATGCATCACGAGTACACATCAAAAGGCTTCGTCGGATCCGGTCGAGCAAACACCGGGCCGTTGTCGGCAACTTCTTTAATGTTTGGAAAGCTGCTTCACATTCTTTGCTCCATTCATACTTCTTATCTTTTTCCAGTAACTTAGTCATCGGCTTGGCTATCTTCGAGAAGTTTGGGATAAATCTTCTATAATAACCAGCCAGTCCTAAGAAACTTCGATTTGTGAAACCGACTTCGGCGGCTTCCAATATAGTACTTCTTGAACTTTGCTCGGATCAACGGCCACTCCTTCGGCTGATATCACATGACCTAGGAATGACACTTCCTTTAACCAAAACTCACATTTGCTAAACTTAGCATATAGCCGATGATCCCTTAGCCGCTGTAACACAACTCTTAAGCGATCGGCATGTTCCTCTTCCGACTTGGAGTAGATCAAGATGTCGTCAATAAATACCACGACAAACTTGTCTAATTCCGGCATGAATACGGAATTCATGAGGTACATGAAGTGTGCTTGGTGCATTTGCCAATCCAAAAGACATCACCAGGTATTCATAAAGTGGATATCTTGTGAAGAATGCGGTCTTCGGTATATCTTCAGCTCTTATTTTAATTTGATGATTTCCTGAGCGAAGATCTATCTTAGAGAAGACTTTGGCTCCCATCAATTGGTCAAACAAGATATCAATCCTCGGAAGAGGGTACTTGTTCTTGATGGTAACCGAATTCCGAGGTCTATAATCCACACATAGCCTTAATGTCTTGTCCTTTTTCTTCACGAACAAGGTCGAGGATCCCCATGGCGACGAACTTGGACGAATATATCCCTTGTCCAATAATTCCTTTAATTTCACCTTCAACTCTGCTAGCTCATTTGGCGGCATCCGATACGGCCTCCTTGATATTGGTGTTGTTCCAGGCTGTAACTCTATCTTAAACTCTACCGCTCTATCCGGCGGTAGTCCCGGAAAGTCATCCGGAAAGACATCCGGGTACTCACGGACTATGGGTATATCCTCCGGACTCTTACCTATAACCTTATTAACCATTGGCAGCATAGTTTGGGGAAGAGCTAAGAGTAAGCAATCTCGACCATGAACAGGGGAGTTCGGATATACAGCTCAAGATGCTATATCCAATACTGCCTTATGGAAATCCATCCATTGCATGCCAATAATTGCATCTAACCCTTGCCCATCCGAGTATGATTAATGAAGTGGAATAAACCTTGCTACCCAATTTTAATGGCATATTGGCAGCTTCTTCATTTGTAAGAATTCTACACCCAGGTGTTGAAATGATATGAGCACATAGCAACTTGCATGGCATGATGCGATGCCTAGCAACATATGACTTGCTGATGAAATTATGCGTGACTCCCGAATCAAATAAAACCATAGCAGGATGATCAATGATAGAAAACATACCCGCTAAGATTTGTCCTCCTTTGGGTAGCTCCTCAGCCGTGGTGAAATTTGCACGGCCGGTCTTCACTGGTGTATTCTTGCTGGTGCCCTTGGTTGATTCTGTGGTTGTCTTTGAGGTCGTGGCGCATATGGTGCCTTACGTGGATACGGACAAGCTGCGGTAATAATGTCCCGGACGGCCACAATTGAAACATGGCGGTCCATTCTGCTGCGGTGCTTGATTCACCGGTGCGGGATTCCGAGCATTCTGTTGCTAATAAGGCGGACGATATTGATTCGACCGCTGCTGCTGAGATTGTTGTGGTGGCTGAGGCTGCCGATAGTAATTTGGACGGGAAGGCGTATGCTTGGTAGCGCCGACCTGATGGTGGAGTGTAGACCAGTCTATACTTTGATGGTCCGCCACTTCCTTGTCCAGCGGCCGGCCTCTTCCTGTTCTTCTCCGCTTGATGAAGGCGGATGGAATCTTCCGGTGAGATAGCATCACCGACGAAGTCATTGAAGCTATCGGTCTTGTTCGATACCGAGCATGACTGCAGCTTGGTACTCGGCCCTTCCTTGAACAGGTTCTTCTTCTTGGCATCGGTGTCCACATGTTCGGGAGCATATTGAGCAAGACGGTTGAATACCTTAGAGTAGGTATGCACGATCATGTCGTCTTGCTTCAAGGATAGAAACTCCTTCCTTTTCCGGTTCATTAATCCTTACGGAATGTGATGCTCTCTCGAAGGCTTTGGTAAACTCGGCCCAAGAAACTTGATGTCCGGGAGGAAACATGGCCTTATAGTTTGCCCACCATGCTCCAGCAAATCCTTGTAGTTGCTGAGAAGCGAAGAGTGTCTTCCGGTGATCTGTGCATGGAAACAGCTCCAGCTTCAATTCAATGGTGCGTAGCCAATGGTCAGCCTCCGAGTGGTTCTCCCACATCCGAGAAAACCGGAGAGTGAACCGATAAGAAGTCCGAAAAGGTCACCCTCTCTTCTGGTCCATTCCGGCCTTGATGACGTTCCTGTGGAGCAGTATTGCGGACCAGCTGCTCTAACAATTCTCGCTGCTCCGCGCGAGAATCGAGCACAGCTGCAATTGCCTGTGCCAATGTCGGGGGTGGTGGTGGTATTCCCGCCCCGTGTTGAGAACCTTCCGGCTCATCACGTCTCCTTGTTCCAACCATTCTGTCCAAGAAAATTTACGTTAGATCTCTCAATTCTAACATAATTATGGAAGGAACAGGAATTCATAGATGAGACATTTCCAAAATAACTTTTATGCAACAACCATCTTTATTAAAGCACACACCAAATCCATAAGCACATACTCATACATGCACGTTACAACGATTCCTATTGTACACTCGTGCGTGGTTACATCACGCTCGTTATTTAACTAACATCTATTTTACATACTAGTTTTCCTCACTCGGTACTAGTTGCTATCGTATTCTTCTTCGCGCATCCTGGACGTCACTTTCTGGCTCACGGAACTTCCGGCCTCGGATTCCGCATCTTCCGAGCGTGAAATCTCCGTGAAGTCTATGACTGAATCCACGTCCATTATCTTCTCAGGATCCTCTTCTTCTTCTTCAGATTCAACCGCTACGGGATTCTCCTGCACTTCTGTTTCATCCCCGGGAGGTTGCTGTCCAATTGCTTCATTCAGTAGTGCATTGTGTGCCTAAAGTAGGTCTTGCTCTAACTGATTGATCGGGGCGTTTGCTGTCGCTAGTTGTTGATCCTTGAATTGAATCTGCTATTCCTTGTTGAACAACTGCGCCTCTCTAATTGCTAACAACTCCTCCTTTTCCTGCAGTTGCCTTTCCAATCTTGCTATACGAACATCCTCCATTCGTCCTCCTACGTCGCTAATGACGGTACTCGTGTTGTCCATCTCTGTGGAGAAGTAAACATATCAGACACAAGTAGACACTAATCCAATATTTCAGCAAACTCTTTTATACTAGGAACTGCATAGATATATTACTACCACTTCTTTTCATTATTTATTGTTTGTACAACTCAGCCCCAACTTTTCCTACACTACCACATGACCAACATCCGCTGCTACCCTATTCTACATCTGACCTATGTTAGCAAAATGTGACTACCCTCCTACATTAGTAAAACCACAACACAACAAGCCGACGGCGCGTGGCTGTCGGCGTCCGACGCGGCGTCCTCCTCCGGTGGGGTGGGTGGTGGCTCGTAGTCCATGCCGAGAGATCTCCTCGGCGTCGTCCGGTGGACCCTGCTGCTGCTGCTGCTGCTGTAGCTGCTGAAACTGCATAAGCGGTGCGTCGTGGTCGTGCATCGGCGGGTGGTGCGCGTCGGCCAGTCCGTCAAACATCCTCTCAAGCTGACCCATCTAGTTCTGCACCTCAACCGGGGTCTCCACAACGTGGTTACGCTGCGCGGTCAACCACTGCCAACCGTATCATGTGTGCGTCGTCCGCCTCGCGAGCGGCGTCTCGCTGTGCGGTGACCGTGACCAGCTGCTCGTCCAACGCTATGGATATCCCGTGAAAACCGTCGCGGTCCTGGGTAACCTCCACCAGCTGCTCCTCCAGCTCGGCGATCCTGGCGTGGGACCTCCGTATCTCCTGGCGGTCTACTCGACGACGGTTCTTCCAAGCGCCTATCCGTCGGTCCTGGCTCTGCGTCCGCAACTCCAAGTGGTGGATCTGTTGCTCCAGCTCCGTGACGCGTGCAGCCCGTGCGTCCTCCTCCTCCTGAACACGCTTCCTACCGCGAGTCATCGGCATCTGCAGGGAACATGTTTAAAGCTGGTTAAACACTTCTTCCCACGAAGAAAACGAAAGTACAACCTATACGATGCTTGCGAAACTAGCTAAGTATACCCCAATATTTCACACAATATGACATGATGCATGCTCGGCGGACTAACTATACGTACTATAGTATATAAGACTATGACGAATAGTTAGCACTTCCCAAAACTCGATCGTCGAACAGTTAGTGAAAATCTAACTATTCTACATCCTTATAGGGCTCTGTATTCTCTCGTGTTCTAAGCCTACTAATGTGTTAAGTTTTCGAAAACAAGCTTGTAATGATGTACTTGTTGCCTCCGAACCATTCCGATACCAGTTGTGACATCCTCTCCGGGACACCCGGGAATCGGAACAGAGGGACACTCGACGAAGCGAGTTACAACGAGTGTATCATCTCATACAAGCCAGAATATATACATCATGGTATAATACAACCAGGTTTTCGAATACAAACATTCGTGTAGCGGAAAACAATAAACATTATTGAAGTTAACATCCTACGAGTATTGCAGCGGAAACTTGTACTTTTATACAATGAAAACCTATCAACGATCGAGTGATGTACTCGAGCCCGTCGTACACCACGGTCCTTCCTCTTCACGTCGTGGGGACACGCTCCCATTGGAGGGAACCTCCCTCGGGACACTGCTCTTCTTCCGGGAAGCTACCATATAAGTCGTGATAGTACGACTCATTCCCTGAAAGATAAGGAACAAACCCCGAGTATTCTAATGATCGGTCTTGCTCGAGTATTCTAATACTCAGCAAGACTGACCCGTCAAAATGGCACGCTAAGGCCGACGCCTAGTATGCAAAGGCTTTTTGGCTGTGGGGTTTACTCCTTTGCGAAAACAGCATTAAAGGGGTGGATCCTTACTTTCAACATTTTAGCTCAACATTAAGTTCATTAGCTTCTAGGTTTTGCAGTCTATAACTATTGCAAACAAGTTTTCAAAACAAGATTTGAATAAATCATTATTTCCTTCATTTCTCATCCTCATCATCCATGTTGATTAACTACGATGTGACGTGCTAAACAAGTGGTACTCATTCTTGTGAGGGACAGCGATTCGAATCGATTTATACCAGCTGGCAAAAGCCGACTACACGACGTATACGCACCACACCGGTCGTATACGACAACCTTTCCCGCTAGCACTCGACGGAAGACTAGCCATTTCCAAACTCCCCGGGAGTATGGCGACTACACGACTTCCTTCGTGGCCGACCCATCTCCCTCCCGTGAGACTAACCTCTCACTCTCGACCGGCAAAAGAGAGTTGGCTATGCTACATCTCCGGGGCGGTAGGGTACATCAGCTTGCTCGGGCCCATGATACCAGCATCCGATGACGGTACGTTCAAACTTGTTCAACTAAGCCGACAATGATACGGTCCTTGACCAGACACGAGACGGGGCTACCACCTTGCAAGACCTCAAGTCCGTCTTGCCCTTTCTCCTACGGGGCCCGTCCGGTCTCAACTTCATTAATACTCTCTTCATTTAGTGTAAACAACATCAAACACTTAAAGCCTCCATGCTTTAAGATCCCTAACCATCTACCGTTGCGACTATGAATTAAGCCTAGCTTCTATTGAACGACTCTGTACCGGTATAGCATAAACAAACGGAACTTATCTCAATGCACCTAGGGTATCAACCAATCCCTATCACTTAATGCACAAACATAACTTAACTATGTGATAAAGAAAATATTTAAAAACATAGGTAGGATGCACCGGGGCTTGACTCGGATGTGAGTCGGGGTTAGCTTCCTCGACGTGTGGGTCGACTTCGAGATTCCCTTCGCCTACCTCGACCTCGGGTGGAACCTCGATTACTTCGGAACCACGGGAGTCGCGCCGGCGATGAACGGAGCTCCGGGGCGAGTAGGAACATGGAGCAATGAGTTGCGCATCGGCTAGGACAAGGAAATGGATGAACGGCTCACCACCGGGTGTGAATTTGAAAGCGCGGCGGAGGAACGACGGTGATGGCCCGATGAGGAAAGCGGCCTCACCTCGACGGAGCGGAGCTGCTCAAGTTGTTTGAAGGGCTTGGGGAGCTTCGCAAGGTCTCTACGGAGCTTCCGGCGGTGGTGGTTCGGACGGAGGATGGCTGGAGCGGCCGGGCACCGGTGAAGACAGAGAGGGCGCAGCTATGGCGGTGACGGGGAAGAAGAAATGAGAGAGGGAGAGAAGGATAGGGCCGGGCAGGGGTCTTATCTTCGCCCGAGGCGGCACGGCGAGCAGCCGGGCAGCTACGCGAGCAGCTGCGTGGCGGGAGGCGTGGCAGCCCCGGTCGGAGGCGGTTCCGCCACGGGCGGCGTTGAGACGCGGGAGAGGGAGAGAGAAAGAAGAGAGGCTGGCCCGTAGGCCGGGCCCGGCATTTTTACAAAAACATCCCTGGGCTTTCGCGTAATTAAAAACCAACCTTCCCGGGCTCGGAAAATTCTACGAAAATTCAGGGTTGTAATTGAAAGTATTTTAGGCATTTGTTCTATTAAGTCCAGGTTAAGATTCCAAATTATTTTCGGATTAAAAATTCATAGATAAATTAACAAAACAACAATTTTTGTTTATTTCTTGTAATTATTTTACCAAGCAAAAATAATTTCAGGGAACTTCTATAAATCTTTATTTATGATGTTTAAGCAATAGAAAATGTTAAACTCACTATTTATTCTTATTTAAATTCTTTTTTAAGCATTTACTTTAATCTTTAGTTAATGTGTTATTTTATGTGCATTTTCTCAACACAATATTTAATAACTTCATAAATGTAATATGATGACATGCTCATGAATGACATGAAATGCATTTATTTTTGAGAGTTGTTACACTACGAGTAGCGGGCAGGTCGGGCCGCCGCTACGCCTCCGTAGATTATAAATGGAGGTTTGTAGCGGCGGCCCATCGCCAACCGCCATTAAAAAGACCTTTGTAACGGCGGTTGGAGGAGCTGTCGAGGACAAGAAGGTACCCATTTTTTGGTATAAGGACAAAGTAGATCCAGTGATCACTATAAGAATGATCGTATGAGTTAGTATTCAACCAAGCCTTTCAATGCAAGAGAAGATGAAGCGACTTGTTGGAACTTACTTCTAGCTGTATGGCACGAGAATAGAACATCCGTCGTGCCACTTGATGAAGCGATTATAGATGTAGGTTGCAATATCATATTTAGCTTTGGTTGTCATCTCGGCCTTGAGTTGATCTAGCTCCTCGGGTTTCATGTCCTCATATTTTGGGTCCTTCTCATTTATCCGCGGGTTGATCGCGGATTGATTTATCATGTTCGGGTTGAGGTACCCGACCCTCCAATCTGGTCTATTGATTTTCTTTTTCTGAAATTCCGAATTCATCCTAAATGAAGCATAAGTCAAAAAATGAACGAGATTAATGCTTGAAATATGAGAATATGTACGAGATTGATATTTGAAATACGAAATAGAAACATGGGGTTACTTACAAGCACCGAGAGGATATAAAGGTTGTGTCCACCTTGCCAAGACGGAACATAGTGTGAAGATCGTTGAAATACAATGCAAGAACCGAGTCGGCTTCATCGTTGAACACGTGTTTTGAAACTTTGCACGTGATGATATCGACTCCAAGCTGTGATGCTCGCATGTACCGGTCGTGCAGCTTACGCATAGCGCCGGCAGGTTCTTGTACACATTCTTAGATATAAGAGGCCCGACAAACATGAATGTGGGTAATTCGTGTCATCACTGTCCTTAAATAAGTTATCATTGTATGAGATTAGTTGTCGGGACTCGACACGATCCGAAGCTTAGGAAGGCTGTGGATTGCATCTCATCTTCAATGAATCCAAGTACGCTTTAATGTTTGCTTGAGTTTCGGGCGATGCAATCTTGCGCTCCTGAGTCTCCGAGATTTCCGGAGGAATCGTCTTAATTGGCTCCATGATCTCGGGCTGCTCAACCGCAACCACTAGAGACACCTCCTTAGAGATGATTGTCATTTCTTGATGCTGAACTCCCTCTAGCAAGATCTCTTCGAGTTAGGGAGCTTAGGGAGGATCGGGTCGAGGACAGCTTCCCCGCTGTGTCATCCGCCTTTCGAGAGGACGAAGCAGCACACGACAGGTGAGATGGTTGTCCATGTGCATATTCGGCGTGTTGGCTCGCATGGGCTGATCCGTGTCCGGAAAGTGGAGGTGGAGAAGCTTGCGGGGTCGTGGACATGACAATATCACTACCTTTCCAAACAATGAATGTCTCGACGGCGTCTCGTAGAGTCTCGACAGGGATATATCTTCGTACTTACAAGGAGACAACAGAGGGAACAATGGGAATTGATCTACAAAATAGATTAATTTATATAAAACAATTATGTTTTGCATGGCATCGGAACAAGGATAGCATCTCAATCATACGAGTAGAAGAGGAGGACGAAGAGAATGGATGTACAATGTAGGACACTTTCATAAGAAAGGAAGGTGCACATTATGCAATACATACCACAATTTATAAGACCTCGAGGTAAACAGGTCAGGATACTTGGGTATCCCCGGACAATCAAATGTAATATGTCATACACATCACATAGATCATCCGGAGAATACCCAAGCATCCGTCCATGTCTACCTAAAGGTCATACGAGTTGCGAGTACATCTTGCATATTTTTGTACCAACCTTCCTAATGAAAGACACCCTACATTCTATATTCATCCTCCCCATCTTCCCCTTCTCCTACATATATCGATGCTTATAAAGTCATCATCTGCCAAAAAGATGCTCTCGGTGCGGGTTGCCGATTCAACGGCCATCCAACGCTATTATAAGGTCATTGACTCGTATGGCAACATGTTTCCAACATCCGAGGATGCGGTCCATGCTGCCACACTCATCTCACTTTGTCCGCTGTCATCATCGAGCATGGCTAGACCAAGGAGAGGAAAGAGGGGAGAAAAAAAGGAGGGAAGAGGAAAGAGAGGAAAGAGAGGAAATAGCGGAAAGAGAGGGGAAAAGAGAAGAAAAGAGAGGAAAGAGGAGAAAATAGTTTTTATTTCCTTGATTTGGTCTAGCCATGAAAGAGAGGAAGAGAGGAGAAAAGAGAGGAAATAGATGAAAGAGAGGGGAAAGAGAGGAGGAAAGAGAGGAAATAGATGATTTTGAGGAAGAGAGGGTAGATATATATATTCTCACTGCCCATCGACAGGGCATACACAACAATTTTATATCCGAACACACATGCACATGAAAAGACTCATAGCAATCACAGCATTTGATTTTCACTAACAGGTTTGCATGAGAAAATAGCAAGCCTAGGAAGGGCAGTTCGTTTTCACAGGAACAATTCCAACCAGATTTCATCAACAAAAAGAAAATAGTTACACAGGAATTTGATCAAATTTGAAGAGTATTTCGGACCAGATTGCAGCAGTTTTTCAGCACATATTACAACATTTTTGGGGCAATATTTCAGAAGTTTTTTAGCACATATTATTAGCAGTTTTGGCAGTATTTCAGCACAGATTACAACAATATTTCAACCTAGATTACATCAGTGTTTGGGAAGTATTTCAGCCCAAATTACAGCAAGGAAAAAAATATGTCAACAGGATTTTGACTAGATTTCAGCACTATTTTCACCAGCAACTACACAAGCTCCTGAAATGTCCAAAAATAGAAATGCACGAAACTGTGTAACTGGCAATCAGAAATTCAGAAAAGTTTCATATCAACTAAAGTTTATAAGTAATTACTAGCAATGAGAAGTCCAGGTAAGTAGAGCTCAAACATTCTATAAGATAGCTTCCGCTGAGAACAAGGATTGGCCGGATCGGAGAAACCGATCGAAGAACATGCCGGGGCAGCACAACCCTAGCGTAGGGCTAAGGTTGACATAAACAACAGATATCGAGCAAAATTATCATAACCCTAATAGTGAACGTGCCGGGGCTAAACAGTCAACATTCAACATTCTTCACCACAGTTTCATAACCCAAACAGGTGAATATGCCGGGGCGAGGAGCAAGGCGGGCGAGGAGGGAGGGACGGTGATGAAGGGCCAACATTCAACATTCAACATTCTTCACCGCAGTTGCACAAAACAGGGAAGGGAAGGGGAGAGCGAGCGTACCGGGGAGGCGCCACGAAGGGCTCACCGTCGGGGAGGGGGAAGGGGGAAGGACGTACTAGGGCCGGTGAGGAGGTGCCGGTGAGGGAGGTCCGGCTAGGAGGTGCCGGTGAGGAGGGCCCGCGAGGAGGTGCCGGCAAGGAGGGAGGCGCCGGCGCGGAGGGCCGACGCGTAGGTGCCGGTGAGGAGGTGCCGACGAGGAGGTGGTGCCGACGCGGAGGGTCGACGCGGAAGTGCCGGCGAGGAGGGCCGGCGAGTAGGTGCCGCCGAGGATGGCACGCGGAGGACGGCACGGAGGTGCCGGCGAGGATTGCCCGCGAGGTGGAGGACCAGCACGGAGGAGGGCTGCCTGTCGGCGTCGTCGGCTGCGGCGCTAGTGTTAGGGTTGCCGCCGCGAGCGGCGTGCAATTTTATAGGCGGAGAACGCTAACGGCGGTGGGTCCCACCTGTCGGTGAGACCAACTTTCTAAAACGGCGGACGAGGTTGTCTTCTGCCGCTAAAAAGCCATGGTCCCACTGTCGGGGCTTTGTAACGGCGGTTGGAAATTCCAACCGCCGTTACAAAGGGCATGGGCCCACATGTCATTGTAATGTAAATTGGACTTTTTCTAAAATGATTTAGATAGTGATAAATTGTTATAGTTTGCAATAAAACAAGTTATAAAGCAAAAAAGAATCCAAAACTTATTAGTTATAAATTGAAATATGACCAAACTAATAATGTTGTTTCGAAAATAATAATTAAATTTCAATAAGTTCCAATAATATTCATAGACTTATGTCATAAACATAAAAATATGAATTACATGCCACTTGACAATATAAATTAAAGGTAGAGATTAAAGTAACATAGAGATACATCATCCTTGGACTGTTTTTCCTTAGCAATCCGAGCGCATGTAGGGCATTTCTGCAGAATATCCGAGCCTTCTTTCTATGATTCTGAACTTACTTGGATCAATAAATAATGAATAAATAATGACACTTCATCATATTGGTTCTATTCATCTTGATCCTTCACATTCTCCACTCCAACGACTCTTTGTTTACCAGAATAACAATGTACTTCTTTTCATCCTTTAGGTCGAGTATATAGAACACTTGTGCTACCACCCTAGCGAGTATCTAAGGGTCATCTTTGTGACCGAATTTGTTTAGATCGACGAGGGTCAATCCATATTCATCCACCTCCACCCCCGTGAGTGTTGCACCCATTTGCATTTAAATACGAGCACAACGAGATCTTGTCCATAATTAAGTTCCCATATTTCCTCGATGAACCCGTAGTATGATGTCGGATTGTCCTCTTCATCATAGGCATGTGTTCGAACACCGCTGTTTTGAGACTTCCTTTTCTTGTCCCTTTCTTCGGTGTAAAAGGTATAGCCAATTGGTGTCGTAAGCCTCGAAATGTAACCACACTCTTCGAAGGACTTATGGCTAACCTTCTCAACATTTTATCATCTACGAGTCCCCACGTGGAAGCTCTTGGTTCTCGAACCATGATGTGAAGGTTTTCTTGTGCTCCATTATGATCCAATCTTCTGTCTTGTCCGTGTGGTTCGGTGAAGCTCATTCCGGTGTTTCTCAAAGTATGGGCCCATAATCTATGTCTCGTTGCAATACGCTAAAATGTGCTGCATCCACTATTTTGTAGTCACGGTCGATGAATGACTTTCGTCCTCGTGTACCTTTTTCGAGACAGTCGGCCCTCATCATGAGACACGGGAAGACCAAGTAGCCCCTCCATTTTTAATGTAGTTAGCACAGCACTCAATAATCTCCTCGGTGTTGTATCCCTCAATCATTGAATCCTCCGGATGAGAACGAGTTCATACGAAGTGTTTCATTACATACATGAACCGCTCAAAGGGAAACATATGATGCATGTAGACGGGGCCCAACGCAGCAATCTGGTCAACGATATGAAGCATGGAATGTTCCATGGTATCAAAATAGGAGGGAGGGAAGCACATCTCAAGCATGCACATTGTTTCATTCATATGGGTCCGTAGGTCATCCAACTCGCTTTATCGATCACCTTCTTCGAGACTACGTTCCGAAGTAGCATAGGTGAGTTATAGTTAACTTCAACCACTCGGGTTTCACAGCCTCGATGGCGACGGCTAAGAACATCGAAAGCATTGTGTGACGATCATGAGTGTTGTAGCCACTTATCTTTAGCTCTTCCATGTTCATGAGATTTTTCACGTTCGATCGAATCCGGTTGGACATTTAATCCCGTATAGACACTTGCAAAATGTTATTTTCTCCTCACGCGTAAGGATGTAGATTGCGGGAGGACGATAGTATTTTCCGTTCGCCATTTCCTGCGGATGGAGCTTGGGTCTAATGTCCAGTGCCACAAGATCTCTACGTGCGTTGAGTCCATCCTTTGTCTTACCGGGTAGGTCAAGAATAAGTCAGCTAGTGCTATCATATACGCCCTTCCCAATGTGCATCTAGTCGTAGGCATGATTCACTTCTAGTTCCGCCTAGTAATCGAGGTATATGAAGAAAATAGATTGCTTCTTAAAGGGCGTGTGGGCTCTGCACTTTGGAACTCCCTTCACCGGTTCGCCAAACACACCTTTGATGTTCTTTACCGTCTCGAACACGACACTAGGGGTCCAGGGTCCAACGTCGAGGTTCTTCGTCTTCCTCAATAGTGCCATCAAATTGTCTCTTCAACAAGCGATACCTGTGGTTTCGTGCTAGGAATCGACGGTTTCGCGTGTACACTATCTTCCGGGATGATGGAAGATACACATGGGATGTATCATCAACGCATACGAAACAACCATACATTCCTTTGACCTGTTACGAAAGCGCCCTTAGCGCGGGGAATCACTTATCGTCACAAAAATGATGGCTTTGAGCATGAAGGGCGCTCTACGGTGCTCATACCATATACTAACCCATTCTAACCACAGTCTATGCATGTCTTCCGATAATGGTTCCGAGAACACATCTATGTCGTTACCGGGTTCTTTCGGACCAGATATAAGGATTATCAATAGTAAGTACTTTCTCTTGTGACACAACCATGGTGGAAGGTTGTATATTGACAGTATAACTAGCCAAGTGTCTGTGCGGGTTCCTCAATTGACCATGAGGGTTCATCCCGTCCGTACTCGAGCAAAATGTATGTTCCTTGTCTCTTCGAGAGAATTCTAGATGGTTAGAATCAAACTTTTTCACTGGGTCCTATCAGCTGGATGACTAAGTTTCTTTGGGTCCCCGGGGCGCGAATGCCACGTCATCGGTTCAGCATCCTTGGGGTTGGCAAACAAGCGTCTTATCCGATCGACAACCGGTAGGTACCACATGACCAAGGTAGGAATCTTTGTTTGTTCGCTGTCATCGACGGTGATGCTTTTCTTCCTCTTCCTCACATTCTTATTGCTCTTCTTTCCACTAACAATTGATGTGTCCGCATCATAGTCGTCCTTGCACTTGTACCGACTACGCTTGCATCTTGGGCATCTCACGGCGTCCTTGTATCCCCCCGATACAATATGCAATGATTTGGGCACGCGTGAATCTTTTGCACGTCCAACGAAAGTGGGGTTATGAGCTTCTTAGCAAAATAGGTGCTTTTGGCAACAAGTTGGGCTTCGGTAGAATGTCCGAAAGAAGTTCCAACAAATCCGTGAAACTAGCATCCGACCAACCATGGATGACATTTAATTTCATCAGCTCAAGTACCATACGTAGCACAAGTACACCTTTTTAACATCTCTTAGATTCCTCGTATAGTGGATCCTTCAATGCTTTCTCCAGCGATGCAAAGTTGCTCAACCCTCTCATTGTCCCTCCATTGAGTAACACTTTCGGTTCAACGTGTTGCAAAATTTCCTCAACATCAAAATCACAAGACGGTTCCATTACTTCGTCGGCTCGAACAGGCTCCTCATCTTCAACATTGACATGATCGTGAATATCAAGGTCATCGTCAACATCACCATCAACAGATTGCTCAGGTATTGCCTCCACCACGTCTTCACCATGCTTTGTCCACCTGGTGTAGTCCTTAACAAAATCTGTCGTTATTATGTGTGAATTGATTATAACCGTATATTTCCACAGTTTCTCATTTTGCAATTACGACACGGACAATGTATTTCAGCCCTCCCTTCGCGCTTAGCATGTTGTGCGGCCTGTGTGACAAATGCCTTGACTTGTCCTCGAAAATAACTTCCCGCTCTTGACGCCTCATACATCCAAGATCTATCCATACCTCAAGCACTACACATCAAAAATAATAATTACTTCAACAAACATGGGACAATATATCTCGTAGGATCAAGTTTTCCGAGCTACAAATAAAGTGACCAACTAGATATGTAAATTATTTTAAGGAAAAAATATAAATTTCTTCCTTTACCTAACCTAGCTCTCCATCTATCATGAGAAACCTAGATATATAATTTTCCTCCAAGCAGAAGCCTAGAGATTCAACTTTTCTCCATGAAAAAGACTTAAGATACAAATAGTATGGACAAAAACCAACCATAGCTCTACAAATCTAGAGAATCGTGACAAATAGGCATAAAATTCAAAGAAAATTACAAAGCCAAAATTCTACTAGATTCCAACATGATAGGTAGAAACAATACATGGGATAGATTCCCCTTACCCTAGGGAACAAATCTATCCAAGAAAAACGAACTCAAAACCTCCTCCTCCCCCCCCCCCTTGTTTTTCAAATTTTTCCCTAATTTTCGGGTTGCCTACAGTAGACAAGCTCGCTGTGCTGTCCAAACGCGCCTATTTATAGCAGCTCCATTTGTACCGGTGGGTTACGTTTCCAACCGTCCCTAAAAATGCGATTTTAACGGCGGCTTACTTCTTGAACCGCCGGTACAATTCATATAATTTGTACCGGCGGTTGGTAAAGCCAACCGCCGCTATTAGGTGGTTATAGCGGCGGTCGGCTGTGACCCGGTGGCCAGCACAGCACTGTAGCAGCGGGCCACTTCGGGCCACGCCGCTGGGCTGTTTTTGGGCCCGCCGCTACAGTAGCGGATTGTAGTAGTGTCTGTTATTCATGATCAACATCGATTCAAGCTTAATGATGCACAAGGTATAACTTTGAATGTTGATTGGGAAAATTATGGATAACTGAATTCAAACCATGTCGTAGGAGACTCTGGAACAGGTTCTGATAGCAGGACTGGAGAAAAATTGTGTTGTTGCTTAAATTTTTTTGATGACCTGTTAGCTGCAGATTGTCTAGTATGCTATAGTAGGGAAATTTGTCATGTATCGCAGCAATTCAGTTTCCATAATGTCTGTTGGGTCCATTTGACAACCTAGGCCGCGCCACACCCACCACATGTCCACTTGACTATCTATTCATGGGATTTTTCTTTTTCTAAAATTTTGTTAGTTCTGTACAAGACTTCCTGATCTGTTGTTTCGGTCACATTGTTTATATCTGTTTTTTTGTTAGCTCAATATGCCATTCTGGTGTTTCAGTCACATTGTTCATATATGTTTTTTTTTTCAATTGTCACATTAGCCACACTGTGTCATACCATGGTGTTATAATAACAGAATGACTTTGGTATACTAGACGCAGTATTGATGATTATTGTAGAGTTTCGACAGTAATTTTAGGATGTCAAAAAATTGATTCTTGCAGGGACAAAGAGGTCATTCTATCCGGTGGTTTCATGAGCTACTTCACAAATCAGGCTCAGAACTCTCATTTGGTTGGTGCAGTGAATAGCCCACTATCCAACAACCATGTTGATGTTGATAATTCACCGCAAGAAATGGATATTCCAAGAGGCAATGTGAATGACAATGTTAGGACTGAGAAAAGGATAATGTGGACAGAGCAAGAAGATATTAGATTGATGAGTGCTTAGATAGAGCACTCAACTGACTCTACATGTGGAGCAGATAAGCCTAGTGGCCAGTACTAGGGTGAGGTTGTTGAAGCATACAACAAGACTACTCCAACACTTAGAAGAAGAAATCTGAAGCAAGCAAAGGATAGGTGGCACAAGAGTAATAGGTGGATCGATCTATTTGAGTGTGCTTATGTAAAGGCCCGTAGAATATTTACAAGTGGTTATTCTGATCAAATGTGGATTGATGCTGCTCACAAGTTTTATGTGGAAAACAACAAAGACAAAGATGCAAAGTTAGGACCCTTTCTTCTTATGGAGGTATGGAAAATTTGCAGAGAAGTGTCAAAGTGGAAAACATACAATGAAGGGTTGAGGAATGCTCGTAAAAGGAAGTCATTTCACTTGGAAGGGGATTACGAGGAAAATGATGACACTTCGATGAGATGCCAAAGCCACCAATGGGTCAGAAGGCAGCTAAAAAGGCAGCACTAGCAGCAAATGGCAAGTCAAAGGGCTCAATCGGTAGTGATGATGGTCAGTCAAAGGATTCAACAATAGATTTGGACAAGTTTGATAGATACAACAAATTCCAGGAGGAAAACAATGAGAAGCGCATGAAATTATTGGACAGACAGGAGAAGCTATCGTGTGAGAAGCTAGAGGCTTCAAAAATTGCCCACCTGACAGCACAATAGTACAAAGAAGGTAAGAAGCTAGAGAAAGAATAAAAAATGATAGACACTTATAATAACTTAATATTACAAGCACTTGTTTAGAGATTTTGGGAAAATTTGCTGAAGGCGTGATCAAGGTATTTGGTGAAGAATATCTACGCCCTCGATGTGCTGATGAACTTGAAAAAATATTACAAGAAAATGAGGCTAGAGGTTTTCCTGGAATGTATGGAAGCATCGATTGTATGCATTGACCATGGAAGAATTGTCCGAAAGGTTGGGCAGAGCATGTTCACAAGTGGTACCAAAGGTGTTCCTACTATGATCCTTGAAGCGGTGGCAACAAAGACCTTCGTATATGGCATGCTTTCTTTGGTACGGTCGGGTCTCCAAATGACATAAACGTTCTCAATAAGTCACCATTGTTCATTGATGCAATCAAAGGAGAAGCTCCTACGGTACAGTATAATGTAAATGGAACACAATATGACATGGGTTACTATCTTGCCGATGGAATATATCCAGAATGGGCTGTATTTGTGAAGACAAGTGTCGGCCCCTCAATCGGGTGAAAGACAAATTATTTGCATTGAAGCAGGAAGGGGCGAGGAAAGACATTGAGTGTGTATTTTGTGTACTTGTAATCACGCTTTGATATTGTTCGTCGACCAGCAAGGTTATGGAAGCAAGCTGACATTATCAACATAATGCAAGCTTGTGTTATCCTTCACAATATGATAGTGGAAGATGAGAAGGAAGTAATTAGAGATGTTTCAGATTTAAATGAGAATCCAAGTGCGACAATAGTGCTCCCACCGAAGTGCATACAAGTGAGAACCCTAATCCAATCTTCTCGGATGTGCTTCGTAGAAATTCGGGTATCAAAGCTCGGCCAACACACGAGCAACTCAAGAAGGATCTAATCGAGCACTATGGAAATAAATAAAGATATACAAGAGACATTATATCTATATATAATATAATTATTTATATTTATGGTTTCTAAAAATTATTGGAATCATGTTACTCTTATTCTTGCATCATAATTTTCTATCAAATAGCCACACAATGATATACACGAATATATTTGTAGTTGATCGTAGCTACATGCAAAGCATTTAAACGAGCTTACGGACGGACCCTCCGTACGTGGGTTGTATAAGCTGTCTTTATACTGTCTGCATGATAACTTTGAGGTTACTGGAGACACAGCCCTATCTTTGGGTTGTACATGCCCTAAGCATGTAGGATAAATATGGTCAAGGAAGTTAGAGCTTGCCTCGTGTTGCTATATTCCGTCGAAGTCGAGATTCTCATCTTCGTATACGGTGTCGGAGTCATTCTCGAGACTTGAGCCTTTGGACTCGTCTCCGGTGCTAGACACTTCCGGTCCTTCGTTTGTTACGAGTACGTGCGTGTCCGCATTATAGAGGTCGTCCCAAAACATGAGGAAGACGAGCTTGAATACCCAATACCCGAGGTGGGGATCGAGACTCTACGAGAGGCCATCGAGACTTCCATTATTTGGAAATGGAGAGATATTGTCCTGTCCATGACACCACGAGCTTCTCCACCCCCTGTTTCTGGACTCGCACCAGCCCATGCGAGCCAACACACCGAATATGCACATGGACAACCGTCTCCTTTGTCGGGTGCTTGCTTCGACCTTTGGAAAAGAGATTGACGGGGGGGGGAGCTGTCCTCGGTCCTATCCTCCATAACTCCGAAGAGACCATGCCAAAGGGAGTTGAGCATCAAGAAATGGTAGTCATCTCCAAGGATGCGGCACCTCATTAGGTTACGTGAAAGCATAGCCCTCTCCAAGGATAAGTCTCCAGCAGTTGCGGTCGAGCCTCTTCGGAAGATTCCTCCGGAAATCCCAAAGACTATTACGTCTATTCGCAAGATTGTATCCCCAGAAACTCAAGCAAAGATAAATACTTGGAATCATTGAAGAGGAGATGCAATCCACAACCTCCTAAGCTGCATATCGTGTCGGCGTCCGACAATTAATCTCGTATGATGATCACCTATTTAAGGACAATGATGACATGGATTACCTTACATTCATTTTTGTCAAGCCCCTTGTATCGAAGAATGTATACAGGAACCTGCCGTCTGTGATGTGTAAGCTGAACGACTGGTACATATAGGCATCTCGACTTGGAGTCGATGTCATCACGTGTAAGGTTCCAAAGCACGTGTTCAACAATGAAGCCGACTCGGCGCTTGGATTGTATTTTAACGATCTTCACATTATGTTCCGTCTTGGCACGGTGGACACGACCTTCATATCCCTCTCGGTGCTTGTAAGTGGCTCCATTTATCTATTTCGTATTTCGAATACCAACCTCGTTCTTATTCTTGTATTTCAAGAATCAATCTTGTTCATTTTTTACTTATGCTACTTTTAGGATGAATCAGAATTTTGGAATAAGAAAATGAATAGAACGGAATAGAGGGATCGGGTACCTCAACCCGAACATGATAAATCAATCCGCGTTCAACTCACGGATAAATGAGAAGGAACCAAAGTATAAGGATATGAAACCTGACGAGCTAGATCATCTCAAGGTTGAGATGACAAGTAGAGCAAGATTTGATGTTGCAACCTACATCTATAATTGCTTCATCAAGTGGCAGGACAGATGTTCCATTCTAGTGCCTTACAACTTCAAGTGAGTTTCTACAAGTCTCCTCATCATACCTTCCATTGATAGGCTTGGTGGAATACTAACTCATACGATCAATCTTGTAGTGATCACTGGATCTGCTTTGTTCTCATGTTGAAAAAAGGGTACCTTCTAGTGCTTGACAACCTCGACATGGACAAAAAGGGCTATTCCGATATCGTGAGCATCACAGACTGGTAAGTAGTTAATCATAGTACGCAACTATAATTCAGAAACGATAATTTCATCTAACCTACGCTTTTGTCAATGGAGCAGCGTATACAAGAACTATGTCAAAGGCAGAGGGACGCACAACCCAAGACGACCAAAACATATGTACTTTCGACACAAATTCTCGATAAGATATATTCGTGTCACTTCTCTATGTCGTTGTCCTACTATCGCTGTAATTCGCGAAAATGTAACTTATTTCTCTATTTTTAGTGTCTTAAAGAAGTAAAAGGTAGTGTCCATTGTGGCTACTACACTTGTTTGTACAGTTTGTACACGAATAGCTTCTCCGAGTTACATGAATGCCATCATTCAAGAGAGTGACAAACAGGTACATTTTGTTAAGTTTATTATATTTCTATTAATTTTTATTATATTATAATTGCAATCTTGTTAATAAAGTAATTCTAATGACACAGAGAGAAGTCAGGGTGAAAACAGACATACAAATATTGGAAGAGTTTAAGAAGAATGGGTTCCCGCAAGGACAAAAACATTTGAATACAAATCAAATGTTAATGATTGTGACTCATATGTATCGGTTCTTGCTCAAAGAGGTCATCTCTCCTAGTGGTAAGTTCTTTGATGAAGACAGTGAGAACACAAAAAATCATCATTCTTTCTATGAGTGGTGTGGTTCGACGTGACCATATGTGAATGATGATGCTAGGAGTGATGACGATGACCAGATTAGAAAGTAGTTTGATACTTGAGACTTGTAGTTTTTCTTGTATTTGTGACTTGTGTAAAGATAATGTATATATGGATGTGACTTATGATTTCTCATGTTTTGAGAGATGATGAATACATGGATGTGAATGTTTCTGATCTGATGTATTGCAGTGAATATGTATTTACTGTATGATGTGATATATTTCTAGTATTGCAGGGAATATGTATAATATTGTATTTTATTCTTTTTGGTATTCAAAATATAATGGCGTTGGTGATGTCCACCACCAGTACAAATGCCTTTTAAACGGCGGTGGACATTGATATCCGCCGTTAATAATGGTATTATTAAGGACGGGTGACATCATCCACCACCGTTAATAAGTCATTATTACTGCTGGTGCACGTTGCCTTAATAATGGTAGTATCAACGGCGGTTAGTGTTGGACCGCCACTATAATCCTTCATTTATAGCTATGGAGCCTAACATATCGGCCGCTATAGTGCTTCATTGTGGTAGTGATGAATGCCTGCTGTTATAATGAATAAACTTAGAACCTTGGAGTTTGTTCATTCGCTTGGGTGATCTCTTGTTCTCACATTATAAGCAAAAAACTCCTTTTCTAGTTTTGTAACATTTTTGGATTTAATTCGTTGTAACATTTGACGATGAAACTACTGATAGAAACACAATTGTCCCAAACAAAGGTGAAGACCTTAATTTGATGACCCAACCTATGTTGAACCAGCAGAATGAAAAACAAGAAAAGTGTAAAGGTCGATCATTTGACCATTTCCTCAACTGAATATGCTTTCTATAAAGTGGAATAAAGGCAATAGTATTATACGGTTTTGGGGTCAGCGTATATAAAACATCTACATTCTTTCACTTTATTGGCATTCCTTAACTAATCTCTAGTTGGAGTTTATTTTAAACAATACTACTGTTATGGAAAATGACAGTTAATACTGGAATGAACATAACTACAAAAATATTGCTGCATTGAGCACTTGGCACTCCGAAATGGTCTTTTCGGGCGGTGAACGAGCGACAACGTTGTTTTGGCACAATAGGTACACAGAAACTCCCTTTAGTAGGCACGGAGATAGTGTATCGTCATCCTTTTTGTGTGCTTAAATCACGAAAAACCTGTTGCGTTAATAATTCCCCGGCACGCTCGCCTCCACCTGCGTCGGGCCTCCCGCCGAACGCTCAATCTCCGACGCCGATGGTTTCGCCCCAGGCCTGGGTGCATGAGGCGGTGGTCTGGCCTGGGCGCGGGCGGTGCCAGAGCCTCTGCAGAACCCGTGTTGGTGCCGACGGCTAAACATGGGTTCGCACGAGGCGGCGACGCCCGGCCCTTGCTAGACGCGCAAAGGTGATACCGGTCCGGCCTGGCCTCGACCGTGCACAAGGGCGGCGGCTAACATCGCTTGGAGGGTGGAGAGAGGTCAAGAGAAAGGAGGAAAGAGAGGATGGGAGAAGAGAAAAAAGGGAAAAATATGACATGGCACCTCACATGTGGAACCCACGATGCCACGTCGAACAAAACTGCTTTAAAACCACCGATGTGGAATTGCACATTTAATAGTTTAAGGGTCCAGATATCTAGTTTTCATAGTTGAGAAACCAAACTTGTATCACCCTTTTAATTGAGGGAGTAAAATAGATCAAAATAGTTCATGCAGAATGGGCCTTCTTCCAGGATGTTCTGAGAGAGACGACCGATGCCTTACAGATGGACTTGGTTTTGCATGAGAGACGACCGATGCCTTACAGATGGCCTTTTTGTTTTGTGTGCCGTTGAATTTGGTTTGATCCGGCCTTTGGCAACTCACAATCTACTCTCTTTTATCAATTCAATTTTTTTACACAACCATGATGTTTCATAGGTTGACTATAAATTTGTGTAAATTTTGCCAATTACTTTAATAAATATTCAAATTCATCCATCATGCATAATCTGACATTTTTTTATTTTTCATGACTCTTAAATTCTTTATTTAAATAGTGTTTTCCTAGCATGTGTGTCATATCGTGTAGGAATGATCGATTCTAGTTTTTTTTTGTGGTTTCATCTTGTGTAAAATTTTGTTTTCTTTAACTGGTTATTGAATCTTCACTACTTCAATCACTAATAAGATTAAGGAATCTTGCACAAGAAAAATTCCATTTAACAATGCCCGTTGTTTTTAATGTTATAAACCTAGAACCTTGGAGTTTGTTCATTCGCTGGGTGATCTCTTGTTCTCACATTATAAATAAAAAAACTCCTTTTCTAGTTTTGTAACATTTTTGGATTTAATGTGTTGTAACATTTTGAGGATGAAACTACATATAGAAACACAATTGTCCCAAACAAAGATGAAGATCTTAATTTGATGACCCAACCTATGTTGAACCAGCGGAATGAAAAACAAGAAAAGTCTAAAGGTGGAACATTTGATCATTTGCTGGATTGATTATACTTCCAATAAATCGGAATCAAGGCATTCGTATAATATGGTTTTCGGGTCGGCACAAGAGATCTATATTCTTTCCACTTTATTGACATTCCTTAACTAATCTCTGTTGGAAAGTGATCTGTCCGACAAAGGAAAATGCGTCAGACATATTTGGAAACAAATTATTAAGGAAATAATTAATGACGTGTTTTGCTAATTAACTGTAGATCCAAAATTACAGTTCCACGATCGGCGGCGCAACCAAATCATGGTTGCGGCCCTAGATCGCACAACGTAATATAAGGGGGGGGGTTGACGACCTCACGTGGGGGCTGGCATGACAGTGCCGCTAGCGCCCTAAAGGCCGACGGTACCCGGAACGACTACACCGAGCCGCTCCCTTCACCGCTGCTCCCTCACCCTCTCCGATGGCTGATCCAAACCCAGGTTAATAACGCGCAAACGCTTCCGCTTTATGTGTTCATATATCTAGACAAGTAGATCCTAGATCCTAATGCATGAATAGTCTATCACTTGGTATTAGAGCCCAGTGGTTTTAGATCTTGAACCGTTTATGTGTTTCCTGTGACCTGGATTCTCGGATCATGCCTCGGTTAGGCTTATTGATGCGAATTAACGCCCCTGTCCTCCTAATTTCGCATCCACCGAGGGTGTATAGTTGTCAATTACTCATGTTTTAGGTTAGTTGCTAATGATTAGTGAATAATTAGGTGTTCAATTATCCACTATTATGGTCAATTAGCACTAATTACCCTGATTAGATGTCAATTACGATCATTAGTATGTAACTAAGGTGATTAGCAGTTAATCATGCTTAAGACTCGCTAATCAGATCTAGGGTTTGATGATTTTGATTAAGCAATTAGAAGGAGGGGATAACGTTACGGACATCGAAACCCTAACCCTAGATCAAGAAGATGGAGGAGGTGAGACCTACATTTGTGCTAGCTGCCTTGAAGGTGCAGGGACCCACATGGCACGGGCATGCCCTCACCGTGGACGTGGACTTCTTCGCCATGGTTAACCTCCACCATGGCAGAAAGAATCGACGACGGTGCGCGCCTATAACGAGACCCGCACGCGCTCAACGGCGATCCGATTCACCATAGTGGCATCAACACTCCGAACGCATCACACCGTCGCGCCACTCGAGTGCATCACGAAAAGGCCACCGCTGCTTGTGGACCACCGCTACACACGCCGCATCCGCCGTCACGCCGGGCGCCATCGGGCTGCGCCGCATCACAACCCTATGTCACGTGCAAGCCAGGGTAGTGGCTGCTGCCACATTATGCCTGCGCGCTGAACGCATGATGAACAGCGGCCGCGTGCGTAGGCCGCTTGTTGCCTCCCGCCGCATCACCCGGGCGCACCCCTCGAGCGTATCACACTAGGGCGGCGCCTCCGCATCGAGACGGGCGCACACCTGCGCCCGGGCCGCCGTTGCATCATTAGTTGCCACCGCATGACGCGCCGTGGGTGCGTGCTCGCACCATCGCCACGCCGTATCATGCCCTAGCGTGCGTGCTCTAGGTCCTCCGACGATCGCCTCATGAATCGGCGCCCTCGAGCCCATCGGGCCTCCTCGCGACGCAGACATAAATGGGGAAGAGGAAAGAGTGGTGCAAGGGTTTGGTTTGGCTCCGATTTTTTTCGTTGTTTTATACGCCATTCGGTAAATCTCATCTGTCCATTACAGTTGAACGGCCAGGATCGTGCCTGGGTCGGGCCTGCTGTGCTTATGGCCCATGTGGGCGTGAATAGCACCTTAACTTGGCCAGGCCGAATGCGGCTTGCTAGGTTGTCTCAGCCCATTAATATTTACTGTGTTTAATTTACAACATTTCTGCTTATTGTTATTTTCATAATTTTCATGCTATAAATTTGATAAATGCTAGAAAATTGCATAAAATTGCTGCATTTTTTTATTGTGTCTCTAAATAAATGGAACCAATGAGAAATTTATTTGGAGACTTTATTGTTCTTTTGGGATAATTTTGATGCATATGAATAATTTCTGACCAAAGTTGTTTTTGTTCATATGCTTTACCCATTAATGATGATTATTTTATTTCTGCCTCAACTGTGATTTGAAATTAATTGTCTAAATCTGTTGCATGTTGTTAATCAAGCAAACGTAGATTAATCACATGCTTTACTCCCTTTGTTATGATCGTGATCACTAATAATATCTTCATTTCGTGTAAATTTTAGTGATCACGCCCTCCTACATAATGAGCTAATTGGACAAGGTAGAGAGGCTTGGAGGTACGAACATCCCGAAGTGGAAGGGTGACATACAACTCATCCTTGCCATAATGAGGAAAGATCACTCCATTCTTGCTGAGAAGCCTCGTTGAGACAGTTGCTATTGGTGATAATGACAACACCTTAGTTGGGCGCACCCTTGCTTACATTAAAGAGAACGCCACTTCGGATGAATCCGATAGGGTTGCACCGATGATAATGCAACACACTCGTCAACCCGGAGATCAAAGGTGGCCTCCCCAAGAACCCCGAGAGTGCAAAACAGTTCTTGGCTAAAGTTTAGGAGCATTTTGAAGGTTCCACTATAGCACTAGCTAAAACTCGACGACCAGGATGATGACCTCCAAGTATAATGGTCGAGGCAGTGTTAGGGAGCACATCGTGAAGCTTATTGATGTTGTAAATCGGTTGAAGGACCTTGAAATGCCTCTTTCTGAAGATTACCAAGTCCACTAAATCATGGCCTCTATCCCTTTTGTGTTTGAGAACTTCAAGATCAACTATAATGGAAGTGACAAGAAGTGGAGTCCGACGAGCTCATAGCAAAGTGCAACGATGAGGAAGAAAGGTCGCGCGCTGAAAATAAGGATTATGTCAACCTTATCACTTAGGAGCTTAGGAGGAACTATAGCTATGGGTACAAGTCCGATGGAAAGATTCAACACAACAAGAAGGGTAAGGGCAAGGGCAAAGGTAAGACCCCTTATGATCGCTCCAAGAATGAAGTGAAGATTGAAGCCTCCACCTCCAAAGGTGGTCCTACTTGTCATCACCGCCACAAGGAGGGGCACATCAAGAGGGAATGTGATGAGTTCAAGGCTTGGCTCGCCAAGAAAGGTAATAATGACGATTGTATTTCCTTTGTTGATGAGTCTCTTTTTACATATTATTCCTCTAATACATGGTGTATTGATGTGGTGCAACCGTTCATGTTACTAATTCCTCACGGGGTGGCCAACGTTTTCACCGTGATCAAATCACCCCCATATTCCCGATCGGTGACGGCGCTGGATCGATCTCAAGACTCGCCGCCGTCTTCCTCCCGCTATAGGACGGCCGATGATCGTGAGTGCACCAGTGGCAGGACAGAGCCGCTGGCGCCCCGAAGGCCGACGGTACCCAGAATGACTACACCAAGCCACTCCATCCAAACCTAGGTTAATAACGTTCAAACACTTTCGCTTTATGTGTTCTTGTGTCTAGACCAGTAGATCCTAGATCCTAATGCATGAATGGTCTAACAATCTCTAGATGGAGTTTATTTTAATAATACCACCTGTTATTGCAAATGACGTAAACAATATTAGAATGGACACAATTACAAAAATATTGCTGCATCGAGCACTTGGCACTCCAAAATGGTCTTTTCGGCAGTTAACGAGCGACAACACTGTTTCGACACACAATACGTACATAGTAACTCCCTTTAGTAGGCATGGAGATAGTGTATAATCGTCCCTTTTCATGTGCTTAAAGCACCAAAATCCTCTTGCATAAATGTAACACCCCAAAAATTCAAACTTTATTTTATGCAGAAATTTCACTAATTTTTTGAAACTTTTTGACGTATATTTGAATATTATATAAATGTTAATTATAATGTTTCTATTAAGAGAAAGAGTTATTTTATAATTCATTTAATAATTATAAGTTATTTTATTTATAAAGATTGTTTGTTGAATTTTTACGAATGTACCGATGATTTGATTTGATTTATGAAAATGATTTGTGGAATAAATACTTTTAATTTGTGAAAATTGCTTATTGTATAAATGCTTTTCATTTAGGAGGAAAGGTCTACTTTACAAAATACATGTAATTTATGAAAAGAATTGATGTAATAATATTTTTTTATTAAAGTATTTTTATTTTCCAAAGTTTTTTTAGTTCTACAAATAAAAAGAATTTAACTACCTTAGAATAATTTGATTTGGAAACCAATGAATTTCATACTACTTTTACCTAATTTAAACTAAATATAAATTAGATTATATAATTATATATTGGTTGAACGCATTCATGCTTGGAAATAGTTGCATAGGCTTTGTTTGTGTGGAAAAATATATATTTACAAAGTCGAGTCGAAATCGTTTGGTTTAGATTAGATATTAGGAAATAGAAAATAGGAATAGAAAAAGGAAAGAAGAAAGCCCTTCCTTGGCCTTAGGCCTAAATCCCTCCAGGCCCGGCTCCCTTCCCCTCTTCTTTCCCCACCCAGCGACAACCCGACCCGCCACCCAACCCGGCGCATGAAGCCCGCCCAAGCTCGCCTCCCAACCCTAACCCTAGCCATGCCGTACGCCGCTACCACCGCCTTGGCGTGTCCGCCACGATCAGCTTCGTGTCCCGTGCGCCCATAAAAGGAGGGCCCCTTAGCCTCAACGCCACTTTTTCCCTCACCCGGCCACCTCGCGTGTCCCCCAACCAACCATCATGGTTGTCGGCTCCCCGACCTCGGCGCCTGCCGCAAGAGAACCACCCTAGACAAATTGAACCATACGACGAGCTTCGCCATGATGTGCCGCCCCTCCCGGACCCGATGCACCGCGAATTTGCTGCGTAGATCGCCTCTGCGACGCCGCCGGACCTCGCCATTACCTCCCCATCGTCGCGAGCCGTCTCCATCCCCTCCCGGGCTCATGCAACCCCATGGTAAGCTTCATCGATTCTCATTCATCGCATTTAGCAGGTCACTAACGAGTTTATGGCCGTGTTGGGCAATACCGAGAA
This sequence comes from Chloris gayana, assembly GCA_031894775.1. NCBI lineage: Eukaryota > Viridiplantae > Streptophyta > Magnoliopsida > Poales > Poaceae > Chloris > Chloris gayana. The sequence continues at coordinate 203,177 of JAUNZO010000136.1, read as the reverse complement.
CTCGACAAGGTTCCAACCACGGCGCCGCCGCTTGCCTCGTCGCCGGTCGGTCCAAATCACCGAAATTGACCCCGACCCTCCAATCCTCGATCGACGGTGGTCCCGAGCCGGTCTAGGGGATCCATGGACCCGGTCTATGGATTTTTTGATTTATTTTAAATCATTTAATTCTTGGAAATCGATAGTTTTACACATAGGCCCCTGTCGTTTATATGAATAGTGTTCGAGTCCTGTTGCTTTACAAAAACGACCTAAGATTTTCTCGTAAATTATGTTTCAGTCCACTACTTTTACATTTTAGTCCCCCGTACTTTTTGGTAATTACATATAGGTCCCTGGTTGTGGCTATTTTACATATGGACCCATTTTGTTATTTAGCATTTAGGCCCATCTGTTTTTCGAAAGCAACCCGACCTTCATTTTAATTCTAGTTTCAACCTTATCTTTTTCATTAAGCCTTTAGTTAGATGGTAAATTATTGCTAGGTCCATGAGCCCTTTTTATTTCAATGTTTTGACCATGGCCCTTTTACATAAACACCCCTAGCCTTTTTGTATATTCTGTTTTAGCCCTACTATTCAAATACCTTTTGGATTTTTGGTTTTACAAAATAAACCCTAAGCTTTACAAAATTTAAAATTTAGTACTTAATATTTTTCACTTTGGTCTGTAAACTTTTTCATGTTTGAAAATTCCTTACCTTGTTGTTTTTCCATTTTAGCCCCTAAAACTTCAAACCTTCGTAACTTTTAGCTTATAGCTCCATTTTAAGTGATTCTTGCGCTCACGAGATCGTAGCGATGTGTACTATTTATCAGTACCATTTTAATAGTCATAAAATATTGTTTGATGTATTGTCCCTTAGTTTTCTTGTATGGTTGTTTCTTGCATGCTTGTATGGGTGTGACGTTAAATAGAAGAACGTGCTATTAGAGAACTTCAAAGAGCAAGAGTTGAAGACATGAGCAACAGCATGGGGAAACAAGAAAGTGTTCTTGATGCACATTGCGTCTATTTTTTACTCTATCTAAATTTATTTACATGCATTGCATTTAATTTGAATCCCATGGTGTCATACCATGTTCCATATTTTTCCTTGTCGCCTTGGTTTTGGGTCCGGTGACATAGTTTGGGTACGTCATTACTTAGCGTGCTGATAATGGGGTTTACAACTGAACTTAATGCTAAACCCGACTAATTATCCACTTGTACACAATGATCATGAAGCGATAATGCTTTTTGCAACATGGAACTTAGGTGATCCCAACAGGAGGATGGCGATGATGGTGCGGGTATGCACGAGTACCGATGTAGTACTCGTTGGTTGTGGTGGTACCTGTTTTGGATCATAAAGACCGGTTCTTGAAGCGGCAACCCAGGACTTCGGCACGAAGCACAGGTCCGATAATGGGTAGGCGTGGTCAAGTATCAAGATCGCTTCCAAGTTTTGCGGACACGGAGGAAGGATGAAGGAAGGGGATCATCCGAATTCGGGTGAGGTAGGGGATCTTCAAGCCACGGTGCCGGAGGGGGCTTTTGTTGTGAAGGGGTATTTTTCCGTAGTGGTGAAACCTTAGCGTGGGCGTTCGGAAGGCTGGAAGTCCTTGAAAAGATCATGCGTTGATCTCCCGGCCACACATCTTAGGTAGTGTGTTTGTGCTTGGCCGGCAGGGCGGAATGGAGACTTTAGTCCACCTAGTAACAGGTGATGGAATCACCGACCTGTGGGTAAAGTTGTGCCACCTATGCAGAGTAAAGTTGTGCCACCTATGTAGAGTGTAAAACTGCTATAACGAGTCGTGTTCACGGTCACGAGCGGCCTGGATCCTCACTCGAACTAGGTGGGTTATGGATGAGTGGTTTTGGGTGGAGTAACCCATAGGATGCTACGGGTAGGATAACCTTGTAGTATGGTTTACTACAAGTAGAGTAGCTTGTGGTTTGCTGTAAGTGGAGTAGCTTGCAGTGGTTCACATGTGCAGTAACAAGTTGGATCGTTTTCAAATAGTAAATAGGTTGCGTTATTTAATTTGATTAGTGTAAGTGCTTTCTATTGCAAACCATGTGTTAGCCATCCTTTCATTCAGCTTGCATGTCATTTATTTTCCCCACTTGCTAAGTACGACATGTACTCATCCTTGCTATTTTCCCGTTGCTATAATGAACTGCTGCTCATAAGATAGAGAAGGTTTGGACTACACCATGGATGAGAAAGGTCTAGGCGTGCGGATCCCCGGTCGATTTTCTGTGTGGTATTATGGTGTTTTCCGCTAGCGTGTAATTTATTTGGTCCTTTCAGACAATATGGATGTAAGTTATTTGATTTAATAAAGACATTCTTTTTTTATCACATTAATTGTCACGTACGCGTGAAAACTTATTCCTAGACATGCATATAGATGCATTCGGTTTTGGTTGTTAAAATCGGACGTGACAATAAATCACTGTTTCAAGCACCCAAGACACCAACAAATTGTTTCCTAGCCGTCAGCACTCGAGGAGGACATATTGTCGTTTCACCAGCGACAAAAGATCTGTACAATGAAGCTTAAAAAAAAAGAAAAATCATGCATCGATCTCCTACCTCCATAGGTCACTCGCAGCCGCATGAAGGGATGGACTTATATTGATTCAAGGATATTCAAGGTAGATGTATAAAAAAATGATAAAGTTAGGAAGGCAAAACTTGGTCAGAACATATAGTTCGAAGTAGTGATCTTACAATCCAATATTCAAGAATTTTATCTTTATTCAAATACCAGAACAGGGTTGTCACATGCAGATTGAATGATCTTCGTCAACAAGAAAGAAAATTCCTAGAACCTTTTATGAGGAAATAAATTAAACAGAAGACGGATTATCATTATTAAACAGAAGTTGCATGTGCGCGCTCCGAAATTGGTACTAGTAAATTAAATTACAAAATGACATTTTTCATAAAATCATGCTGGAGTTCTGGTCGGACCCCGTGCGCCGCACCGTAGTCGTCGGAGGCGATACAGAAGAGCCAACTTGAGGCGGGGCGGTGTGGTTGTGATCCATATCGAGAACGACGCGTGGCGGAGTGGATGCAGGGGCAGCTGTTGATCGTGGAGGCGGCGGCGGCGACTGTACAGGAATTTAAGAAAAATGTCATTATAAAAAGGGGGAAAGGTAGCCAGACGTTATATAAACAAGACACTATATATGCTGCATTGCTGCTGATGGCCACCCACATGAAAAAGCTAAACAGCGTCAGTCAAACCTCATCATCTCACTATCAGCGAAACCGTCTCTCTATGGGTTCGTTCTATCCGCGCCCGACCGACGGCGCGGCGATGCCGTCCTCGTTTTCCGGTGTTCCCGTCGCCAGCCCAAACCCGCTTTTTTACCCCACCTCTCACGGTACACAAAATCTCAGGTAACCAGAGGAAAAACTAACTGAAGTTGAAGGTTGTAACCTCTAAGCCCGCGTGGTCGGTGGCGCGGCCGGTCTTGAACCACAACCACCACCACACACCGCCGACGGTGAGTACGACTGTTCCAGCAACAACGAGGCCCCATTTGACCTCCGAGGATGTCACAGTAGCCAGGGCCGTACCGCAATCACGGATCTCTGGTTCCGGCGCAGGCAGCGTGCTTGGAAGCCCACCACCCTCGCGTATGGCTGCCTCGCTGCAGTTCTTCCTCTTGTACAAGTCCAAGATTTGGTCTAACCTTCGTTTCAAGCTCTTTGCGTCGTCAAGGTTGCAGCCTTTCAAGAGTAGAGGAATGTCCTGGGTCACAAGCTTGATAAACCTGGTCCAAAAAAACCATGGCGCACGAGACATATATAGGGGTTAAGCACTACCAATAAATTAAACTGCTCAAGTTTCTGCAATGAAGAGCTTATGTGGTGGAACACCCGATCGGGCTGCTGGTGACAGTGGCAGTGGTGATATCGGTGATATCTTCTTGTGCGCAGTTCATGGATCGTGGCGGCGAGCTTAAAAACCCTCGTACGTAGCTAGGCGCAATTTTTCTTTTTGATCAAAAAGCTAGGCGCAATTGAGAAGCCAGCACACGGGGCAGGGGAGAGAGGGTTTGCTTCGACGACGACAAACCTGGTTCGAGCCATGGCAAGAAGACGTGCAGAGATGGTCGAGGAGGAAGGAGCAGGATATGCAATGGTCTTTTTGGCCGGTGAGGTGGTGTCCTCTGTTGGTGAAGAGCCAAGACATTTTAAGGCCAAAAAAGCGGTATCGACTTGCTAAAAGTAACTATCGATCAGCACATGTTACGGCTTCTCATTTCTCCTGGCCTGCGTCCGTAATTTCCGGCAGGGGAGGCCAACACCGTTAAGGCCGTGGCGGCAGAATGTACGCTCCAGCTAGACGGCCGGCCGGTCTCCAGCCGACGTCGACAAAGGCCGAGCCAACTGCTGCGGAAAACAAGGTGCATATATGGCTCTGCTTGTGCCAATATGATACGGTAATGCACGTGTCGTGCTTGCCGGTCATCCCGCGCCAGTCTCATTCTCACACTCGCCCACCGCCCTAGCTGCTCGCTCAACCTTTTTACCGGCACCAACCATAAACGGTGATTTTTTTCAGTCATACTCTGTTGAATGTTTACTATTATTCTATCCGAATTTATTATTCCGCGTGTCATAACACTATTTTTACTCGTTGGCAATTTATGACAGAACAAAGTTGCATCATGTAACAGTTTGTTTACAATATTCTAGGCTATAAACGTGTTGAGAGTACATATAGTTGCTAAAAAAAAGCATGATACCCGTGCTCTGACACGATAATTTTTTCTACTTAATTTTGTAGTTGAATGACCATGCATGCGTTTTGAGACGATGAAAATATAAACTTTATACGCATGTAATAATACAACCATCCTATGAATAGCTAAATGTGTTTCCTCTGTTAAACAAGCTGAATCATTGGAGAGTATGCCAATTTGTTTGGACACAGTCATTCCTTTTCACTTTTTTTTTTTAAAAAAAATCAAGATGCATGGGACACTGAGAAAATGATTAATTAACATAGACTCACAATGGAATTTAAATCATGCAGTAACAATAATCAAATTGAGACAAATAAGGAATTTTAATGCAGTATCTCAAAAAGTACATATAAAGTAAGTCTAGGCACTCTTATTATTACCCCAAAGTTATACATTCATTCCTCTGTTCAACATCTAGGGCTAATCCACCATTATTTTGAACATGCTAGCTGTTGTGGTAACTAAGCGCACAACAAACAAGACATGGGCCAAGCTAAGGATACTCCGAAGGCACCGAGTGGGCTGCGGAGCTAGCGAAGGACCTTAGCTTAGGCCTGATATGGAGAAGGACAAGAAAGACAACGAAGGGTCTGCGAAGGGTGCCCTACGAAGGAGCACCTCAAATAGAGTGCTTTGTGTATTACTGTGGTATTATAGAAATTCCAGATGCTCTGATGTGATGGGTTGAGGAAGTATTTATACTTCTAATTAATACTCCCTCAACCCTATTGGTCACCATCAAGCCCATATTACACTTATGTCCATACTTCCTCTATGCCTACACAAGGACAAACTAGTCATTTACATACATGTCATAAGGGCTGAATTCCTTCTTCATAGCCTTGCTGGTCCCTAACTCGGCCAAGTGCTTCCCCCTTCCTACTCTTCTTAGGCCTCAAAGTCTGTTGGGCTCCTCCTTCAATACTCCGCTTGGGCTTCTTTCCTCCGGATTGGCCCACGGGGCTAAGGTGGTGATCTCCTCCCCAACACTAGTGAAGCCACAACTTTCATGTAATAAAGTAATTAAAGCTCGTTCTCCGATGCACTAATGGAAATAATTGTTTTTGCAGTGAGCAGTTATTTTTAATTATTGCCTCAATTATGCTCATTCTCTGGTGTCTAAGTAAATTTAGGCCCAGGACACGATGTTATTGCCTTAATTTTTTCCAGTATTTTATGTGCACATTAGTATTTCTTTCTTTAAGCTATCTATTTTATTTCTTTTTTTAAAAAATACATATGTAATTTTTACTCCCTCCATTCGAAAATGTAAGCATTTGAAGCATTCAAATGTTAGTCCACAATGTAAGTATTCCTAAGATAAGACAAAATCTGGTGGGTTGGTAGGTGGGTGAGGAATTGATTATGTAGTTTAAAATGAGGGGTATATATGACTTTTCTAGGAATGCCTACATTATAGAACAGAAGGAGTACATTGACATTCTCAAATATAGGCCCCCATTTTTAATTCTACACAGGGCCTAAAATTCTGGATATATACGTTTACTGCCATTTTTCAGAACACCCGTTTCCTTGTTTCATAATTGAAGAACGACCCTATTTTCATACCAATCTATTTTACATAAAATAAATGTTATTTGAACTTTTATTTTCACATTCCCATTAAAAAAAATTTTATGTCATACAAATTTTACACAAAATTCTTTTAAATGTGGCACATAGATAATGGATGAAAAAAAATGTGATCAGCGACTTGTGTATGTGTGTAAATGTTGAGATCTATAGCCCTTGCCAAATCCTATAGCTTCCGCATGTTACACTATCATCATCTAAAACATACATCGAATTTTCGTGAAACTACAAAGTGGCTTACTTAACTGTTAATTAATGACACAATTCTAAATTCGAAGACATTCTTTAGTTAACTCATCAATAATCACTCTCAGGCACCCAGCCCAGCAGCGGTTAATTGTGCTACCTCGCCCGCACATAACCACTTGATCAAATTTTCCTACTGCTGCATAGCTGCAAGCAAGCACAAACGAATTGACCTCCGTATGAACTGATCTAGATGCTGCCGTTGCCCTGGCCGAGCTGCTTTTGGCGCCTGCTTTGGCCTCTCCTTCACGTGCTTTGGCCACAACGTGTCCACACGCCGCCTCCAAGTCATAGGGAAACTGGACTCACGAAGACACAGAAAAAGGCGATCTGGAAAGGTTTTTTTGTTTTTGTTTTGTTTTTTTTTTTTTTGCAACGGTGTTAGGCTGCGACAGCTACGACCAAAAAGGCGGGAAAGAACGTGCGGGAATTGAGCCTTGTATTGGGGATTTTGGTACCTTGTCGATGCCTAAACTCACGCGGTATTTGCACGAACTAGTTATTGTGCATGTGCACACTATATTTCGATGTGAATCATTAATAAAAATAACCAAGTGGAGAAGCACAAGAAGTTGTTCAAAAAACAAAAAATGTTGTTAATGATGTTGAGGTATACTATCAACACAATAACATCTTTTGTTTGTCTCCACTATAGCAAATCCGCACTGCAGCGGCGCTGTTAAAAAATACATAGCGGCGGTTTTGCTGCGAACCGCCGTTACAAATAAATGTCAATTTTTAACGGCGGTAAACAAAGTCAACTGCCCCTAAAAACTAATTCAACGGTAGCTACAAATCTAATATGCCACGTCATCGTTCCTCCACCTATGTCTCAACCAATCAGATTGCAGCACACGGATTGTGTTTCCCACCCCCGCTCTCACAACCACTCATTTTTTACCCACCTCTTCTCCCCACGTAGGTCATCTTTTCTTCTTCTCTTCTCTCACACAAGCAGGCGTGCAACCTCTCTCTCTCTCCGGTCGGCCTCTCTCTCTCGCTAGCGACGTCCTAGCGACGGCACGGGGTCGGCACGCCCCATCCAACCGCCGTCCACTCCGGCGGCGGCGCGGGGCTGGCGCGCCCCTCCACTCCTACGCGATGCGGGGGCCGGCGCGTCCCATCCAACCACCTTCCTCCGGGCGGCAGCGCCGTGGCCGGCGCGCTGCATCCGGTCGCCCTCCATTCCGGCGCGGCGCGGGGTCATCGCACCCCATCCGGCCGCCGCACTCCAGCGGCGGCGCAGGGTCGGCGCGCCCCATCCGACTGCCCTCCTCCCGGCGGCGGCGCGAGGGTCGGCTCGCCCCCTCCACGCAGGCGGCAGCGCGCGGGCCGACGCGCCCCTCCACTCCATTGCAGGCCGCCCCCTCTCTCTGGAAGCGCGGACGACCGGCGAGTGGCGGCAGGGTCACGCTGAAGCGACGAGGGCAGCAACAGCGTGGGCCGGGCCGGGCCATGAGGTTTTTTTTTGTTTTTCTCGTTTCTTAGTAACGGCTGGTGAAGATACCACCCGCCGCTAGTGTGTACTTTTTTGCGACGGTTTGTTATGTTTTTGCCGCTGTTGTCTCTGATTTTTAACTACGGAGCCATAGCGGCGGGCCGTGATACCCGCCGTTGAAGCGAGTTTTGGCCCGCCGCTATAAGCTAGGTTTGTAGTAGTGATAGTATACCTCAACATTTTTAAGCATACAGAAAAATGTTGTAGGTTGTATAGCTATTACAAGTTTTATACCTTATTCTACAGTGCTCTATATTCAAATTGATAAATTGATAGTATATAGAAAATATTGACGCATGTGTGAAGCTTGCTTTGATCACTCCAACACTTGCTAGGCAATCTCAATCCGTCCCAAACACCTCTCACTAATTAACCTGGTCTGAACCACATTTACATGTAAATTGATTTGTTATCAAATGATTTACTACCTAGTTATGCACCTAAACTATACAGCAGCATCTGAATCTGAACACGCCAGCAATGAACAAGATTGAAAATCAGCAGAATATTACTAGTTTTTAACCCAATTAAGCACAAGAACTTATTGATAAAACTTATCAAATAAATATTAACCCAACTAAGCTCAAAATATTATTTTACAAACTAATACTTATATTATATTTTGAATCAAACAAGAGATTAAACTTCTTGTATTTAAAATGTGAACCATAATTGAAATACGTGACTCAAATATGAACTATAATTGAAATATGCAAAATTAATCTCATATGTAAGGAAAATTTACTTCTCGAGGGTCCTGATTACATATCTAAGTAAAAAATAACACGTTACACCTCCTAGATAACCGAAAGTATGTATTTGCTTCGAGTTGTTATCAATTACGTGGGATCGTAAAAATTACCATTCCCAACCCATATTATGCACATTAGTATATCTGTCAACTGTTTATGAGTCATCTCAAAATTTCATATTAGCAAAAAAATGGATCTTTCAGACGTGTGAGACGTGTGAGTCATTCCGCTGCGAGACATGTGAGTCCTACAGCACTCCTAATACCGACTGAAGGAAGCAAAACTCTGTCCAAACTGAAAAGGGGGCAGTCTGATCCTGTCTACCTTTACAATTGAGACATGTCAAAACACGTCATGAGCTACACAGAAAGTACACTATTTAGTTTCTTTGTCAGCCAAGTTGAGCAAAACTTGATTGAAATACTTCGTCATCACGAAATGTTGGCATGCAATATGACGAAATAAGAAAACTTGTTCACTTCAAAAATATCCATGAAATCAAACTTATGCATTCACTCCGTCATCTTTCTATGGTTAAAAATAATTCCATCTCTGAACATTTAGTATATTAAGATCTTTCATGAAAATTATGTATCTAATTGAACCTCTATATTGAAGAATATATAAAGGTAGGAATAGGAGAATGATTTACTATCACTTTATCTAAAAAATGTGTTAAATAAGAATTAGTGTTCAGGTGAAGAATTGGTCCTGACTACAAAGTTAAATAATAGAATTCATGGTCATCCCAAACACATAAACAGTACTATGCATGGCGTACTTATTTTTAAAATGATAAAGTCCACTTTACTCCCCCTCCAACTATTGCCTAAGTCTATTTAACCTCTTGAACTATGAAATCGTTCGTTTTACTCCTTCCAAGTTTGTAATACCATTTACTTTACCCCCTGGAGTGGTTTTGTTTGTTGGTTTGCAATCGTGACACTCCAGGTGGACGGAGGTGGTTTTGTTGCAAGTGGTGAAGATATTTATGTGCTCACCAGCCTCGACGCATAGCTCAATAGCCCAACCTTTATCTTGACATTGCCTCTTGCAACCCTTTGCTTCTGCATCTGGTACCGCGTATGGAGACTTTGATGGCATCCATGCTCACCACCACATCCCCATTGACACTTGATAAGTGAGTCGGAGCCTTCCGTAGCCTTAGGTGGCAAAACCACTAAAAAAACACCTAAGGGGGAAAGTGGCAAAATTAGAGGGAGTAAGACAAACGGTTTTATAGTTTTGGGGGTTAAGTCGACTACAGTAATAGTTGAAGGGAGTAAAGTGGACTTTATCGATGTGACATGTTGTTCTGTGCAGACAATCGTTTTCATTATCCTTGGAGAGCCTTTCAACTATAACACTGAAATGCAAACATCACAAGAATAGAAAAAAACAGTTAAGCATACAGCAGGGGAAATCTGAACTCAAATAGGTTCGACCGAAGATTGCTGTAACAGTTCATATGTGTTCGATTGTTTAAAGTCAAAACTCGTATTATCATACTTTGACATGTAACAGTTTAGACTTTAGAAGGCTAATGCAATGCAAGTAAACAAAAAAATACTGAATTTTTAATTTGCATAAACACGATTGAGATCACATGCTCATACAAAATTTATCAAACCAGTCAGCTCCTTTGGAGAACAAAAATATCCGCCCCTCCTCAGTCCTCACAATAACATAATTACGCTTACGGGCACTGCTAAACTCTAAGATGTGAAGTATTTTATGATTTCTGCAATAGAAAAAAGGGCATTATGTAAAAAAGGCAATGGTTTCCAATTCGAAAAGTAATCATGAAGAATAGTGTCGGTGTTCGAACCACCGGCTAATAGAATTTAGTCCCGGGGTGCGCGTTTTTGCCGGATGGTACACAAGGGAAGACCCGAGAGGTTTAAGCTGGTTCGGGAAGGCTCCCTACGTCCAGCTGGGGGTGTGGCGACGCTCGTGTTCCTTGCATCAAAGCAGGCAATGGAGTACGAGAGGAGGCGGGAGAGGAGCGTGCTCCAAGTCCCCGGTCGCAAGCGTGTGTGCGTGCGAAAGAGGTGTGAGTAACGCGCGTCATGTGTCCGTGTCTAGAGGGTAAGAGGCTCTCCCCCTTTATAGTCTTCAGGGGTCGAGCTCGAGCTACATGAGAGAGAGAGAGAGAGAGAGAGAGAGAGAGTGGCCGTGTGCTTATCCGGGCGCCCGTGCCATACCGTCGGTTCCGGCCACGACGTATGCTCCAAGTGCTTTGACCGGGCCGTCGCGTCGGGGTAGAGAGGGTGGAGTGTTCCGCATCCGGCGGAGCCATGGGCGGCATCGTGACAGAGTGGTTAGAATAGACAGGCCATGCCGGTTCTTCCTTGTCGGGCGCATTGATGGTGGGCCGGAGGTCGAGGTCGTGGGGGTAGCTCATCGAGCTTCGGGGCTGTTAGCAAAGGTCGTACGAGACAGAGAGTAACTCGAGCTCGAGCTCGAGTTCCACTTGTCGACGGGTAAAGCGGGGAGCCGTACCGCCATACGTTAGATGATGATGGATGAGCCCCGAGTCTTCGGTCCACGCTTCCTCCGTCAAGCTATAGGGACGACATGTCCCATCGGTGTGCCCTAACGGGAGCAAGTAGTTGTGGCGGGGGGGGGTGTGGAGCGAGAGTTAGCAACAATGATCGCCGGGGAGCGCCCACGTGGGAGCCCGGGCAGGTGGAGTTAATGCGGCCGGTGGGTGAGCACTGGAGGTCGTGCGAGGTGGGACTCTCCCGAGTGTCGTAGGCAAGGTCGTGCGAGGCGAGGCTTTCCCGAGCTTGGAGGGCAAGGTCGATCTTGTCCTTGTTCGATTCGTCCCTCCGTGGAGGCCGTACGAGAGTGGGCCTAGCTTTGACCATTGACATGGTTCTATGTCTTGGGGACTAATTCTCGGTTAAGCAGGTCTAGATGGTGCCACGTGGCATCGCTAATCGCCCCCCCTCGACGAGTGGCCCCGTGTGAGTCGTAGAGTCGCCTGGAGGATCTACCAATGTCGTGGGTGATCGCTTTAGCTTGTCGGGAAATTGTGATCTGCCGGATGCGTGCGAGCATGTCGGGTGGACGGTAGCCCCGATCCGAGAGGATAAGTTGAAGACTTATGCTTTGGCTGATTTACGTGTTGATGTCATGCAACCCCGTGTTTGGGCCTCGTGTTTGCGATGCCGATCCTCGAGCCCCCGCGCGGTGCGGACGACTACTCAAGGAACAGTTCGTCTTATTTGATTTCCCTGTCCGCGTCGCGTTCGTGCGACGGAGGGTAGAGCAGATCCACGATTTGCCCGGAAGGACCGACACGTGGGGCTCGGCGAGCTCGGTAGCGGGAAAAGTTGGAGCGAAGTCGCGGTTTCCCGTGGAAGGGATTCCATCGGGGCCTCCGGGGACGACTTCGTTAATCCGCATTGTCATCCTCGACCGGGACCCAAGACCGTTCGATAGGTCTCGAGGGCTCGTTGCCTCTCTACGATGAGATTCCCCTTTTTCGAGGTCGACACGGACCCGAACGCACTTGGTCGATGCCCGTTCCGCACGCGCGCGTGGGTAACGGTCGCTAGGCGGACCCATTGTCGGCGCTCCCCGGCTCGGCTTGTGTGAGTTTGTGTGCTCGAGGCGGCTGTCGAACCCTTTCGCTGGGGCCAGCCTTCGAACCTCGGCTAGGTGGGGCCGTCGAGGCAGTTTTCAGCCTCTTATCCCCGCTTACCTTCGTGGTCGAGTTCCGGGTAGGTCGAGCTTCAAGGTCGATCGAGCGACCTTGTTGTTGGTATTTCTTACGTCACGAATAAATCCGCAAGCGCACGGAATACCGTTGTAGCACTTCACCCGGGAGTATTCCAAGGTATCGTATTTATATCCGCAGGGAACGGAGTATTTCTGCAACAAGGTTAGTTTACCCAAGGACAACCAAGACAACGTAGCAAAATAGGGTCGAGAGGGTGACTCTTATCTATTTATCCTTTAAAGGTAGACGAACGCAAGCTAGACTTGTTTACTTCGGGCACCGTCTTAGGCTTGGTCCGCCAAGCCACTCCGGTCTACGAAAGCTCTACTATGTACCCGAACGTGGAGGGTTCCTTTGGATGACAGGGCTGTCACTTCCTGCCACCTACCTCTACAAACCGTGGGGCACACAAGCAAACAAAGGCGATCTCCAGCCTAGACACCACGTCTATGCTATTGACCGCTACTCTAGCCTCGGCCTAGAACCGAGTTCGTAAAGCTAGAGCACTTCTTGCGAAGCGATGATCCCGTAAACAAGTATAACAAGAATTACGTCTAACAAAGATATGTCACGATAGATAAGTAGATCACCACGTATAAATCACCTAAAAGAGTGTTTACACGCCAAGGTAAAAGGAAAGGAAATACTACTCCACTTTATAAAAGGGAGGAACACTCCTTCCTTTTCCTTGCCCTCTCTCCTATTCTACTAAGATACAAGAGGCCCTTGGCCTAAGGATGAGAATTTTGTCTTCTATCTTGATGTTGGTGGTGTGTTGAGAGAGGGGGTATAGCCCTTTATTTATAGCCTTGGAAGGTCGGCAACTTGGAGGCGGTTCCGGACGTCGGTGGTATTAATTGCAGGTGGAACCGACCTCCGGACGTCGGTGACGAACCGCCGGAGAAAAGTGGGCCGTGGGGCCCACTCGTCGGCTCGGCCGAACCAGTAGGGCGGTTCGCCGAACCGGCCCGGGCTCCCCGGGCTTGGTTCTTCTCTCGGTGCCTTCCTCTCGGCTGTGTACTCGGCCCAATCCACTTGCTTGGTTTGATGTTGAGGCCCCGTTTTGTGGTTTTGGGCTTTTGGACGATATTCTTTAGTCCGGGAAAATCCGTCGATTGCAAAGTCCATGTTTCGTGCATGTTTTCCCCTCGTTTTCATATGAATTGCACCCGCATTCATCATTTCACCAAGACTAGTGGAATTTGTTAGAAATAATCCCTATGTCTATTCTTGGTGATGGTGTTTGATTCAAAAAGATGCAATATGTTGACGGTAAAATTGGACCATAAGGACCGTCAACAAGACCCCCCACACTTAGCTCTTTGCTCGTCCTCGAGTAAAGGTGGGAGCGTAAGTTGAGAGATCTCTCCTCTTAGAGACCTGCACACATGTTATTACAAGCCACACCGTTTTACTTGTGAACATGACTGGTGGCTAACATGCATTCTTGGATGATTGATAAGTGGAACAGCTCATGACTCAAGTCACTATACTTTTGCTCACTAAGCACCTTGGGTTTTTGAAAGTTTTGAAAATAAACAACATGACTCCCGCTCCTCTTTGATTCTCTTGAATCGCTCAAAAAGTGTTTTCCTCACTAAGGCATTGTGTTGCCTCTCTTTTTCCTACTTTTTAGGCTTGTATGTGGAGCTCGGTAGGGAATGAGAGAGGCATACTTGTATCACAAATATTGCTAAGCCAAAAGAAAGGATCCATGGAGAAGCCAAGTCATGCAACCTTGATCAAGAAGTGCGTGTGTGTATGGATATGAAAAAGTGACAACTCCTATTGTAATTGACCCCTCTTTATTTTGCATTTTCAAAACATGGCTATCTTTTTATTTTCTTTCTTTTCTTTTCTTGCTCTATGCTTGAGCATCTCTTCTCTTTTTCATTGCTCATCTTTGTGAGCTTTCTTTTCATTGCTCATCTCGTGTGAGCTTTTCATTGCTCATCCGTGTGAGCTTTTCTTTCTACATAGCCATGTCTTGTTTATGCGTGATTGAGAGAGAGAGAGAGGTAAAAAGAGGTGCAAGCGAGGAGTGTCTTTATTTTGGTGGGGGGCTAGCTCCCGGTGTAGGAGTTTAGCCCTTTTTTGGTGGAGTGTACGTGCTCTTGATCAAGAGAGCATGACAAGTTTCTCTCTAGGGTCACTCAATTTTGGTAAAGCTCATTGCAAACACAAGCAGCATATGTATGTAAGTTTTGCAAGGTATGATCGTCATATGGCATTGGTAGGCATTTTTGTATCAAGAGAGGAGCATGAAGCCATGGTATTTTTGTTTTGTGAAATAAAATTCCCAAGGACTCGGTAAGCTAAGCATAAGATCATTTCGTCGAGCCATATCACACTTGCCAATAATCTAGAAAAACATGGGTCCTATGGATTTGATTATTTGTTCACAGGCAAGTGGTGATGAAGCGAGTAATAAAAAGTGTGCAAGATCATCATGAGAGTATTAGGGAGAGACTTGGGATTTTCAAAGGTATTCAAAAGAAATCTTCCCAAATTTTAGTTGGTCAAGTTTTAGTAATTGTTTTTCGCGTCTCGTAATGAACTTGACAAATAAGGTAGGCAAAAAGGAAGTGTGAGAAACAAACTCAAGTGCCACGAGGAAGCAGGGGCTGAGTGGGACCCACCGTGGTTCGGCCGAACCACCCTTTTGGGTTCGGCCGAACCGGCTCGGGCCCCACTTGCGCTCCGTTTCGCAGCTTGTGTTTGTGTTGTTTTCCTCGTGATGTTTCTGCGCGCTTCGCGTGTGTTTGTCTTTGCTTTCCGCGATGTCCCCCCCACACTTGCCTTTTTGCCTCGTTTCCTTCAAAAGATAGACAAAAGACATTTGGAAACAAAATTTGCTCGCCGGTATGGAAGCCCGGGGAGCACTAATATGATTAAAAGGTTAAAAGGGCAGGCGCATTACAAAAAAAAAAAAAATGATTGAAAAAAAAAAAACTGATTGAGGAAATTAAACTAAATGCGCTCGCGGAAAATGATGAACGCGGGAAGGTTTATTTTAAATGTCGTATTCGTCTTCCTTCCCCGCGTTCTTGAAGAGACGCTTGATCTTGGAGTTGGTGCTGCGGCGATGGCTTGCCCGGGCATCCTTTAAGTCTTCAATAGCGTCTTTGATTTCCGCGACATTGTCACGTAGGCGTTCATGGGCTTCGCGGAGATCAACGTGTTTAGCGAGGAGGATTTGGTAGGGGCTTTTCTTAGGAGTTTTCTCCTCCTCGCTTTCATACATTCCCCCTGCCCTCTTGATGGGAGAGGGAGAGAGACGCCTCCTTATCCTTTTAGGAGGAGTGTCGCCCACGGATTCGCGGGCGTCTCTCTTTTCCGCCGAGGTGAGTGGCGGGAAGAGCTGCTTTCCGCCACCGCGGATTCCCTTGATCTTGAACCTCTCGCCGGGCTTCTTGATGGGGCTAGGCAGGTTGCGCCCTTATATTGATGGTGCACCGCCTGCCCGCTCTTGGTGGTGAGGGTGCCGACGTACTTCTCTCCAGGAAGGAGAGCATCATTGGCGGCGTCGGCGCTCTTCTTCTTGGGGGTAGATTTCCCCTTATTTTGGCGAGGTGCCACAGCAGCGGGAGAGCTTTTGGGGGGTGGTTTTGCTGCTGTGGGTGGAGGTTCAATAGCGAGCGGTAGATCATGGATCATCAAGGCTTGCTCGCTGGGAATGGGGACATGGTCAAGGATGTTTTCGAGGCCGACTTGGCGGCAAAGCTCGCTGGTGTTGACGGAGATGTCGAGGCTCGGGATGCTGCTGTCCATGGTGCTGGGCAAAAGCTTTTTTGGGCGAAATGGACAAGGTGGAAGAAAGGTGCAAGGGAAAGATGAAAGAAAACACCTTCATTTATAGATAAAAGCATGGAAAGAATTAATTTGGTTTTTCCCGCAGCATGGAAGGCACTAAGCAGGGAGATTTGATCTTGTGACCGTTGGAGACAAAAGACGAAAGAAAAAAGTGACCGTTTGGGGTCAAGATCGGTTCGGCCGAACCATCAAGGGGGTTCGGCCGAACCGTGCTAGGCCCCTCCGGTCTCCTTCCTTTTCTCGGTTGATTGCTTGCTAAAATTATTTTAAGGAAAGAGCTACTACGGGTGATAGATAAGAAAGAACTATCATGA
The DNA here is from genome assembly GCA_031894775.1 of Chloris gayana. NCBI lineage: Eukaryota > Viridiplantae > Streptophyta > Magnoliopsida > Poales > Poaceae > Chloris > Chloris gayana. Next base: position 186,479 of record JAUNZO010000136.1, on the reverse strand, counting down.
GAGAAAATTTAAATTAATCAAGTGCATGACATCAAATTCTTTATCTCTATCGGGTTCGAAATAAATTTTAAGGCGCTGACCATTTACCTTAAATATTTTACCTTCGTCGTCTTGAAGTGTGATTGCTCCATGTGACGAGGTGTCAATAACCGTGTATGGTCCGTCCCATTTACTTCTTAATTTTCCATGCCCGAAGAGTTTCACCCGTGAATTGAATAGCAAGACTTTATCTCCAACCTTGAATACCTTTATCTTTATCTTTTTGTCGTGCCACCTTTTTGTCCTTTCTTTGTATATAGCTGAGTTGTGGTAAGCTTTGTCTCTCCATTCTTCTAACTCAGCTATCTCCATTTTTCTTTTGCGTCCGGCACCATTAAGGTCCATGTTCCATTTCCGGATGGCCCAATACGCTCGGTGTTCCGTCTCGATGGGTAAATGACATGTTTTCCCGTACACGAGCTGGTATGGGGACATGCCTATGGGTGTCTTATATGCTGTACGGTATGCCCATAGTGCATCGGGTAGCTTGTCCTTCCATCCCTTCCCCATTTCTCGTTACGGTCTTTTGCAGGATCCGCTTGATTTGCTTGTTTGAGGTCTCGGCCTGCCCACCGGTTTGAGGGTGGTATGGAGTAGCGATATTATGCCTTGATCCAAGTTCTCTTAGGAAGCGTCTGAAGGTCTTATCAATGAAGTGAGACCCTCCGTCGCTTATCACTAGCTTCGGTGTTCCAAACCTCGGGAAGATAATTTCGTGGAACATCCGGCGAGCATGCTTGGCATTTGCGGCCCCGCAAGGCATTGCTTCTACCCACTTAGACACGTAGTCTACCGCCACCAAGATGTATTCGCAGTCATGTGACTTGGTGAACGGTCCCATGAAGTCAATGCCCCATACGTCGAAGAGCTCGACTTGTAAATTGTAGTTGAGGGGCATTGCATCTCTTGCCGTGATGCCTCCAACTCTTTGACATTCCGGGCATCGCTCGACAAATTCCTTTGTGTCTTCGTACATGGCTGGCCAAAAGAAACCACTTTGCCATATCTTGGCCTCGTGTACGAAACACGCCGTAGTGTCCCCCGTATGGCGATGCATGGCACTTCTCAATGATTCGTGTGCTCTCGGGTATGGGCACACATCGCCTTAGCAATCCATCGGCGCAGACACGGTAAAGGAAGGGTTCTTCCCATAAGTGACGGCGACTCTCATAGATGAGTCGTTTCTTGCTCTTTCCAGGTGGTACGTACCCCGTTGCCATGAAGTTCACAATGTCGGCGTACCATGGATGTGAGTCCTTTGATCGTCGGGATGGATGGGGATTTGATGATATCCTCGAATACCCATCAAGGAAACAAAAGAAAGAATTATTTGCCACCGTTCCAACATCTCATCGATGAAGGGCAGCGGAAAATGATCCTTCTTTGTAGCCTTGTTAAGTTTCCGGTAATCTATGCACATCCTCCATCCCGTGACGGTGCGTTGAGGGATCAACTCATTTTTGTCATTCTCGGATGACCGTCATTCCTCCCTTCTTGGGTACAACCTGCACCGGACTCACCCACTCGCTGTGTGGAACAGGATAGATAATGCCAGCATGTAAAAGTTTTAAGACCTCCTTTTTAACGACCTCCCGCATCGCATTGTTCAACCTCCTTTGAGGTTCCCTAGATGGTGTACTATCGGGGCCTATGGGAATGCGATGGGTGCAAAGAGCAGGGCTAATTCCCTTGAGGTCTCCAAGCGAGTACCCAAAAACGGAGTGATGTTTTTCTAGCACGGCTAAGAGTTTTGCAGTTTCCTCCTCCGAAAGCTTGTCACTTATGATGACAGGGGTTTCGGGATTTCCGTGAAGAAAAACGTGGCGCAAGCCTGGTGGAAGAGTTTTGAGTTCTACGGGAGGTGGCGTAGGTGTAAAAGTTTCGGGCAGCTCAAAAGTTTCCGCCGAATCATCCTCTTCCAAAATGAAATCAAGAGCATCTTCATCCAAGGATGATTCGGGGTTTTCATGAGGAAAAATTGCCATAACCTCCTCCATGCATTCTTCTTCCACAAGCGGCTCCTCGGCAAAAGAGTTTTGTGCATGAATGATAGGAAGAGAAAAAGTTTTCTTGCCGAGGGTGAAGTCTAAGGTTCCTAAAGGTGATATCCCTAAGAAAAGCTTTTCTATGGGATGACCGACCAAAACATCGAAATCCAAGATTCCGAAAACGTGAAAGTCCAGGGAAACCTTTGCTTCATTATGCTTAATGCAAACATCTCTAATGATCCCCAAACTCTCAAAAAATTGCCCCGGTGAGGCTTTAAGGAGTTTGTCGAAGGTGCCCATGTCTCGTTTCCAAATAAAGTTGAAGCAAAAGATTCGGACATGATGTTGGCACCTACTAGAGGATTATAGAGAATATCTACCATTACTCCCCGAATTGAGCCACGAATGGTTGATCTAGGATGATCAAGTCGAAGAACTTCCGAAGAAAGTTCGTTTTCTATCAACCATTCATCACTCATGATTGCTCGTCAACTTCCGAACAGTTTTTAAGAGAATAGATTTTTCAATAGGTTCGGGAGTTGGTGCAGGGAGTGCTGGTTTCTTTTGATAGGAGTAGTTCAAGGTGTTTCCAAAATCTTCAAAAATTTCTTCCTTGAACTCAAATGGGAACTCAAGAGGTTCATCTTCCTCTATCATTGTTCTTGTGTTAGATGAGGACTCGAGTGCTAGGTGCTCCATCATGGGCACCAAGTGCTCGTGTCTCTTGCACAACGAGTTCCTCATCTTCCGACTCCGGCTCTACGAGTAAGTCAGCGGAAAAGGTGTGTTTTCCACAATTCGATCCAAAAGTTCGTGTGCTTCCGCTATGGTCTTATGAGAAAAAGATCCACCCGCGGCCGTGTCAAGATAAAGTGCGGTATCGTTGCTCAATCCCGAATAAAAGTGTTGTAATAAAACGGGTTCGGGAGCAACAATTCTGGTCCGGAGTCCGTTAGAGAACAGAACCGAATCCATGCCGCGCTCAAGGTTTCCTTTTCTTCTTGTCGAAAGCTTATTATTTCCGCTCGTAGAGAAGTGATACGAGACACGGGGAAGAATGCTAGACAAAATTTGTCTCGCAATTCTTTCCAATCACCGTTCACTCTCTTAGCGGTGTAAGTGTACCATTGCTTCGCCTTCTCATTGAGAGAGAAGGGAAACAACTTCCACTTCAATGTTTCTTGTGTCATGCCATGGATCAGTCGGCATGAACACAAATGTTCAAACTCTCGCAAGTGTTCATAAGGATTTTCATGTTTAAAACCCGAAAAGGATAAACCTCTAATCATCGAAATGTAATCGGGGAGAACTCATAGCCAGGTGAAGAAATAGGTTGTGATGATGATGGTGGCTCTAAGAGTTCACCCCGTGGAGTGGAGAAAGATTGGATGGTTGGGTGTGACTCCATGATATGTTTTTGTGAAATTTTGAATGTAAGGAAAAATAAAAACAGAACGGTAAGTAAGATAGATTACGAGGGCAAACCTGATTCGTTACAAAGATAACAACCGCTCCCCGGCAACGGCGCCGTAAATGCTTGTTGGTATTTCTTACGTCACGAATAAATCCGCAAGCGCACGGAATACCGTTGTAGCACTTCACCCGGGAGTATTCCAAGGTATCGTATTTATATCCGCAGGGAACGGAGTATTTCTGCAACAAGGTTAGTTTACCCAAGGACAACCAAGACAACGTAGCAAAATAGGGTCGAGAGGGTGACTCTTATCTATTTATCCTTTAAAGGTAGACGAACGCAAGCTAGACTTGTTTACTTCGGCACCGTCTTAGGCTTGGTCTCGCCAAGCCACTCCGGTCTACGAAAGCTCTACTATGTACCCGAACGTGGAGGGTTCCTTTGGATGACAGGGCTGTCACTTCCTGCCACCTACCTCTACAAACCGTGGGGCACACAAGCAAACAAAGGCGATCTCCAGCCCTAGACACCACGTCTATGCTATTGACCGCTACTCTAGCCTCGGCCTAGAACCGAGTTCGAAAGCTAGAGCACTTCTTGCGAAGCGATGATCCCGTAAACAAGTATAACAAGAATTACGTCTAACAAAGATATGTCACGATAGATAAGTAGATCACCACGTATAAATCACCTAAAAGAGTGTTTACACGCCAAGGTAAAAGGAAAGGAAATACTACTCCACTTTATAAAAGGGAGGAACACTCCTTCCTTTTCCTTGCCCTCTCTCCTATTCTACTAAGATACAAGAGGCCCTTGGCCTAAGGATGAGAATTTTGTCTTCTATCTTGATGTTGGTGGTGTGTTGAGAGAGGGGGTATAGCCCTTTATTTATAGCCTTGGAAGGTCGGCAACTTGGAGGCGGTTCCGTACGTCGGTGGTATTAATTGCAGGTGGAACCGACCTCCGTACGTCGGTGACGAACCGCCGGAGAAAAGTGGGCCGGGGGGCCCACTCGTCGCCTCGGCCGAACCAGTAGGGGCGGTTCGCCGAACCGGCCCGGGCTCCCCGGGCTTGGTTCTTCTCTCGGTGCCTTCCTCTCGGCTGTGTACTCGGCCCAATCCACTTGCTTGGTTTGATGTTGAGGCCCCGTTTTGTGGTTTTGGGCTTTTGGACGATATTCTTTAGTCCGGGGAAAATCCGTCGATTGCAAAGTCCATGTTTCGTGCATGTTTTCCCCTGTTTTCATATGAATTGCACCCGCATTCATCATTTCACCAAGACTAGTGGAATTTGTTAGAAATAATCCCTATGTCTATTCTTGGTGATGGTGTTTGATTCAAAAAGATGCAATATGTTGACGGTAAAATTGGACCATAAGGACCGTCAACACTTGTCGCGGGTAGTTAGGAGGTCGACAGGACCTCATCGGAGTACGAACCTTTCTTTGCTCGCGTCGAGTGTGAAAAGATTCGAACCGAATGGAGAAGCAAAGCGGTGTAGAAGTTTTACCGTCCTTTCATCCATATCTCGAGAACCGAGGCACAATCTTATCCCTCGCCGGCACGTAGTGGAGGGGCCGACGTAGTGAAGATGTCGTTTTCCCCTTGGTCGTGGAGGGTCCCGCGCGGTAAGTACGGGTAGTGGGGCGGCGTGCCGGGAGAGGATGGTGTAAAAATCGGAGACGGGAGGAGTTAAGAGCTTTATCCGGGTAGGGCCGCCGTGGGACCCATGAAGGAACCGAACGGGTGTGGTCGTTTGACTGGGGCCGCCTATATAAGTGGCCCCCTGGGCTTTCTTTTTCCACGTGTCCCTGCATTCCAAAGTTCTCTTGCCCTTTCAAGTCCTTGCGGCGCCCGCCTTCGAAGTCTCGTCCCTCCTTTCGTTCCGCCGCCGTTCAGCCCTCGCGCCGCCTCGTTCGCACTTCACCATGTCTACCTGGACTCGCTCCACGACGACGAAGGTGGAGCTCTAAGGGCTGGTGTCTCAAGGTCTCGCTGCGGGAGCACGGCCCGGAGAGGTGGCGGCCGTTGCCCGGCAACGAGGCGAGTCCGCAGCCGCCGACGGGCTACGTGGTCTCCTTCGTCCACTTCCACGAGCCCGGCGTGGGGACGCCATGGAGTGACTTCTTCCGTGCCATGTTGCTCCATTTCAAGTTGGAGCTCCACCACCTAAACCCCAATGGCATTGAGCGAGTTGAGCACCTTCGTGGCTTTCTGCGAGGGCTTCCTCGGCATCGAGCCCAACCACGATCCGTGAAGTACTACTTCAATATTAACCTCGCATCGGAGGCGGAACTCTGCGGGTGTCGAGGTTCCCATGCACGTCGGCTGCGCGGGGATGGTCTTGAAGAGGAACAAGGGAAAAGACTACATCCCGGTGACCACCTCCTCATCGAACCAGGGGTGGCTTCCGAAGTGGTTTTACCTATGCCAAGACCCGGCGCATCCGTTCCCGACCTTCGAGGGCCGGATCTTCGAGGAGGCCCCGGAGGAGTGGAAGTGGGGCTGCTCTCGGACTTACGGAGCCAAGTCGACGCGACGGTTGAGGCGATCCGGCACCGAGCAGGTTCGACTTTGACGCGACGGTCGTCGTGGGGTCGTACCACAAGCGGCGATTCGCTCCGCCGATGCGACGATCGACCGGCGATTGTGTCATCCACGACACGGTGATGGCGCTGCAGCAGCTCGCCGACGACGCCGTCGCCCACCGGGTCGGGGAGCTCTAGGCTCGTCCGCACGGCCCTGGCCCGTCGCGGGCGCCCGAAGATGAAGCCGCATCCTCGGGCGATCGACGTGGTGAGTTATTCAAGCTTCCTTGCTTTGATCCCGTTCGCGTCATGAAACGTTTGCTTATCCCCTCTTTTTCGCGATCCGCTCGGATATCGTTCCCTCGACGGTTCAAGCCGAAGCTCTCGGAGGGCGCGACCGAGAGGGAGGCGAACCGATTACGGGGCGAGGAGAAAGCCGAGAGGAAGGCGGCGAAGGACATGGCCGTGCGGCTCAAGCCGGAGAAGGTAGCCCGGGATGTCGAGCGCCGGAGGAAGAGGGATGAGTACGAGGCGGCGGGATTGGACCCCTTCACGGCCTCATCCGCTTCCACCGACATCCCCACCGACTCCGACGAGGACGGCGGCGCCGGCGGGTATGAGTCGGACGGGGAGAACCCGTATGTCCGGTCCCGCCGTGCTTGTCACCTCGATGGGGAGCGACGATGTTCCCTCCGGCAGCGCTGTCGCGGGGTCGTCGGGGGAACCCGTGACGCTCGCCGGTCGTTGCCGGGAAGGAGCCGTCCGGCCTCGCCCCCATACCGACTCCAATGACCTCTACACCGCGCCCCTCGACCTTTGCGATCGGGACGTCGAAGCGGTCCTCGACCTCCGGGGTCGAGACGAGCTCGCGGGTCGAAGAGCCGCCTCTCGTGGAGGGGATGGGAACCGGTGACGAGCCACCGCAGGGGCCGGAAGTGGTGGACCTAACGGAGTCCACCACGACGGATCTTGCTGCCGATGCAAGGGAGGCGGTGGAGATGATCGCCGAGCTCGTCGTCGGAGACCCGAGCCTCAATCGCAGCGGATGTCGTAGATCTACGAGGTCTTCCCTCTGCTCGGGCATGCGGACACGCATGTCCCCCGTCCTTCAACCTCGCTGCGGCCGGCGAGCGAGGGTCATCGACACGCGGACGCGCATGTCGATGTCCTTGAACCCGCTGCGCTAGAAAAGCATGCTCATCGACACGTGGACGCGCGTGTCGATCTCCTTGAACCTACTCGCGCCCGGCGAGGCGCGTGCTGCGGAGACTCCTACGGACTCCGTCGCCTCACCGACCAGAGCTCATCGTGGAGGAGGCTGTGGGAGGTGGTCTATCCCGCCGTCGTAGCCGGGAAGCGTGGCCGCGAGGGTGGACCCGGTGATGTCGAGCCGGTGTCTAAGCGTCTAGTGCAGGCGAGAAGGAGGCCTCCACCGACGACTCTCCGAAAGTCGTTGACTTCCTCGGCGGCGCAGCGGCAAGGTCGAGAGACGTCGCCGCAGGGAAGGCGGTTGCGGCGACGACGATGGTCCGCACGGAAGTGGTGTCGGCGAGTCCAGTCGGCGACCCCCGGCCGCCGCTGGAGCAAGAGGTGGAGCTGTTCGTGGCGGGGCTCGTTCCGGTGCGCGCGAGTTCCTTACTCGGCTTGAGGCCGGGGCAGGCTGGCTCGTGCGCTCGGCTGGCCGGGCTCATTCTCGGCCAACAAGAGGCACTCGCGCGAGGAAGGGTCGGCTCGGGCGGCCAAGGAGGTAGCCGAGCGCGAGGCGGCAGAGGCGCATAATGCGAAGGAAGCGTCCTTAGCGAAGGCCGACGAAGCCACCTCCGCGGCGAGAAAGTCGGTGAGGCGCTCTAAGCCGAGCACGAGCCGAGGTAGAAGGCCGAGGTTGCGGCCGAGGCTTCCCTACGGACCGCGTCCAATTACCTCAAGGAGCTCCGGGAGCAGCGGACCGAGAAGGAAGGTAAGGGTTAAGCTTTTCCGTACTTCGATCTTCCGGACGACTTTATTTTTCCCTCTCGATTCTTCGGGCTTCCCCTCCGGTGCCAATTTGTTCGTGATGGTATAGGCTTGGAGCAGAGGCTGGCCACGACGGAGGCGTCCCGAAGAGAGCTCGATGCTGCCCTGGGACGGGGTTTCGCGGAGGTCGAAGTCGAGCGCGCGCCGACGCCGCGCCTGCCAAAGCAGGTCAACACGGTGATCCAAGGAGCAATATGCTCCGGCGTGCGCTCGACCTTCATGGTGATGGCGTTGCATTACCAAGGGCTCGACTTTGAAGCCGTCGGCGAGCAGTCTTGTACCTTGCTTCACTAACGCCGAGCCGTAGGCGCCGCATTCCGAGACTCGCCCCACGCCGTTGCCTTCGCTACGAAGCTCAAGGAGGAGCCCCTCCCCAAGATGAAAACAGATTAGGGCGTTAGTATTTTCTATTTTGTTTTGCCATGATCACAAGAATAATGGGGCGTCGTTCCCCAAAATTTGTAAATAACTTTAAGTTTTTAAAGTCGTTCTGCGCTCGACCCTTGGAGGTCTTGCTCTTATTTCGTGAGTTTCTCGAGTTCGACATAAATTCGTTTGGCCCTTTCATTCATCTATTTGACTCGCAAAGTTTGAGCCCCCGATCCTCGTTGGATTTAGTCGTTCCGGTGAGCGTCCGCTAGGACCGCTGTGGTGCTCGAGCTTCGACCTTCCGACCGGTCGGATTGTGAATCCGTTTACTCGTGGCCTACTTTGTTCGTCATTGTGATTCGAATCTAGGGTCAAAACAGACTTAGCAAATTTCATTCGCGAAAAGGAGCTAAGTAGCGCGTGCGTTAGTAGTTTTGTTTTGAAAAATCGTTGGTATCGCCCGCTTTCCGAGCCCCGAGTGAGGGTCGAGCCCTTGCGGGGGTCGAGGGTCACTGTTCTCGAGTGGGCGATCGTCGAAAGTAAAGGAACAAACGCAACTTTAAGGGTAGAATTTACGTAACCGTGCGATGTTCCAAGCGTTGGTGAGCTCCGACCTTCCACCGTCATGAGCTTGTAGGAGCCCGGCCGAACGACGCGCAAGACGATGTACGGTCCCTCCGAAGGCGGAGAAAGCTTGTGACGGTCCTTGTTGCTCGCACTCGCACAATACCATGTCCCCGACGTTGAAGCCTCGGCTCTTGACGTTGCGATCGTGGTATCGACGGAGCGCTTGCCGGTACTTGGCGGAGTGTAGAAGCGTAGCATCACGCGCTTCGTCGAGTTGGTCGGCGGCATCCTCGAGTGCCGTTTCATTTCCCTGTTCGTCGAAGGCGCAAACTAGGAGCACCGTAGTCGAGGTCGATTGGCAAAATCGCTTCCGAGCCGTAGACCATGAAGAGTGGCGTGTAGCCCGTTGCTCGGCTCGGAGTCGTTCGAAGACTCCAAAGCACGGCCGGCAATTCTGCTGCCAATCGACCGCTAAAGCGCTTCGGACGTCGTAGATGCGAGGCTTGAGCCCTTGAAGGATCATGCCATTGGCTCGCTTGACTTGACCGTTGGTCTCGGGGTGAGCTACAACCGCCGATCCACCCGAATGTGGTAATCGTCGCAGAACTTGAGGAATTTCTTCCTCGTAAATTGCGTGCCGTTGTCGGTGATTATGGAGTTGGGGACACCAAACCGATGGACAATGTCGGGAAAGAACTTGATTGCCTCTTCGGATCGGATTTTGTTGATAGCTCGAGCTTCGATCCACTTGGTGAACTTGTGGACTGCCACGAGCAAGTGGGTGAAGCCCTCGGGTGCTTTCTTTAGGGACCGACCAAATCCGGACCCCGGACCACGAAGGGCCAAGTGATGGGTATGGTTTGGAGAGCTTGGACGGGTTGGTGCGTCCGTCGAGCGTAGAACCGGCAACCCTTGCATGTGCGTACGACACGAGTCGCGTCCGCCACTCGCTGTCGGCTAGTAGAAGCCATGTCGAAAGGCATTGCCCACGAGAGTCCGTGGCGCCGCGTGATGTCCACGGACACCCCCGTGTGTGTCGTCGAGGAGTTTTACGCCCTCCTCGATGGTGATGCAGCGCTGCAAAATCCTAGAAGTGTTGCGCCATTGACCAGGACAAAAGACTTGGTGCGCCCGTGCGAGCGTCTTGCTTCGGTCCGGTCCGCGGGGAGCTTGCCGTGGAGCAGGTACTCAATGTACCGAGTCCTCCGATCGGCTGGTGGTGCCTCTTTAGCCGTAGAGGCGTCGATTTCCATGATCTCTAGTGCGCCGACGGTGGATCAGCCCCCACGCTCTTGCACTGGGCTCGAGTGTTCCGCCGGGTCGAGGTTTAGACTCGGGACAGCCCTCGAGCCCACCTTGACTGGTCCTCCATCGTCCTAGGGAGGGTCGGGAGGTCGGACGGACGGTTGCAGCTGGTCATTGGCGAAGACACTCGGCGGGATCGATTCCCGATCGGATGCCATTTTGGCCGGCGAGTCCGCCGCTTCGTTGAGTTATCGTGGAATGTGCTTAAGCTCGAGGCCATCAAACTTTTCTTCGAGCTTCCACACTTCCCGATGGTAGAGCATTAGCGTGTCATTCGATCGCTCGACTCTTTCATCACTTGGTCAACGACGAGTTGCGAATCCCCTCCGACCTCGAGCCGCTCGATTCGAAGCTCGATGGCGATCTTGAGGTCGTTGACGAGAGCCTCCTACTCGGCCACATTATTCGAAGTCGGGAAATGTAACCGGATGGAGTACCTCGTGCGTACTCCGTTGGGAGAGATGAACACGTGCCCAACGCCGGCGCCCTTACGCATCGGCGACCCGTCGAAGTACATGATCCAAGTATTCTTGGTCCACCGGCGCAGGTGGCAGCTGGGTTTCTGTCGTATACTTGCCTTATGGGTATACGGATGGTAAAGGAATGGATATGCGGAGACATGGTAGCAAATTAATGAAGATAAAGATGATGAAAATAGTCAACGGATCGGTCTCCGACCGGTGCTGGGATAGCGAAGATTCACGTATACCGGCATGGAAACAAGGCGGATATTAAGACCGGCGTACAATGACTTGACGAGCAAGTTAAGGAGTAATTTGTAGTCTGTTAGGACTCTGAATTAATAAAGAAAGCTAGAGATAGAATTGCCATATATGTAATTCATGTAATCGAATAGGACTCTACATGTAACCCTAGCTCCCTCGGATATATAAGGCGGAGCAGGGACCCCCGAAAAGGCTCCGAGATCTTGCAATTAGCAAATCGCTAAAGGCAATACATAACATACGGGACGTAGGGTATTACTCTCAATTCGAGGGGCTCGAACCTGTCTAAAATCTCGTGTTCTTGTGTGTTTCGTGTATTGCACCATCGAATTCCACGCTCGTGAGGGACCGGATAGTACTAGTGCCAAGTTTAAGACTCGACATTTGGCACGCCGGGTAGGGGTCCCGGTGAGTTCCCAGCGAGTTCGATGGCTTCTTCACTCGTCGTCGATTTTGTCCTCGGCTTCAAGATCCGCTTCGGGTCTCTTGATTTTGAAGCTGATTCCGCCGGAAAGTTGCTTTTAAAGAATCCGACCTGTAGTCGGGCCGCGGCTTTTGGTGCGCGATCACCCGCTCCGGTCGGTACCTCTTGCTTAGAATCGTGCGGATCTCGACGCAGCTTTAGCGCGAACCATCGGATCGCTCGCGTCCCGGACCGGAACCCGGACCGAGAGGATGAGTCGCTCGGATGAGCTTAACACGGACTTCGAAGAAGGGTTTCCGGCCTTTTTCCAAGTATTCATGACGGGCCCAGTTCTTCAAGAACTTACTCCCGAGGAAGCTGCTCGCTGAAGCAGCCGGGATGGCGGAAGACGATGCTAACAACCGCCAACACGAAGACAATGAAGCGGACGGATATGAACGACCTCCGCAACCTTCGGCCCGCGAATCATCGCGCAAACGTTGTCGGTACTAGTCGGGCGGGAGGAAGCGTTCTGCGAGTGCTCCCCACGCTACCGGACCGCTAACGGGGCGATCTGGAGACCCGGAGGAAACCTCCCCGAGGATATAACGATCGACGGGGATGTCGTAGGGGAAGACACCATCGATCTTCTAGCGAGCATTGGACTTAAGCTCCATGGAAGTGGAGATGAATGGTGCTCGAGTCTTCACATCACCGATCCACAATATTGTGGGAGTGAAGCAAATTCTTGAGACAATACCGGAAGAAGTCTTCAATGCCACGCTAGGATTGCAGCGCGCACTGAATTTGGTAGACGTGGCAGCTCTACAAACAAATCAGCTCGTCCATGATCGAGCGGAATCTTCTAGTCGCTCGCGTTCCCACTCGGAGCGGCCAGCAAGAGCTCGGTCCGAAGGAGCTTCTTCGGTGGAAGGCTTGGACCCCGGCACACCCCGATTGCAGATGCACATGAGCGGGCTCTAGATCAAGATTTGCGCGTGCCACTCAATGGTTATCGTGACATCCGAAACGTGCCGATCGATCGCCATGCGAGAGAGACCGAAGAACGCAGAAGACGAGGAAGAAGATGAGAGGCGACGGACTAGTCATGTTGATGATCGTCCACGGGATCTTACCCAGCCACGCTCGTGTTTGAACAACTCGCCACATCGTGGGCGGGCTGCTCAGCGCCGCCCCTGGCGGAAATCATCCGCGCAATGATCATCGAGGGCATAGTAATCGGCATGCTCACCGGGACGAACTCCTAGAAGAGATGATCGTCGTGACACTAGAGATCGAAGAGGACGAGACAACCGGAAAGAGATGGAGAACCCCGACGCGTTGATAATGATCGTCAAGCGGCACCTCCGTCCCCGCCTCCATCGCAACATGAGGAACCAGCGAACAATGACCGTCGAGCAGCACCTCCGCCTCCTTCACGGCACGCGGAGCTAGTGAATAATGATGGTCGGGGTGGTTCAGGGGATAGATATCAAGATGATCGCTATTATGATTACTCCGACGATGACAGGGGATCATAATTATCGGCATCGTCCTAGCCGTGGATCTCCGTCACCGGAGGATGGTGAATACTCCGTGATCCCCGCTTTCACGCGTGATTTACGCATTTGCAAATACCCCGGGGATTTAAGCCTGGGGCCATTGATAAGTATGATGGTAAAGCACCTCCTGCTGAGTGGCTTCGTATGTACACCATCGCTATTCGATCGGCAGGGGGAGATACGTTTGTGCTAGCTAATTACTTGCTAATGTGCATGGAGCAGGCTGGACGCTTGTGGTTGCAATCCCTACCCGAGAGATCTATCTCTTCCTGGGGTGACCTCACCAAAAAGTTTGTGGAAAACTTCCGGGCGACTTGTGAGAAGCCAGGGAATTACTTCGACCACAACAGTCGAAGCGAAGCCCGACGAGACTCTCACGGACTTCATCGGGCGTTTCGCAACAAGAAGGCCTTAATCCCTAATGTTCGTGATCAGCAAGTAATTGCCGCGTTTCAAGCTGGCGTCCGAAGTGAAGCATTAGTTCACAAGATTGGAAGACAAAATCGGAACCTTACCATGACGGCGTCGAGTGCTTCAAGATAGCAGACGATTACGCTGCCGGTGAATCAAACGTGGTCAATTTGCGCGGGAACAAAGGGAAGGTGTGACACCCCGGTGTCACGAACGTCTCAACTAAAATTTCTACAATTACCTAATGACTCTGTAGAACCCCAATATAAAAATTTTGGTCACATGCATAGTGATTTGAATTGCAAATTCAAATAAATTAATATTGGGTTGAACTACAAGTCAAAATTCTCCCATAACAATTACACCTGGCAAAAATATATGTTGTAGAAGAAGTCACAATAAAAATTTGGGAACAAGCCCCATGTCATTTGGATAACCAGAGCTCCCTATAAAAATTCGAGAAGCTCAACTTTTACCCCTTTTTGATGAATTATCAAAATTACACCAGAAGGTGTTTGGACTCAAACTCTTCGTGCATGTCTCTTCGAAGAGATGAGCTACTCACTGGTATTTTTGGATGGATTTTTAGGACACCGGAACTATTTTATTTAAGCCCAAACTTGTGCTAGAAAACCACAGTTTCAAAAAAGAGAAAATGCTTTGGAATATGCTGTGGGTCCCACCATCAACCTCACGCATCTCTCTCTTTTTCTCTCTGTTCCTGCTCTCCTTTGTTCCTGCTCTCCCAACTGAACCAGCACGCACGGCTCGCCACCTGCCCTGTACGTGGCTCCTCTTCTCTCGTCCAGTGCTCCCATCACAACCCACGGCTCTCACCCGGCCTCACTCCTCTCTCTCAATCGCTCTCTCTCGCTCTATCCCTCTCACTAGCGCAGCAGCAAGCGGAAGAGCGGGAGCTCGCCATTGCTGCACCTCCTCCAAAACTCGACGTCTAGTCGCCTCGCTACGCCCTAGCCTGAACAAATGCTCCCAATGGATGCGCCATGAACCGCAGCACCTCCTAGAACCGACACCTCCTCATTCCCCCCCACCGGAAGCCATTAATTTTGAGCTTTTCTCCGGAGACACCATTACCGGCCGCCTCGAGCTTCATCGCAAAATTCGCAAAGCACGGTGAGCCATTTCGCATGATTTCTCTCCTCCGTGTGCGCATCTGCGTGGGGAACCACCCTCACCCTTTTCCCCTTTGTTCCCCCCACTGCGCAGGCCGGGAATCAATTCTTCCCCAACCACGCCCGTCGGCCACCGCTACCCGCACGGTGAAAAGTCACCTCGGGTCATTTTCCTCGACAATGAACCCCGTGCCGGTGTTCTCCTCGCTCCGGTGACGCTGCACGGCCAAGAAGCAAGTCGATCCGTCCATCGGTTCGAGCTCACGTCGCCGCCGAACGTCGCCCGCCCACCATTGCCGCCGGCCATGCGTCTCCGGTGACTGCGCGCCCTGCGCACCACCTCCACCGGCCTCTCCTTGCCACGCGCTGCACGTAGGTGAGCTTCCCCTCGAGTTCCACCAAAGTCCGGCAACTCCTCCACCGCGCGCCGTCCCTTTCCGGTGAAGCTCCGGCGAGCCACATTGGCGGCCACACCACCCTGGATCCCGTATGGCCATAGCCGCACCCAGATCCGCCACTCTGTGACCTCCTGTGTGGCATCCAGCACAGCTACTTTAATTCAATTTTCGTAATGGCAATTTCATAATTTAGGCAGAACATTGAATAAATTTAGAAAAATCATAACTTAAGATTTACACCTCCAAATCGAGTGAGACCACTTTTGTTGGATTCCTTACAACAAGTACTATTTATTGGTACTGATAAAACTCATTTTTGCTGCATAATATTTCCAGAATAATTATAAGTTTGTAAACCCTATTTAATTAATATCTTTTTATCTAGAAATGCAAATGATGCAAACTAAATTGTTTTGGAATCCTCTGGACATGCTCTTTAGTATGGTGCATCATATTCATCACGTCTGTGCATGTATACCATTGTATGCTTAATTCTTTGTTTAGCATGTTTATTTTCTAATAATTAATTTATGCATCAAATAAATATTCTACCAAAGCAAAAATGTCACTAATAGCAGGTAGTATCACCATGTTTTAGGATGTGTTCATATCTGCAACCAATAATTTCCTAGGGAATTTTTGTTAGTAGATACCGCTGTTTTTATTTTTAAAGTAAATCCTCTCGACATAAAATGATGAAACTTGTTTATTAGTCTGTTATCTCTTGCATGTATCACCTGCATAATGCATTGGTACAGAAACTTTGCAAATGTGATCATGTCATTTAAATGCCTTTAATTATTATGTTTAAGTACTTCATTATTACATGTGATAATGAAGGGATACTTTAAAATAAATTTATATTTAAGCATATGTCTTCAAGAACCATCTTACGTAACATATCAATTCTGTTTTTGAATGTATCATTCATACATCGACGTCATCCATATTGTTTGCATGTCTTTGCATTCATCGATGTTGACATCTCGTTAATTTAGGAAACGTTGAAGTGCCGGTTGAGGATCTTCGGAAGGATATCTCTCTCAATCAAGACCCGGCACCCGAAGACCCTAACTCGTTGTAGTAGCTCCAGTGCAAGCCCCGGTGCATCCTCCCAGTTTTAAAGTTTTTATTTTCAGTATCACAATTGCTAGACTGTCTAGAATGAATTGTGCATTAAGTCTAGGTATTTGGCTGAAAATCCACTTGCATTGTCCCCGGATGAATCCTATGTAGATGTTTTAATGGTACAGCTTAGCCTACTAGAATATTTGCTATGCTTAATTCTAGGATCAACGGTACACAAGGTCAATTACTCAAATGTTAATAGAACAAGTTGTTAATCACATGCTTAAGTAAATGGAACCGAACGAGTCTCGTTTTGGAAAGAGCGAAGGCAAGGGCCCGGATAGGGCTTGTCTCGCAAGGTGGCAGACCGTTCGTGTAAACAACTAAAAGTTGAGACGTGGACGGGCCAGTAGAGGAAAGGGCAAGCACATGTGCCTTGCGAGGGCATGGTTTGCAAGGTTGTAGCCCCGTCTCGTGCTCGGTTGAGGACCGTATCGTTGTTGGCCCCTTCGGACAAGTTTTGAACTCGTACCGAGTACATGCTAGTTTTATTGGGGACTAGTAAGCTTATGTAGCACTCGGATGTTGTACTATGGAAGATAACCCCGGTCTTCGGTCGTTGTGCCCGCGCAAGGAGTGGGTAGTAGGCTCACGACGTTACCGATGAGCTGCTGGCCACTTTGGAGATCCGGTACCCTTCCCGCTTGAATGACACCTTTGTGAAAGGCCGAGATACGTGTTCTTAAATGATGCGTATGTCGTGTGCTTCGGGTTTTTCCCAGCTGGTGTAAAATTGATACGTATCACCGTCCCTCGCAGTAATGAGTACCCGCTTGTTCACCGAGTCACATCGTAGATATAACTTGAATTTAAATTCTAAATGCTAATGGTACTTGCTCGGTTATTGTTGTTGATGAGGTTACTTTGATATATATTCATGCTACTCTTGTATTTATGTTTCTCTTGTATGATTACTGAATTTATTTATCTAATATTAAACTTGGCAATAATATTGAAAGTAAGGATCCACCGCTTAGTCGCTGTTTTATATCCTGAAAATTAGTACACTCCTCCGAGCCTTGCATGTCTAGGAGTCGGTTTTGTGAACCATTTGACGGGTCGGTCTTGTTGAGCTTTAGTTGCTCGGGCTTTGTGCCTATGTTGTTTTTCGGTAATACGTATGATGCATATGAGTTGCCTCGTTGGTGTACTCGCCCCGGGACTTGCAGATCCCGTAGGGCTGGTCTTCCCACCGGGAAGCCTAGCCTTGCCGCTGCTTGTGTTTGGCTACGTGATTATCCGTATGGGCTCGGATTAATCACCCCCGCATGTATCGTCGAGATGTATATTTGTTAGACGTTAATTATCGCTTCCGCTTCCGCATTTTCAGAACTGAACTTGTTTAATTTCCGCTGCACTAAACTCTGGTGTAAAATGATGTTATTTTCCGCTATGTCATATTTGAACTCCGTCGCTTGTTGTATTATCTTGTGTCCGCTTAAACAGCACCTCGGGATCTTCGATCCGTGGGTCGGTCTGTCTCAGCTGGTACCGTAGCCTGGTCCGGGATAATACAACAATTATGACATATTTTTGAAAACTACGGCGTAAATACGGTGAGGAATACGTTAGAATATGCCCAAGTATATATAAGGATGTTAGAGTTGGTGGCAATGCTAACCCTGGGTTATGTTTGTTTAAATACTTGCATCTACGGCTGTGGCTCAGGTATGTTTGCAATTTAAATTAGCGGTCCGTGCCCGCGGACGGAGAATACGGGACACTCGTTGGCTCGTGGCTTACCACGAGGCGATCCTTTCCATGGGTCGTTACTAGTAGAACTGTTCTTCTTTTCATAGTTTCTTTTGAATTTGATGTACTGTTTCTGAAATGAATCTTCTGCAGGTACATAACTACGTTAGTTAAGTGTGTGTCGACAATTTAGACTGACTTTACGTGATTGAGTGCGGGTCGCCACCCAAAGTTCGTACACCGTTGAGACGGTGAAACTATTTCCTTTCGTTTGGTGAGGAACGGTTAGGTTAAATAATAAACTTGCATCATGGCATGGCATACAAATAACCTAAGCTAAAATTTGCCTTGTCCCCTTTTCAATCTTCTGATTGTTTTGTGTGTGTTTTAAATAACCAAGATGCTAAAATATTGACTTAAGGAAAAATCTAGAGCTTAATCTTGGAATCGGTAACGAATCTGTCCTGATCCTTTAAAAATTCATAGCTCCTGTCCTAAATGTTGTCAAACCATAGTATCATACTCTCTGAAAAGGTTTCAAAATTATCTACAAGTTTCATATTCTAACTTTCTCCATTTGAGCCTTCGAAAGTCTCCGAATATGTCAAACGAGCTAGACAGTTCATGCTGTCCTGTTGCAAGCATGTGCGACATTGAGGCTGAATGAAAAAAATTTCATATCTCTTTGACCCTTTTGAATTTTGAGGCATACAAATACTTTCTGGAAAGTCTTGGAAGTCCCACTGATTTCACAACTCTTGCCAAAGCTCAACCATGTTGAGAAGTGCCTCAAATTCGAAACCTTTGAAGTCTGTTCCCTGAAACCCAGATTCTTACTCCTGTTGGTAAATAATTCATATCTTTCGTTCTAGATGGTGAAAAATTTCACATGAGTAACCGTTGGAAAGATATTTTATCCATCTACAACTTTCGTATGATGAGGTTCCCATGATTTTGCTTGGAAGTTGGCCAAATCTGTCAATGGATCATGACCAGTTTTCTGTCCAGACAGAATCCTCACAGATTTGGTGACTCACCGTATAAAATTCGTAACTTTAGATTTACACATCATCTTGAGGCAAATAAGTACTTGTTGGAAAGGTTAGAAAGTCTACTTTCTTTTACAACTCAATTGCAATCCTGATTCCTCTTGTACTGCTCTCAGAAAGTAAAACATTAAGGATGGTCCCGACAGATTTTCCTGAGATCATGCGTCCCCATGGATAATTCATATCTCACAATTTATTCATGTGATTGAGGTGATCGGGTACATTCTGGAAAGCTTATGAAGTCCTCTATAATGTGGTGCTAACCATAATATATGAGTAGCCTCTGAAATTTCCAGAAAGTGCATTTTTCCGACTGCTGTCTAGTGAAGACGCAGTCTGTTCAGATTGTCATGTAGCAAATAGGTTGAATCCTTGTTGGCTCAAAATTTTCCAAGGTATTCATTGCACCTTATCATGATGTGAACTCTAAACCTGAGGCAAATGCATCTCCATTTGTGCGGGAAAGAGTGGTATTTTGATACCAATTACCGCAAATGACAGAAAGTACCCTATGTCAACTAACCTTGTGTTCACTTTCCAAGTGCAATGGAAACACATGTTGGCTTATTTTCTTTGGAGCGATTCTGAATTTTAATGTTCTTGTACATTAATTCCTTCAAGAATTTTTATCCTTGTCTATGGGATAAGGGAAACTAATGTACAACGTTCATTCTTTTCAGCATGGTGAACACTCGTCGAGGTGAAGCTGAAAGTTCCCAGCAAGGAGGACGTCGCAATGAACCTCCACCACCACCGCCACCTTCGTTGGCGCAAGTGCTTGCATCATTGCTAGAATCCCGACAGGAGGACACCGAGCTCCTCCGACAGATAGCACAAAATGCTAATCGTGCTGGTGGACGCCGTGATGATCAGCCACGGCAAAGCACTTATCAGGATTTCAACTCCACCAAGCCACCAGAATTCGAGTATGCTAAGGAACCTCTGGATGCTGACCATTTCCTCCGTATCTTGGAGTCGAAGTTTGGTTTGCTCAATTGCACCAATGCTCGAAGCCATTGTTCGCCGCACAGCAGTTGCAAGGATCCGCCAGTGCTTGGTGGGCAAATTACTTGGCCTCGCTACCCGAAGGTCATGTTGTTCAATGGGATGAGTTCAAGACTGCTTTCCGCTCTCACTTTATCCCCGCTGGACTTATGGAGCGCAAGTTGCGCGAATTTGAAGATTTGAAACAAGGAGGGAGGACTGTTCTTGAGTACTCCCGCAGATTCAATCACTTAGCACAGTATGCTCCTCACCACACCGATACGTAAGAGAAGAAACGTGCTGCTTTTAGAAGGGGCATGAATCCCGTGCTCAAAGAGAAGCTAACCTCGGCAGAGTACTCGGGACACCGAATGATCTGATAAATGCTGCCATCATTCAGGAAGACGCTCAGCGAGAAGTTGAAGCGGATGAGCGCAAGAGAAAGGCTCTAAAGGCTCCCACGGGTGGTGCACAGTCTGGTCCTCCACCAAAATACCGGCTTGTGTACACTTCGCCTAGTGGGCAACGTTTCCGGGCTGCACCACAGCAGCAATTCTATCGTCCGCCACAGCAACCTTATGGCCGTCCACCTCAGCAAGGCAATGCTCCACCTCCTCAGCAGCAGCAGTATGCACCACGAGCACCCCAGCAGCAGCAAAATCAGAATGCACGCTCTGCACAGCCTTCTCGGACAAGTACAACCCACATCCATGCTTCAATTGTGGCCGAAATGGTCATTTCGCTAAGGATTGTACTTATCCCCGAAGTGAAGCTGGAAGGCAAGCACGTGAGAGAGCGGCAAATCAGCAGCGTGGGCAAGCTAATAGGACCGGACGTGTTAACTTCACCAACCTTGAAGACATTCCACAGGGTGAACCAGTTCTCGCGGGTACGTTCTTCTTAAATCAATGCCCAATTGTCATTTTATTCGATTCTGGAGCGTCTCATAATTTTGTTAGCAAGTCCTGCATACAAACTCATAAGTTGCTCACCCACACTGTTAGCACGCCATATGTTATCCAATCTCCCGGTGGGAAAATTATTGCTAATCAAGTTTTGAGTAGAGCACCCTTAGAATTGAACCGAAAAATTTATCCTACCACCTTTATCATGCTAGAACAACAAGGGATAGATTTTATTTTGGGCATGCAATGGATGACAATTCATAAGGCTATGCTAGACATTGCACCTCGTATCGTCCATTTAAATTCCCCACTTTATGGACTTGATTCCATTCTTTTGCACCTATCTCCAAAAACTACCATTGTTGTCCATCATTTGGAGGAAAAATCTATGGGTGATATCTCGATTGTCCGTGAGTTCCAAGATGTTTTTCCCGATGACCTACCTGGTTTACCTCCTAACCGGGATGTTGAATTCAAAATTGAGTTACAACCGGGAACATCTCCGCCTCTCGTCAACCGTACAAGATGGCACCAAATGAATTGGCAGAACTGAAAATCCAACTGAAGGAATTATTGGACAAAGGATACATACGCCCAAGTTCATCACCTTGGGGTTGTCCTGCCATGTTTGTGAAGAAAAAGGACAAAAGTTTGCGCCTTGTTGTTGATTATCGACCGCTGAATGAAGTCACCATCAAAAATAAGTATCCATTGCCACGCATTGACATTCTCTTTGATCAGCTGATTGGTGCCAAGGTCTTTTCAAAAATTGACCTCCGCTCAGTGCTACCATCAGATAAAAATCAGAGAAGAAGATATTCCAAAGACCGCATTCTGCACAAGATACGGGCTTTATGAATATTTGGTGATGTCCTTTGGATTGACCAATGCCCCGGCATATTTCATGTACTTGATGAATTCAGTATTTATGCCGGAGTTAGACAAGTTTGTTGTCGTTTTCATCGATGACATTCTTGTTTATTCCAAGTCCAAACAAGAGCACGCTGAACATCTCCGTATCGTGTTGCAACGATTGCGTGATCACAAGCTTTACGCTAAATTCAGCAAGTGTGAATTTTGGTTGGAACAAGTACCATTCCTTGGTCATGTGGTTTCAGCCGAGGGTATCTCAGCTTGACCCTGGAAAAGTTCAAGATGTGCTAAATTGGAAGCCACCTAAAACCGTCTCTCAGGTCCGCAGTTTTCTTGGACTAGCTGGATATTATCGACGATTCATTCCTAATTTTTCTCAGTTGGCAAAACCTATCACCAAGCTTCTACAAAATAATGTGAAGTTTGATTGGAACCAACAAGTGTGAAGAGGCTTTTCAGAATTTGAAGAAGTTACTAACCACCGCTCCCGTTTTGGCTCAACCCGATATCACAAAATCTTTTGACGTGTATTGTGATGCTTCCGGAACGGGACTTGGTTGTGTGCTAATGCAAGAAGGCCGTGTCATTGCTTATGCATCTCGGCAATTGCGCAAGCATGAAGAGCACTACCCAACTCATGATTTGGAGTTAGCCGCAGTGGTTCTTGCACCGAAAATATGGCGGCACTATTTGTTGGGAAATCTTGTGCACATTTACACATGACCATAAGAGCCTCAAGTATATCTTCACACAACCTGATTTGAATATGCGACAACGTAGATGGCTTGAGCTAATTAAGGATTATGAGTTGGAAATTCATTATCACCCCGGTAAAGCCAACGTTGTAGCCGATGCATTGAGCCGAAAAGTGCATTGCAATAACCTGAATTTAGAATTTGAGAACAGCAGAAAGGATGTCCCTTCCGATGAATCAAGTGTTCATATTTCACCGGTTGCAGCCATACACAATTTGGCTATCCATTCTACCATCCGAGATGAAGTGATCGCCACTCGGAAAGATGATCCGGGCATGGCACACATTCGGCAGAAAATTAAGGATGGCAAAGCTGCTTGTTTTCAGCAAGATACCAACGGTGTTCTATGGTTCAATAACCGTTTGGTAGTCCCCAAAAATTTTGAGCTACGTCGTAAAATTTTGGATGAAGCTCATCAATCCAAATATTCAGTTCACCCAGGTAGCAACAAGATGTACCAAGGGTTGAAAGAAAATTTTTGGTGGACTAGGATGAAGCGGGAAGTCGCACGTTATGTCGCGGAATGTGACACGTGTCAACGCATTAAGGCTGATCATTTGAAGAAAGCCGGATTGCTACAACCATTAAGCATTCCCGAGTGGAAATGGGACGACATCAGTATGGATTTTATTGTTGGTCTCCCTCGCACCTCTCGGAAGCATGACTCCATTTGGGTCGTTGTTGATCGGCTTACAAAATCAGCCCACTTTATACCGGTCAACACTTGCTATTCCGTTCGCCAATACGCTGAGCTTTATATCTCCAGAATATTGTGCTTGCATGGTGTACCGAAGACGATAATTTCAGATCGTGGTTCCCAATTTGTGGCACGATTTTGGGAACAGCTACATGCATCCTTGGGCACCAAGTTAATTCGCAGTTCAGCTTATCACCCTACCACCGATGGACAAACCGAGCGTGTGAACCAAATATTGGAAGACATGCTTAGGGCCTGTGTTTTGACACATGGTGGTAATTGGGATGACCACTTGCCTCTCGCTGAATTTTCATATAACAACAGTTATCAAGAGAGCGCAGGAATGTCTCCGTTTGAGGCATTATATGGTCGTAGCTGTAGAACTCCACTCAATTGGTCTGAACCTGGAAAAAGAGTTACCTTTGGACCTGATCTGGTGCAGCAAGCCGAAGAGAAAGTTCGGATTATTCGAGCAAATTTGAGAGCTGCAAAAGAACGACAAGAAATGTATGCGAATAAAAGACGACGGCCCCTTGCTTTTGAAAAGGGTGACCATGTCTACCTTCGGGTATCACCTATGAAAGGTATACAGCGGTTTGGAGTCAAAGGAAAGTTAGCTCCCCGCTATATCGGTCCATTCAAGATAATTGAGAAATGTGGACCGGTAGCATACAAGTTGGAATTGCCGATCAATCTATCGGGTGTGCATGACATCTTTCACGTGTCCCAACTGAAGAAATGTCTCAAGCCACCAGTGGACGTTGTCTTGGAAGATTATTCCCGCTTGCAACCTGACCTAACCTATTCTCGAGCACCCGGTGAAAGTATTGGATGAAAAGGAACGGGTCACTCGGAAGCGAGCAATCAAGTTCTATAAAGTCCAATGGAATAATCATTCTGAAGATGAAGCAACCTGGGAATCAGCAGAATTCTTACGTACTCATTATCCAGGATTTTTGCATCAACTCTCAGGTATCACACGTTAACCTTCCTCAAGTACGACGTTAATCTCGGGACGAGATTTCCTTAAGGAGGGAGGGCTGTGACACCCCGGTGTCACGAACGTCTCAACTAAAATTTCTACAATTACCTAATGACTCTGTAGAACCCCAATATAAAAATTTTGGTCACATGCATAGTGATTTGAATTGCAAATTCAAATAAATTAATATTGGGTTGAACTACAAGTCAAAATTCTCCCATAACAATTACACCTGGCAAAAATATATGTTGTAGAAGAAGTCACAATAAAAATTTGGGAACAAGCCCCATGTCATTTGGATAACCAGAGCTCCCTATAAAAATTCGAGAAGCTCAACTTTTACCCCTTTTTGATGAATTATCAAAATTACACCAGAAGGTGTTTGGACTCAAACTCTTCGTGCATGTCTCTTCGAAGAGATGAGCTACTCACTGGTATTTTTGGATGGATTTTTAGGACACCGGAACTATTTTATTTAAGCCCAAACTTGTGCTAGAAAACCACAGTTTCAAAAAAGAGAAAATGCTTTGGAATATGCTGTGGGTCCCACCATCAACCTCACGCATCTCTCTCTTTTTCTCTCTGTTCCTGCTCTACTCTGTTCCTGCTCTCCCAACTGAACCAGCACGCACGGCTCGCCACCTGCCCTGTACGTGGCTCCTCTTCTCTGTCCAGGCTCCCATCACAACCCACGGCTCTCACCTGGCCTCACTCCTCTCTCTCAATCGCTCTCTCTGCTCTATCCCTCTCACTAGCGCAGCAGCAAGCGGAAGAGCAGGAGCTCTGCCATTGCTGCACCTCCTCCAAAACTCGACGTCTAGTCGCCTCGCTACGCCCTAGCCTGAACAAATGCTCCCAATGGATGCGCCATGAACCGCAGCACCTCCTAGAACCGACACCTCCTCATTCCCCCCACCGGAAGCCATTAATTTTGAGCTTTTCTCCGGAGACACCATTACCGGCCGCCTCGAGCTTCATCGCAAAATTCGCAAAGCACGGTGAGCCATTTCGCATGATTTCTCTCCTCTGTGTGCGCATCTGCGTGGGGAACCACCCTCACCCTTTTCCCCTTTGTTCCCCCCACTGCGCAGGCCGGGAATCAATTCTTCCCCAACCACGCCCGTCGGCCACCGCTACCCGCACGGTGAAAAGTCACCTCGGGTCATTTTCCTCGACAATGAACCCCGTGCCGGTGTTCTCCTCGCTCTCGGTGACGCTGCACGGCCAAGAAGCAAGTCGATCCGTCCATCGGTTCGAGCTCACGTCGCCGCCGAACGTCGCCCGCCCACCATTGCCGCCGGCCATGCGTCTCCGGTGACTGCGCGCCCTGCGCACCACCTCCACCGGCCTCTCCTTGCCACGCGCTGCACGTAGGTGAGCTTCCCCTCGAGTTCCACCAAAGTCCGGCAACTCCTCCACCGCGCGCCGTCCCTTTTCGGTGAAGCTCCGGCGAGCCACATTGGCGGCCACACCACCCTGGATCCCGTATGGCCATAGCCGCACCCAGATCCGCCACTCTGTGACCTCCTGTGTGGCATCCAGCACAGCTACTTTAATTCAATTTTCGTAATGGCAATTTCATAATTTAGGCAGAACATTGAATAAATTTAGAAAAATCATAACTTAAGATTTACACCTCCAAATCGAGTGAGACCACTTTTGTTGGATTCCTTACAACAAGTACTATTTATTGGTACTGATAAAACTCATTTTTGCTGCATAATATTTCCAGAATAATTATAAGTTTGTAAACCCTATTTAATTAATATCTTTTTATCTAGAAATGCAAATGATGCAAACTAAATTGTTTTGGAATCCTCTGGACATGCTCTTTAGTATGGTGCATCATATTCATCACGTCTGTGCATGTATACCATTGTATGCTTAATTCTTTGTTTAGCATGTTTATTTTCTAATAATTAATTTATGCATCAAATAAATATTCTACCAAAGCAAAAATGTCACTAATAGCAGGTAGTATCACCATGTTTTAGGATGTGTTCATATCTGCAACCAATAATTTCCTAGGGAATTTTTGTTAGTAGATACCGCTGTTTTTATTTTTAAAGAAAATCCTCTCGACATAAAATGATGAAACTTGTTTATTAGTCTGTTATCTCTTGCATGTATCACCTGCATAATGCATTGGTACAGAAACTTTACAAATGTGATCATGTCATTTAAATGCCTTTAATTATTATGTTTAAGTACTTCATTATTACATGTGATAATGAAGGGATACTTTAAAATAAATTTATATTTAAGCATATGTCTTCAAGAACCATCTTACGTAACATATCAATTCTGTTTTTGAATGTATCATTCATACATCGACGTCATCCATATTG
Source organism: Chloris gayana (assembly GCA_031894775.1). Taxonomy (NCBI): domain Eukaryota; kingdom Viridiplantae; phylum Streptophyta; class Magnoliopsida; order Poales; family Poaceae; genus Chloris; species Chloris gayana. The sequence goes on along the minus strand of JAUNZO010000136.1, from coordinate 160,212 downwards.
TTTGCATGTCTTTGCATTCATCGATGTTGACATCTCGTTAATTTAGGAAACGTTGAAGTGCCGGTTGAGGATCTTCGAAGGATATCTGTCTCAATCAAGACCCGGCACCCGAAGACCCTAACTCTGTTGTAGTAGCTCCAGGCAAGCCCCGGTGCATCCTCCCAGTTTTAAAGTTTTTATTTTCAGTATCACAATTGCTAGACTGTCTAGAATGAATTGTGCATTAAGTCTAGGTATTTGGCTGAAAATCCACTTGCATTGTCCCCGGATGAATCCTATGAAGATGTTTTAATGGTACAGCTTAGCCTACTAGAATATTTGCTATGCTTAATTCTAGGATCAACGGTACAAGGTCAATTACTCAAATGTTAATAGAACAAGTTGTTAATCACATGCTTAAGTAAATGGAACCGAACGAGTCTGTTTTGGAAAGAGCGAAGGCAAGGGCCCGGATAGGGCTTGTCTCGCAAGGTGGCGACATCGTTCGTGTAAACAACTAAAAGTTGAGACGTGGACGGGCCAGTAGAGGAAAGGGCAAGCACATGTGCCTTGCGAGGGCATGGTTTGCAAGGTTGTAGCCCCGTCCGTGTCGGTTGAGGACCGTATCGTTGTTGGCCCCTTCGGACAAGTTTTGAACTCGTACCGAGTACATGCTAGTTTTATTGGGGACTAGTAAGCTTATGTAGCACTCGGATGTTATACTATGGAAGATAACCCTGGTCTTCGGTCGTTGTGCCCGCGCAAGGAGTGGGTAGTAGGCTCACGACGTTACCGATGAGCTGCTGGCCACTTTGGGGATCCGGTACCCTTCCCGCTTGAATGACACCTTTGTGAAAGGCTGAGATACGTGTTCTTAAATGATGCGTATGTCGTGTGCTTCGGGTTTTTCCCAGCTGGTGTAAAATTGATACGTATCACCGTCCATCGCAGTAATGAGTACCCGCTTGTTCACCGAGTCACATCGTAGATATAACTTGAATTTAAATTCTAAATGCTAATGGTACTTGCTCGGTTATTGTTGTTGATGAGGTTACTTTGATATATATTCATGCTACTCTTGTATTTATGTTTCTCTTGTATGATTACTGAATTTATTTATCTAATATTAAACTTGGCAATAATATTGAAAGTAAGGATCCACCGCTTAGTCGCTGTTTTATATCCTGAAAATTAGTACACTCCTCCGAGCCTTGCATGTCTAGGAGTCGGTTTTGTGAACCATTTGACGGGTCGGTCTTGTTGAGCTTTAGTTGCTCGGGCTTTGTGCCTATGTTGTTTTTCGGTAATACGGATGATGCATATGAGTTGCTCGTTGGTGTACCGCCCGGGACTTGCAGATCCCGGAGGGCTGGTCTTCCCACCGGGAAGCCTAGCCTTGCCGCTGCTTGTGTTTGGCTACGTGATTATCCGTATGGGCTCGGATTAATCACCCCCGCATGTATCGTCGAGATGTATATTTGTTAGACGTTAATCCGGCTAACAGCTCCGTCTTGTACGCATAAAGGATACGAAGTGGGGCCCGAAACCTCCGCCTCGCTCGACCCCGAGTCGGGCAAGGTCCACAACTTCCGCCTCGCCCGACTCCCGAGTCGGGCGAGGCCCACAACTTCCGCCTCGCCCGACCCCGAGTCGGGCGAAGTCCACGACTTCCGCCTCGTCCGACCCTCGGGTCGGGCGGGCCCACGATCTCCGCCTCGCCCGACTCGGCGTCGGGTGGGACCGCAATCCCTGCCGCGTTTACCTTTGCTTCGCGGAGAAGCGACCTCACCCACCGGATAGGGGAGGAGTTGCGGCAGGCCGGTAGGCGCAATTACGGCGCCCGGGAACTCGTTTCACCAACATGACGCGATGTGACCGGCGCAGTAGCTCAGCCTGCAGAGCAGCGTGATCATTACCAAGCCCATGATGGCCTCGTGGACCGGGACGGAGGCCGGGCGATTGACGGGACAATAGCCCGTAATCTGTCCCGTGGCTGACCAACAAGCATCCGCCTAGGCCTACGAAGGCTACGAAAGCCGGGCCCGCGGCCTCCGCCTCGCCCGACTCCGGGTCGGGCGGATGCACCACTTCCGCCCCGCCCGACTCGGGACTCGGGCGGGCTCGGCCGATCCCCGCCTCGCCCGACTCGGAGGCAAATGGCTTCTTCACGAAGCCTCACGAGTGAACAGGGATCGCCATAACTCCGCTCGGGAACTCACCAATCCACAGGGATTGGGTGAGATCGCGCAGCTCCTCTTGTCTCATCTTCACGCGTCGCTCGACACCCCGGCACGATGACAAGACGGAGGCGTCAACGCCATCTCCGCCGGAGCCATGATGAACGGGAGTGATGGATGGAGACCGCCATGCGACAGGACGGCTGCCACGGTGACGAGCGTGGCATTGACTCCGGCGCTACCAATCAAGACTAGCCGTACGCCGCACGACCGGAGCGCCCAAAGCGGCCCGCATGCGAGCAGGGTAGTGCACGACGGCCCCGACCCCGCTTGGGACGATAGGTAGTAACTCCGACCCCACCCGTAAGTGGCCCGGCCCTTGGACTATAAAAGGGACCCCACACACACGCAAGGGAGGGGGAATTCACACACCACGGATCGAGTTAATCGAACTCATCGTACACACATCCTAGAGCACATCGCACACGGAGGCTTGGAGCAACCCTCCTCCCTCGCATCCTTTGTAGCTCTTTTCACAAGACGAAACACGAACAATCCTCGAATCGGACGTAGGGCTTCGATTGCCCGAACCAAGTATAAACCACACTTTCCTAAATCATCCGAGGCCCATCCGAGTAGTAGCGTCGATCCCCTCCAAACACAAATTTACTTGTCGGCCGGTTTCACAACACCGACACACGGCAGAATCAAACATTGGAGTATTGGGAGATGTTCTTTGATGGATCCCTGCAGCTTTCGGGCGCGGGGCTGGGGTCGTACTTCTCACCCCACGTAAGGAACCACTCGGATATGTATTACAAATGCATTTTCGAGCCTCCAATAATACTCGCGGAGTATGAAGCTTTGCTCCATGGACTTCGAGTAGCCATTTCGTTAGGAGTCGACGATTAGACATATATGGTGATTCAATGTTGGTAATAAGTCAAGTTAACAAGGTATGGGATGCTCATGATGATCATATGATCGCCTATCGTCGGGAGGTTAGGAAACTTGAAGATAAATTTGATGGTTTACGATTTTCTCATATACTACGTGGAAATAATTCTGCTGCGGATGAGTTAGCTAGATCGGGGTCTTCAAGACAAGCGGTTCCACCTGGTGTTTTCCTTCAAATATTGGATAAGCCGTCCATAAAGTTGGAGCGCAAGTCTACTATTACGGAAATTGTGGATGAAGCAGTCTTGAAGAACTAGGAGGAGAAATTGGTCTTGGAGGACTAGTCCGAAGAAGCGGTCTTAAAAGATAAGATAGTGAATGAAATCAACGCTCGAAGATATTCGGCCTCTTGATGTTATGATTATTGATTCTGATTGGCGCACCCCATACCTTGATTATCTGCAGTCCGGTGAGACTCCGGAAGATAAGATGGAGAAGCAAAGATTAGAGGTTCGAGCACACAGTTATTTAATTCTCGAAGGAGAGCTATATAGGTGTGGAGTTAATATTCCGATGAAATGTGTATCGGTTTCGATGGCATTCAATTGCTTGAAGACGTGCACAAGGGAATTTGCGGAAATCATGCTTCTTCAAACACACTAGTTGGAAAGGTATTCGGACAAGGATTTTATTGGCCTACAGCGACGGATGATGCGCACGAGTGGTTAAGAATTGTCGTGGATGTCGGCTTTTTGCAAGGCAGCCTCATACCCCAATTCATGAGTTGCAGTTGATTCCAATGACTTGGCCTTTTTCTACTTGGGGGCTGGATATTGTTGGACCTTTTAAGAGGGCGCCGGGAGGATTTACGCACATTTTTGTGGCAGTAGATAAGTTCGCCAAGTGGATTGAGGCTGAAGCAGTTACTAGTACAACTACGGCCCGAGCGATCAAGTTTTTGCAGAACATCTTGGTACATTTTGGGGTTCCATACAGTATCATTACCGATAATGGGCCTCAATTCACTTCGTAGTTCTTCAAAGATTATGCTGAGAGTTTGGGAATTAAGATACAATATGCGACGGTATCACACCCGCAAAGCAATGGACAAGTGGAATGAGCTAATGGAATGATTTTGACCGGTCTTAAACCTAGAATCTCCGACCAATTGAAGCCTTATGCAGGAAAGTGGGCTAAGGAACTGCCTTGGGTACTTTGGGGTTTATGCACTAATGTTAGTAGAGCTACGGGGCAGTCTCCTTTTTCTTTGGTGTATGGATCTCGAAGCTATGTTACCTACGTAAGTAAATATGGTGTCAGCTCGGGTGCAATACTACAATGAAGAGAAATATGATGACCAACACTAGGTTGAGCTGGTTGCTGCGGAAGAATTGAGAGACCAAGCTTTAATCCAAGCTGCTAAATACCATCGAGGATTGCGGCGTTATCATGATCGCAATGTTCGAACACGAGAGTTTCAAGTAGGAGACTTGGTTCTTCGGAAGATTCGATCTAACAAAAACAGGCATAAGTTGTCACCGATCTGGGAAGGACCATTTTTAGTTAAATCGGTCTCCGGACCAGGGGCTTATAGGCTTATGACCTTGGAGGAAGAAGAAATTCCAAATTCTTGGAACATTGATCAGCTTCGTCGTTTTTATACTTACGAATATTTCTTGTACAACTTTTCATATTATAATAAAGTTATTTTGTCTAATGATAATGTGTTTGTTTTTTTGTGTCTCTATATTTTAATTTTGAATTAAATTATTGAGCCAGGGGCTGCTATGTTAAGAGCAGTCTATGATGTTCTGCTATTCTTGAATAATAAGACCAGTCATTTAGTTGGCAGATTGTCGTGTTGAGAGCGGTCTATTTAAATTTCAGTTTAAGACTGGTATATTCAGGAAATTGTATAGCACTTTTCTCATGAATACTCGATTGGTAGACTCGCTGTTTTGAGAGCAATCAGTGAAATCTTAAAATCTTACAACCTAGCTTTTTTTGCTTATGTTACATGATCTTGTCAAAGTAAGCTATAATTATGAATTGTGATCTCGTGCTGATTAGAGCCGTAGTTTCATCATAATTATTTTTAGCTGAAATAACCATCATGTCTTAAGTAAATAAGTTAGTAAGTATGATGGTGAAATCAGTATTCATATAGAAAAGAAAAGCAACCGATATTTAAATATTATAAACAATGTGATGATCAAGATGTTTGATTACAAAATCAAGATGGTCCTATTACAAAATTCACTAAGCAGGACCATCGGAAGTACCGGTATCACCGGTCTTAGGATTTTCTTCTACCCTATCATCTAGCGTTTCTTCGGAATCGAAGAAGATGTTGGCAAATCAGCATCAAGATCTTCAAATGCATCTTCTACTCGTTCGCCTAGCGGCGGCTGCTGCATCCTCGCGCATCTTGATCCAGAGCAAAGGCCGCCGGCGCTACGTTTAGAGGGACACCTGTTGGATCAAGAGGAACATCCTCTATCAACTCCGAAACAATACCGATGAGTGAATTTTTCAGCTCATTGAACTGATCTTCGATAGTCTCCGGGTGGGCGCCATCCTTGATAAAATTGAAATCACAATCCTCGACCGGAGTCCAAGATTGGATTATAGCAGCAATATGTCCTCCTCCCGCAGCGGCAACCATCTTTGAATGTTCTCTCGATTCTTCTAGGGAAAGCCCGGATGGCGGACTCGAGATCTATCTCGTTGGGATCAATAGTTTGACCGCCATTGAGATATTCCGAGTGCGTACTCGTACCTGCAGCAAGTTCTGAAAAAAGCAAAAAAATATAAGAGAAAGATATTGCTGCAGACCGGTATCTTTAAAAGGATTTCATAAGAATGAATAAGAAAGAAGGGACTTACGCCTATGCCTGATTTCTGCAGCTCTGAATCTGCCCTTGATGTTAGTATTGGATTCTCTCGACTTGGCTTCAATCTTCAGCGGACGCTGGATCTCGCGTTCTTTTGCTTTAAGTGCAAGTTGAGCAGATTCATGGGCGATCTTCGTGGCGCTCTCCTTATCTCGCTCGTGCTGTTTTTGCTGCTTCTAAAGCTTCAGCTAGTTCAGTCTTTAAGCGAGCGTTTTCGGTTTCTAGCATCTTGTTGGAGCGAAGTGCTTCAGCTAAGATGCTATCCTTGGCGGTAAGCTCGCCTTCTAGTTCTCCAATTCAAGCCGCCTGTTGCTCTTCGACACGAGAGTCCTCTTCGAGTGCTTGCTCTTGAGCGGTCGTCTTCTCGTAAAGGACTTCTTCAGCCTTCTTGTGAGCGGCAACGAGGCCTTCAAGCGCCGAGATAAAGAGTGGGACCGGTCGAAAGGGAGGCAACGAGGAAAAATATGGAATATATAGGTAAAATTAAAAGTATTACTCCGGATAACTTGGCGGAGTTTGATGATCTCTTGTCGGCGTTCTTCCATCAATCGATGGGTGTTTAGTAGATTAGCCTCCCATCTCTGCAGATCGGTTTCCTGGATTTCAGATCGGCGGTCCGAGATTCCAGTTCAACCAATCGCTCTTGATTGGTGCATAGCTCTTCCTCCAGGCGAGCGATTATAGCAGTCTTAGCATCCGAGCTTTTCAGGAGAACCTAAAATAAGGAAGAAGTGAGAGATTTATTAATTAAAAGGAAATTGTTTGAGGAGATCATTAAAGCGGAGGGATGTACCCGGACAGATTTCGAGAAGTTCTTCGGGGCCTCTTCTTCCCGGAGGGCGTCCCATTGCGCTGTTGCAGTAAATGTTCTAGCTCCACTAGAACTGTCCACCTCCACATCTCCGGCTACCATTCCGCCGGTCCGGGTTCTCCTTGAAATTTGCGTGTCGTCCCGGGCCGACGGGGAATTTCTTCCACCCGGACCGGTCCCGATGAGAGCTCCGGAGAAATTTGAAATAGAGTTGCTTGGGGAGGGAGGTTGCTAGCAGATGAACTTCCGATGTTGACAGACTTGATCTTCGGTGATTTGAGATGAAGCTTCGTGCTAGAGGCGGCAGGGATTTTCTTTGCGAGTGCCGCACTTGGAGCTCCGGAGGGCCTAGCACTAGCCGATGGTGCAGAGAGGAGGTAGTGGAAGCACTACCGGGGGAGCTGGAGAAGCAGCTTTGTTTCTCAAAAGCTAGCTATGCTAGCTTGGAAATTAGAAGGGATTCTGCGAAGAGAGGCGAATATAATAAGACTGGGACAAAAGCAATTCAGTAAAGGAATAGAGATATAGAAGACTTACGACGAGGCTTTTTGAAGCCGGTGGAGGTCTTGATCTTCTTGGAGGGACCTTGAGTATCCTCACCGGTTCCCTCCGTAGTTCTTTTTGCCGCTGGATTGACTTGCGTCGTTGGGATTGTCTCTCCCGTGTCACCGGGACCGGTCCGGTTGCCATACCGGTACCTCTTGGGAACATTAGATAGGGGGTCGGTCGGTGAAGGGGCTCCTTGAGATTTTCCCAAGGCAGCTTCGAATGCAGCCGGAGCTGCTCGACGATCCCTCTCGACGGCTTCTTCTTCTTTTCGTCGATCTTCAAGTTTCTGCACTTCGAGCGAGTATCGCCGAGGCGTAGCGGAGGGTGTAGTCGGTCCGCCGATGGTCAAGGAGGTAGTACGTTTCTTTGTACTAGGAGCTTGAACCACCTTTCCGAATTTGGAAACCTTGGGAGCTATGCTTGGAGGCGAGAGGAAAGACCGGTCCGAAGTCCCCCGAGTCGGACCGGCTTGAACAGACAAGGGGAGCGGTATTGTTCGCATAGTCTTCCCCCCAAGTATCATTGGGGGTAGAGGAGGGTGACTCTTGAAGTTGTCCATTTTCTCGTATTGAGAAGTCACATTCGCGTAAGAGAATGAAGGTTAAAAATAACAAGATTCAAAGATAAAGAGGAAGATACTTACAAGCATCTCTGGGGTTGGATGAGCTGAAAGCCGGACCTACTCTCGAGCATCCGGATAGATCCGGTTTCGGTTGGAGCATCCGCTTGATGCGGGCTTCTAACCGCTCTTTGTCGTGGAGAGGAGTTCCATCCAATGGAATGGCAATATCTTCATTGAAACACCATGTCTGGTTGTTCTTGCCTCTTGAGTGGCCGGACTCCTCGCACTATGAAGCTCCAAAGAACTGTTTTGGCGGTGACGCCTTTGACGTCCTTCGGATATTTAATACAAGCCAAGAGCGCAAGGATTTCCCCATCTTCTTTGACTTTTTCCCTAGTATCCGGAGAAGGGAAGTTTTTGGCTACCCTAGCGCTAAAGGGAGGGAGTGCGAGTCGGGGATTATCACAAAAGAACCACCCATGTTTCCAATGAGATATACTTTTATTCGGAGGAATAGAAAAGTATTCATCCGAGCTCCAAGCATTGAATTCCTACTCCGCTTACAGCCGCTCGGCGGTCTCGCTGAGGGAAGCGGGCGGATTTGGAAAAGATATTGAAATAACTTGAAGTGAGGGAGAACTCCAAGGAAAGCTTCGCAGAGATGAATAAAGAAAGTAATTTGCGGGATGGAGTTAGCTGCAGGATGGAGTTAGGATTGAGATTCACTAACTCCCATCCATAAAAGAAAAGAAGACCCCTAAAGAAGGAACAACAAGGAAGATCAAGACCACGGAGGAAAAAGCTTTGAAAACCAATTGCTCGAGAGTCGTCTATTCCCCATGGAACTTGGCCGGGAGTAGGGACGCTCCAGTTTAGGATTGGTCGGGGAGGAAGATATCCGTCACGAACCGCATCATTGAGAGATCTTTCCGTGATTTTGCTATTACCAAGATCTTGAATGCCGAATGGAAGTTGATCGCGAGGAACAGAGGAAGAAGATGCAGGGTTGGCAGTGGATTTCTTCTTACCCATCCCGAGAGATGGAAAAAATCTAAGATTGGTTTATGCGGAAGAAGAGAGCAAAGAACAAGAGCAAATAGCGGGCGTGTATGAGCTTTCGGGAATGGGTTTGACCTAGGTCAACCTTTCGTTTCTTTTTATAGGCACTGGGGTGGGCCTCGGGGCTGAAAAGTCATTGGGCTATTTTACGAGGCGCGATGGATTTAGCATTAATGACTTATGTCATAACTATGCGATTATGACCTAACGGCCATAAGGATATTAAAGATCTGTTATTTACGTTAATTATGACCTAACGAGTCATAAGAATAAGCCATCGTGCTTTTTGTGAATAAAAAGCGGTCTCGAAGTATGAAGATTTTTAGATTGGAGTTAAAGTAATGCTGAATTTCATAATTTAGTAGTATGAAAGAGTTAGATTTTACCTAATTCAGTGATAATGGATGCCTTAGGCTGTGGGTGTTAATCATCCGGCTGATCATAGGCCTTGGAGACTCGAGTCGATGTGAGAATATGGGAAATAAACTGGTCCGATCAACCAGAAATTTTGGTTAAATGTGATATGACTGGTTAGACCCGTCTAATAAATGTGTTCCTGGCGGAAATTGCTAAGAGGTAATAAAGCATAGTCTCTCCATGAAGACTCTTGCATTATTTGCGATTCTCAAATGATACAAGAGTCGGGGCTATACCTAATTAGGTGCACCTGATCGGTGCACCGTACCTCAGGAGCGGTCCGTAATGATCGCGGGAGTTGAAAAATAATGGAAAATTCAATGAAGCGGTCCGTAATGATCGCGGGAGTTGAAAAATAATGGAAAATTCAATGAAGCGGTCTCTAAAGATTGCATATAAAGGAAATAATGAAGAATCAACTAGTGGACTCTTGCATTATTTGAAAAGAGTTCAAATGATCCAAGAGTCGGGGCTATACCCAATTGGGTGCACCTAGTCCGTGCACCGGAAGAAGAATATGCAATAATTACCTAATTTGGTGATATGAAGGGAGAAAACACTAATTTTTTGGGCTTTCTTAAAGCGCTTTGAAGAAAGAAGAATGATTGCGGCAGATTAGAGTTCTTTTTAATTTTACCATGGAATCAAGACCAACATGCGTAAGACTGGTCGGTCTTATTCAAAATTAAACCAAAAATTACTCGGGGCTGCTGTCGTATACTTGCCTTATGGGTATACAGATGGTAAAGGAATGGATATGCAGAGACATGGTAGCAAATTAATGAAGATAAAGATGATGAAAATAGTCAACGGACCGGTCCCGACCGGTGCTGGGATAGCGAAGATTCTCGTATACCGGTATGGAAACAAGGCGGATATTAAGACCGGCGTACAATGACTTGACGAGCAAGTTAAGGAGTAATTTGTAGTCTGTTAGGACTCTGAATTAATAAAGAAAGCTAGAGATAGAATTCCCATATATGTAATTCATGTAATCGAATAGGACTCTACATGTAACCCTAGCTCCCCCGGATATATAAGGCGGAGCAGGGACCCCCCGAAAAGGCTCGAGGTCTTGCAATTAGCAAATCGCTAAAGGCAATACATAACATACATGACGTAGGGTATTACTCTCAATTTGAGGGGCCCGAACCTGTCTAAAATCTCGTGTTCTTGTGTGTTTCGTGTATTGCACCATCGAATTTCACGCTCGTGAGGGACCGGGTAGTACTAGTGCCGAGTTTAAGACTCGATAGTCTTGGTCCACTCGACGAGAACCCTCGACTCGATCGCCGTCCGTGGTGCGTACGTGATGTCATGTCCCATCAGCTCGAGAGCCCACCCGACGACCTTGCCTGCAGATTCTCTCGTTCTCAATGATATCGCGTAAGGGGAACGAGCTTACCACCGTGATCAAGTGCGCGTCGAAGTAGTGGCGTAGCTTGCGTATGGCGACCATCACGGCGTAGTGGATCTTGAGGACCTGCAGGTATCTTGTCTTCGAGTCGGAGAGCACCTCGCCGACATAGTAGACGGGGTGTTGCACCTTGAGCACGTGTCCCTCCTTCTCGCGCTCGACTACAACGGCGGCGCCGATGACTCGGGTCGTTGTCGCAACGTAAAGGAGGAGTTGCTCGCCCGGCAATGGTGGAGTCAAAATGCGCTTCACGTCATCGAGCGTAGCTTGGGCTTCCGGCGTCCATTCGAAACGCTCGGACTTCTTAAGGAGCTTGTAGAGCGGAAGGGCTCTCTCCCCATGGCGCGAGATGAAGCGGCTCGGTGCAGCTAGGCACCATGTGAGTCGCTGCACCCACTTGAGGTTCCGGATCGGACCCATGCGCTCGATAGCGAGAGATATTCTTCGGATTTGCTTTGATGCCACGCTCCGAGACGATGAAGCCGAGGAGCATTCCTCTCGGGACCCCAAAGACGCACTTCTCGGGGTTGAGCTTGACACCATTCTCGCGCAGCTTGGCGAACACGCGTTCCAGGATGACCATGAGCTGGTCGGCCTTTTAGGACTTGACTATGATGTCATCCATATAGGCTTCGACTATATCACCGATGAGATAGTCAAAACATTTTTGTATGAACCTCTAGTAGGTCGCACCAGCGTTCTTAAGGCCGAATGGCATCGTAGTGTAGCGATACGAGCCAAATGGCGTGATGAAGGAGTTCGCGAGTTGGTCGGATTCATCGAGCGTTATCCGATGGTACCCGGAGTACGCATCTAGAAAGCGAGAGGGTTTCGCACCCGAAAGTCGAGTCAACTAACCGGTCGATGCGTGGTAAAGGAAAGGAATCCTTGGGATATGCCTTGTTCGAGGCTAGTATAATCAACACACATTCTCCATTTCCCATTCTTTTTCTACAAGAACAGGATTAGCTAACCATTCCGGATGATACACCTCCTTGATGAACCCGCCGCCGACAGCTTTGCGATCTCCTCCCCGATTGCCTTGCGCTTCTCCTCGTCGAAGCAGCGCAAGCGTTGCTTCACCGTCTTGGAGCCCAGCCCGATATGCAAGGATTGCTCGGCGACTTCTCTGTCACACCCGGTTTTAACGACCAAAACCGAATGCATCCGCATGCGTGCCCGGGAACAAGTTTTCATGCACACAGGACAAATATTGTGATAAAAGAACAATGTCTTTATTAAATCGAATAACTTACATCAATATTGTCTCAAAGGACTCGAATAAAATATACGCTAGCGGAAGACTCCATAATACCACGGGCAATCGACCGGGGTTTCGCATGCCTAGACCTTTCTCATCGGTGGTCTTCTCCATCTTCTCGAGCAGCAGTAGTTGGTAACAAAAAGGAAATAGCAAGAGTGAGTACATGTCGTACTCAGCAAGTGTGGGAATACATGACATGTAAGCTGAATGAAAGGAAGGCTAACACATGGATTGCAATAGAAAGCACCTACACTAGTCAAGTTAATTAAAACAACCTATTTACTAGGTGAAAATAATCCAACAGGCTACCCCACTCGTTAACCACCGCAAGCTACTCTACTTGCAGCAAAACCACACCTACAAGTTACCCCGCTTGTAGTAAAATCACACTACAGAGTTACCCCGCCTGTAGCCAACCACACTACAAGTTACCCCGCTTGTAGCATCCTACGAGTTACTCCACCCGTCCATGCCCTCTAGTTCTCGTGAGGATCCAGGCCGTTCGTGACCGTGAACACGGCTATTATAACAGTTTTACACTCTGCAGAGGTGGCAAAACTTCACCCACAGTGTCGGTGATTCCATCACCCGTCGGTGACTAAAGCCTCCATTATACCAGCACACTTCCTTAGGTGCGAGGCCAAGAGATCACCGCAAGATCCTTCAAAGGACTTCCCGACTTGCAAAACGCCCATGCCGAGGTTTCACCGCCGTAAAAGTGACGCATCACCCGGAGGCCCCCTTTTGCACCGTGGCTTCAAGTACTCGCCTTTCCTCGCACGAATCCGGAAGACACCTTCTTCCTTCATCCTTCCTCGACGCCCGCAAAGCCGGGAAGTTACCTCGGTACTAAACCATACCTACCCATTATCAGCCCCGTGCTTTGTGCGGAAGTCCTGGGTTGCCGCTCCAAGAACCGGTCCTTATGATCCCAAACAGGTACCACCACACCCAACAAGTGTGCACCGGCACCATCATCGACAATCCTCCTGTCGGGATCACCTAAGTTCCATGTTGCTAAAAAGCATTACCAGTTCTTAATCATTATGTTCAAATGGATACTTAATCAAGATTAGCATTTAGTTCAGCTTGTACCCCATTAATAGCAAGCTAAGCAATGACGTACCCATACTATAACACTACACCCAAAACCAAGGTGACAAGGAAATAGTATGGAACAAGATATGACACAATAGGATTCAAAATTAACTACAATGCATGAAATGTAAATTCGGATAGTAAGAAAATAGACGCAATGTGCATCAAGGACACTTGCCTGTTTTCCTTTGCTGCTGCTCATGTCTTCAAGTCTTTCTCTTGAGGTCTTCGAAAAGTACGTTCTTCTATTTAACGTCACACCGATACAAGACATGCAAGAAACAAGCATACAAGCAACTAAGAAACAGTACACCAAACAATACCTAATGACTATAATAACAGTACTAATAAATAGTACTCGTCGCTACGATCTTGTGAGCGCAAGAATCGACTTAATCGGAGTTACGAGCGAAAAGTTATGAACATTTAAAGATCTAGGGTTTAAAACGTAAAACGGCAAATTAAGGACCATTTTGTAAATATGGAAATGTTCAATGGCTAAAAGGTTAAGGTCTAAAATATAAGTTTATAAAACACCATGGTTCATTTTGCAAAAGAACATGATCTAAGGTGGTTTGAGAAAACGGAGCGAAACGTAATTTAATGAAAGGTTAGGGGTGTTTCGTAAAAAGGACATAATTAAAACATTGAAATGAATATGTCTTAAGGACTTAAAAATAGTTTAACAATTAACTAAAAGTCTTAACGAAAAAGATTAGGACAAAAACAGATTTAAAATGTAGGCTAAGGCTCCTTTTGAAAAAGATAAGGACTTAAACGTAATTAACTATAGACTTAGGGGGCCAGCATGTAAATTTCCCTAGTCACAAAATATACGTTCGCAAAACTAACAAACTACAAGGGTTGATTTGCAAATTTTACAATCCTAGCATGCGACAAGGATTAAAACAGAATTTAAATAAAACCTATGGTTGGATTTTATAAATAGAAGGACCTAATAGTAAAATATTAAAACTATGGAGCCTATCTGCAAAAAATAGCCAAGTCCATGGACCTATTCGTAATTTTCGGAAAGTATGGGGACTAAAATGTTAAAGTTCAGGACTAAAATATAATTTATGAAAAACATAGGTTTTTTTTTAAATGTGCAGGACCTAAACATAATTAAAAATAAGATCGGGGGTTTATTTGTAAAAATACCATTTACTCGGAAAGCAAGGGTTTAAACATAATTAAAACTAAAAATAAGGGAGTTTACGTGTTAATCTACCAGTTTATCGGATTTAAGGTAATTATTTTAAGTCGAAAAAATTCGTGGACCGGGTCTATGGAGCCGTGGACCCGGGCGAGTGCGCGGTCCATGGGTCTACCGTAGACCGGGAGGCGTACTCCTTCGGGGATCTAATCGAGCCGTAGGCTCCGGATCGTGCGGCCGGTAGAGGGCGACGGCGAAGGGGAGGCCGGCGTTGAGCCGGACGGCGGAATGCCATGGCCGGCTTGCCGGAGCTCGCCGTTCCGGCGCTCCGGTACGCGATTGTCGACGGGGACAAGAGGAGATCGGAGGGGAGATCGAGGCGAACCTCACCGGGGGTCGCACACGAGCCGTGTCGGCCGGAATTGGCTCACGGCGGTGAGGCGGGGATGGAGAGGTCCGGCGGCGTTGTTCATCTTCGTCCGAGGGTCTCTTCGCGCCGGACCGGCACCGAGGGAGGCGGCGTGGGCTGGCGAAGCTCGTCGTGGCCTCGGCGTCGTATGGGCCGGTCCTCGGCGGCGACTCGTCGGAGGAGAGGCGACGGCGGCTGTTGCGGGGAGGCGCGAGACGGCGAGGTGGGCGGGGGGGGGAGTGGCGCGGTGTGCGAAGCTTGCCTCTCATAGGGCACAACGCCCTAGGATGGCCGTGGCGCGCACGCCAAGGAGGCGGCGGCGGCGTACGGGCGCTTAGGGTTCCACGCGGGCCGGCCGGCTGTGGTGCGGGCCGGGGCGGTGCGGTTTGGCTCGCGGGGGTGTTGGCATCTCTTAAGGTCACGCGGAAAGAAACACGTGACCGCGGGAGAGCCAAGGGTTTAAGTCACTTGCACTATTTAACCAAATAATCCACATCCAAGTACAAGTACTAGATATGTATTATAAGGTGGGTCATGAATATCCGCAAGCGGACGGATAACCCGTTGTAGCATTTCACCCGAGAGTATTCAAGGGTATCGTATTTATATTTTCCCAAAGGAAGACATGGTTGATAAGAGTACTTATGTTCATGGTGTTACAAAAGAATGATGAAGTATTCACATTCCAATGCAGGGGTTAGGAGCAATAAGTTGAGGATAGTGTGACACACACCAAGGCGATGTATTCTCTTATAAAAGGGATAGAGGCGATCCTAGATAAAGCTAAACTAGACTAGCGAGACCACTACTCCTAATGATACAACATTCATATGAGTGCGCAGCTTCTACCTAACATCCAAGATCATGCAAGCGCAAGCAAGCGTCTAATGCCTAGGCATCATCGGGAGATCCGTCTTACGCGAGGTCCGCCTCGCGACTCCGGCTTTTTAGACTCCTATGCCATGCCCGAACGTGGAGGATTACTTTGGATGACAAGGCTGTCACTTCTTGTCACCTACCTCTACAAACCGTGGGACACGAAGCACATTCAACGGTGGGTAGATAACCCCGAGCACCGTGCCGGCGTCACTAACCACAACTCTAGATCCCTCGAGGCACCGACATGGTGGTAAATCTAGAGCACCCTTGCGGGACGATGAACCCGAAGCCTATTCATAAGAACACTAGCCTAACTAGCATACGCTAGACGAAAGGATCAAAGCTAGCACTAAGTCATGCAAAGGCGTTCGTCGCTCAAGAATGAGCGACGAACGGCAATTAATCAAGTAAGATCGGGAGTAATCGGTGATCAAGTATGAACGAACGAAGAACATTCGATATGAGTTCATCTTCTATTAATGAAGAACGAAGAACGAACGACGAACTTATATGAACGAACGAGGAACGATCAAACAAGATCATGATTACTCTATAAAGCTCATGACAAGGATATGAACGAAAGTATTCCATATATAAAAGATCAAGTCTCATAAAGAGAGGATACAAGAGCTATACCCAATTTTCCACAAGACTTTGGGAGCAATGAGGCAGCCCACTACTAAGCCTAGCACTACCTAGAAAGCCTCTAAACTTCTAGTGTGAGGAGAGAATGATCCTTGTGTTGTTGTGTGTTAAGGAGGGGGGGTACCCCTCCTTATATAGGCTTGAAAGGTCGGCTCCTGGAGGCGGTTTCGTAGGTCGGTGGCATTTAATGCGCGTGGAACCGACCTCCGGAGGCGGTGGGCAAACCGCCGGAGAAAAGTGGGCCGGGGGGCCACCATGACGGTTCGGCCGAACCGCCTTGTTGGTTCGGCCGAACTGCCACCGGCCCCTCCTGGGCTGGGCTTTGGCGGTTGGCTCCCCCACTGGATGTTGGTCTTTGATCCAGGTGCGTGAGGCCTTATTTGTGTTGGATTTCGTGGTCGTTGGCCTTTTATCTTGGAGTTGATTCCCGCGGCGAAGTGGAAGTTTTGTAAAAGTGTTGATTTGTCGCCTCGGGGCACTGGAATTCATCATTTTCCACCTGCACACTAAAAATCTAGAGGTACACGTGGAACTAGGTTATTTCTAAGTAAAATGCATGCAAGACATGCCTAGTCCTTCTCATTTATTTGACTAATTGACGGTCGAAATTGGTCCGTAACGACCGTCAACAAGCCCCCCAAGCTTACCCCTTGCTCGTCCCGAGCAAGTAGTAGAACTTTAGGTTGTTGATCGGGAGTTGCTACAATGCCTACTTCTCAAAGGTACCAAGTGTATAACAAAGATACTCATCCTTGAGTTGAATAAGTTGGCAATGGTGACTCACCCTTCCCCTTAGTCCTCATGGGGCTTTGTGCTTTTCACTTTACCTTGGGCGGTTGAGAGAGAGAACGGTGTATAGAGCATTTATTTTCTCTTCCCTTGTCTTGCTTTTTATTCTCCGGACGTTTTCAAAAAATATTTTTTTTTTTTTTCAAGTAAAACCACGTTCCACAAGTGATGCTCTCGAATCGCTCTAATGGTGTTTATATTCCTCACCAAGGCATGTGTATTGCCTCATCCTACATCTAATAGGCTTTTGTGGAGCTCAAGGTAGGGTATGAAATGAGGCATACTTGCATTCATATTTTTGCGAAACCAAAAGAGTGGATCCATGGAGATAGCAAGTCATACAATCGTAGATCAAGATGTGCAAGTGTGAAGATGATGGTGGTGGTGTATTTGACTACTCCTCTTTTTGTTTCACCTCTTTTTATTTTGGATTTTGGGCATGGCTATCTTTTCTTCTTTCTTTTTCCATGCTCGAAATGAGAGCAGCATCTTTTTCTTGCTCATCTTTTGTGAGCCTTATTTTCTTTTTCTTTTGCATAGCCATGCCTTCTTTTGATATTTTAAGAGAGGTGATAAAATGTGAGGAGTGTCTTTATTTTGGGTGGATGGCATGACATGTTGCTAACTTCCGGTGTAGAAGTGTAGCATATGAGGTGGAGTGTGTACGTGATCTTGATCATGAGAGTATGAAAAGCATCTCACTAGGGTCACACAATTTTGATAAAGCTCAATGAAGTAACAAGTAGCAAATGAGTAAGGTTTTCAAGGGAAATTTGCATATGGCTTTGGTAGGAATTTATCATCACTTGGGAACTTATAGATTTTGCAATTTTTGGGAACAGAATTCCGGAGATTTTAAGCTCAACTTAGGACAAGATCATAGCAGCTCTTTTTACCATATCATCATCTCACAACAACTTAGGTGCAGCTCAAGCATGTGCAGCCCACAAGTTTCGGGTTCTAAGCAAGTTTTGCTAGCCACCAAACTCAAAACTAGGAGAGTTCTAAATTATAGACTAGGCACATGAGAGAAATAAAACAGAGCAACTATTCATCATCTCAACATAGAAAGACTAGCAACATACTTGCAGCGTATAAAAGGGAACTAAGCTACTTCTTTTTGTTCTTTTTAGTTTTATCATTTTTATTTTGTTTTTCATATGAGAGGCAAGAACAAGCAAAAACAAGAGACAATAAAGGATACAAGTTGCGATACATGATACCTTAGCGGGGGTGCTGCCCCCCAAGCTTGTTCTTGCTCATGGGTTTGGTGGAATGAACCCCATGTGACGGAAGTAAGCCAAAAGATCGGCTCGTTGTTGCTCCGTCATGTTGGTGAGGGCGGTGAGCTGGGTGTCGGTGCGCTCTTGCCATTGATGAGTTTGCAAGATGTGTTGGTTGAGCGCATACTCGGTGTCTTCCGCCGTGGTTTGGAGTCTTCCCATTTGTGAGGAGAGGTTGTTCATCTCCTGCACAAAGTTGTAGCCTTGGGCTGATCCGGAGTCGGTGGAGTGTTCCTCCCATTGTTGTTGTGGAGAAAACAGCCCCGGGCCATATCCCGGAGTTTGCCACGCCGATCCCCGGCCATGTGAGGTGGCGGGGCTGGGTACCCACCGGGAGAAAACCCGGGGTGGCTGTACCCCGGCTCGCCATGAGTCGTGGGGTGCGGTGTGGGCATCTCGGAGGTAGATGGTTGTTCTGATCTGTGCGCCCCCTGCGAGAAGATACACTCCTGCGAGACCGCTGCGCTTCTTGGAGCTCAATGGTTAGATTTTTGAGAGTATACAAACGAAGGTCCGGGTTAGGTAACCGAAACTCGTTTGCATATCCCACAAAATAATATATGAGGGAATCGTTCGGACCATTCTTAAGAGAGTGACCTTGAATAAGATAATCTTTATTTATAAGAGAGCGAGGTGTAGCAAGGTATTCAACATTAGCATCATGTAAAGCTCCCACCCGCATGGCAATTCGTGTCACTAGAGAGGTACATTCAATTGGTCCTATCGTCCCAAGATTTTCTATCCATTGGCAAATCATGGCTTTCACGGGAGCAATCTTAATCTTATCGACCGCAGCAAAAAGAATTTTTAGCTCATCCTCGCGCACAATTCGAATATCACTCCTTGGAAAAAGAGTGATAGCAATCCACATGTGCATAAAACGCAAGGTAGGATGATGGATGTGATTAGTTCTAGGTCGCACGCAACTAGGAAGACCCGTAATCCTTTCCCAAAAAGCATGCTTTGAAAAGCGAGGAAGGGCACCATCCAAGTCGGTATTGCAGCGAGTATTAAAGCCAAGAAGAGTGCTAAGTTCTTTCCAAGTCAAACGGTAGGATTCACGGAAAAACCGAAAAGAAATTCCTTCATCTACCGTTTGTAGGGTGCATAAAAACTGAAGTGTAAGCAAGCGGGAACCCGGCTCATTTACACTAGCAAAATCTGTCCACCCTAAGGCTTTAAATACTTGAGCAAATTCAGCATCCATACCTATTTTGTGCAGCAGCTCCGTGTCAAATGCTCGCGTAGGAGCAAAGAGACGGTGTTGGAGAAGCGTGTAGGTGCGCGTCTCGTGCTCGCCCACTAAGTCGAGGTCGGTGTCGGTGAGGAGACGATGCTCGATGTTGCCCTCTTGCCCTTCTTCCTCGACTTGTGGTGGTGAACTTGGCGGTGACTCGACTACGGGGCGTGCGCGGGTGCTTCGACGTAAAGAGCTTGAACTTGAGCGTGAGCTCAAGGACCTCTTGATTGACCCGAACAGCTTCTTGGCACCGGTCATGGCTGCACACAAAGAGAGCAAGAATGCAAGAACAAAAATTCCGAACGGGTCATGTGAGGGAAAAAATCAAATTAGCGACACCGTCGGTTGTTCATGTGAGCAAGAAATCGCAACTCGAGAAAACCAAACAAAAACAAATCAAACCAAAAACTAGACAGACACACCAAGAGCAAAAGATTTATGCAGAACTTTTAGGCAATGAGCAAGTGAGGACAATGGAAAACTTGAGAGTAATGAGAATGAAGTGAGTGAGGAGTGGAAATGATAGTGTGAGAGGGGAGAGAGCTACGGCCGGGCCACCTCTACTTATAGCTCACGAAGTAGCCGTTTTTGAGCGTTAGGAGGGGCATATGACCGTTGGGAAAAAGGACGAGACCGAGCAACGGTCATGGCGATTCGGCCGAACCAAGGAGGTGGGTTCGGCCGACCTGCTGTGGGTCCCTTTTGCTCCCCCTTTTGGCCCATAGCTCCCAACGGCCAAATGATCATTGACCATGGTTGCTACGTCCGAGATATTCCTCAGAAATTTTTGCTCAAGAAATCCAAAGAAAGTTGCCTCAAATTCAGCTTTATTCGAAAAATCAAATCTCGAGAAAAAGTGTTGGAGAAAATTCCAACATGCAAAAATTGTTTTTGGATTTTGTATAAGGATACAAGGGTTGTCCAAAAGTTTCAAACAAAGTAGGAAAATTTGGACGTAAAAGGATTTTGGTTTTCAAATTTTCTATGCATGGCGAGTGAGAAAAAAAAATCAAATATGCTTGGCGGAAAATCCAAATAAATGAAATGAAAATTATCTTGTGATAAAATAGAATATGCAGGGAGATGCATGTGGTGGAAAACAAAAATCAAAAGAAATCGAAAGATAATACCGATTTATCCTGTCGACCGGGGCTTTGCCATTTTAAGTGCAGCGGCGAGGACTTCTCCATTTCTTTTCATCCTTGTGGTGCAGGCCCTTTCCCTGGAGAAGAGGATGAAGATGGCTGCACCTTCTTCACTTGCCACACTTGTTTGGTCTTTGTTGATGTAGGTGGCTTTGTGTCTTGAAGGAGTGGCTTCTTGGCCCATAATCCCGGCCTTGCTGTTGCGAGGCTTCTTGGGTTGGTACCATGACGGATTCTCAATTTTGTCAAGTTGCTTCCAAAAGGCGACGAGACTATCCGTCTTTCTTGGCGTCACTTCAACTTCACGGATGTTTGAGGGATTTGGCCCATACTTGATCTTGATCATTGAGCATTGTTCTTTTCTTGGTTGGAACTCAAACTTTTCCTCCTTCCCATTGATGTGGAATCGGATTTCTCCATTCCCAACATCAATTTGGGCGTTGCGGTCTTGAGGAAGGGACGTCCCAAAATGAGGGCGTGTTCTTGTCGATATCCATCTCAAGCACCACAAAGTCCACCGGTATGAAGTTGCCTCGAATTTTTGCTGGCACGTCTTCGGCTATTCCCGCGGGGTAGCGGACCGAAGAGTACGCCAATTGCAACCTCATTGGTGTAGGAGTCAAGGTTGTGTAGCTCAAACGATCAAAGACTTCTTTGGGCATCACGGCGACGCTTGCCCCAAGATCACATAAGGCCTGGTCGAAGTGGTGTGCCCCAATGGAACATGATATTGTGGGGCAGCCGGGGTCCTTCTTCTTTTACGGAAGCCGATTGAGTATAGCTGCGCTACACTCCTCTGTGAGCTTGACCATTTCCTCGTTGGGTAGTGGCCTCTTGTTGTTGAGGATGTCTTTAAGGTAGCGTGCATATGTGGGCACCTGCACCATGTCCAACAATGGCACGTTGACATGAATCCTTCGGATGGTCTCGACGAATCGAGCAAATTGTTCATCCTCCTTTGGCTTCCTGTTTACGTGAGGGAATGGCAAAAAGCTTGTGTCTTGAAATTCAATTCCATTCTTCCCTTCACTTGGCTTCGGTTCTTCTTCTTTTTCTTTGGTAATAGAAGGGCTTTCCTCCTCCAGGTCGTTCTGTTCTTCTTTGCTTGCATGGTTAGGATATGGCGGATCCCGAGTGGATTTTCCTCCCCTCGTGGTAACCGCATTAACATTTTCCAAAGAAGACTCGGGTTGCCCGGGATCTTCCCGGAATTAGAACCGGGAATAAGAGCAGCTAGGCTGAGCAACTTGGGTTTCAATCATTTTATTAAAGCTCGGCTGATTTTTGAAAGCGAGAGGAGAAACCTTCTATTTGTGCGATTATGTTTTCTAAGACTTTATCATTGGCAGCAAGCTTTTTGTTGATAGATTCGTTAATTTTAGCTTGGCCATAAACCAAATCTTTCAAGGAAGGTTGATTATTGTTAAAGCCGAGAAAAATTGTTACCTCCTTGATATGATGGTCGGTTTTGGTTGTACCCTTGTCCTCCGTTTGGACGATACCCGTTGTTGTTGTTCATGTAGAACACCTCTTCATGGGTATGGGGGCAATCCTTCCCCATATGGCCGGTGTTCCCGCACTCCTCACACGTCATGTGTGAGTCCAATGCATGAACACCACCATTTGCGTTGTGTTCGTCCAAGCGTTTTATGAGGAGGTCAACCTTGGCGGACGGCATGTCCACCTCCTTGACGGGGTGTACGCCTCTTGCGCGTGTTTGGAGTCGATCATCGCTCCACCCTTGATTGGAGACCATCTTCTCTATGAGTTCTTTTGCTTGGGCAATAGTTTTGGAGAAGAAGGCTCCTCCAGCAGCGGCATCCATATGTCCACGGGTTGTTGGTGTCAACCCGTTGTAGAAGTGTTGAAGAATGAGCCATTCCTCCATCCCATGGTGAGGGCAGGCCAGAATGTATTCTTGAAGCCTTTCCCATGCCTCGGGCATGGATTCGTTTAGTACGCTTGCTTGGAAACTTGCAATTCTTCCACGAAGGGCATTGGTTTTGCCCATCGGGAAAAACTTGGCGAGGAACGCCGTGGAACATTTGTTCCAAGTGTCAATGCTTGCACGATTGGCATAAAACCACTGTTTCGCCTTCCCAAGGAGGGATAGGGGAAACGAGGCGGAGTTTGATAGCATCTTGGTTGGCTCCGGCCGTGGCTGATGTGTTGCATATTTCCGGGAAGCTGTTGGAGATGAGAGTTGGCGTCCTCGGAGGCCTTTCCACAAAAGGGAATGGCTTGCACCATAGTGATGAGGCTGGACTTGATGTCAAGTCCTGCAGCACCGGCGTCGACGTTGGGCCCAATGGGCACATTGGCGACGGAGGGCGCGAGTAGTCACGAAGGGTCCTTTCAGCCATGAGTGTTGAGGTTGATGGTGCGGAAGATGCGGGCTCGCTTGTCGTGGGTTCTTGAGGAGAGACAACGACGCGAGGTCGAGTCTTTCTCGCAAGAGCCTCGGGATTATCAACGAAGTTTTCCGGCAAGTCGAATCCACGCATGCACTATCCTGTTTTCACCTTTGAGAGAAAACAGATCAAGGTTAGCCTGCAAGGGCAATGATTAAATCATCATCAAGTGTAATCATGAACATTCATTGTATTCTTATTAACCAATGTCTTCCCCGGCAACGGCGCCGGAAATGCTTGTTGGCATCTCTTAAGGTCACGCGGAAAGAAACACGTGACCGCGGGAGAGCCAAGGGTTTAAGTCACTTGCACTATTTAACCAAATAATCCACATCCAGTACAAGTACTAGATATGTATTATAAGGTGGGTCATGAATATCCGCAAGCGGACGGATAACCCGTTGTAGCATTTCACCCGAGAGTATTCAAGGGTATCGTATTTATATTTTCCCAAAGGAAGACATGGTTGATAAGAGTACTTATGTTCATGGTGTTACAAAAGAATGATGAAGTATTCACATTCCAATGCAGGGGTTAGGAGCAATAAGTTGAGGATAGTGTGACACACACCAAGGCGATGCATTCTCTTATAAAAGGGATAGAGGCGATCCTAGATAAAGCTAAACTAGACTAGCGAGACCACTACTCCTAATGATACAACATTCATATGAGTGCGCAGCTTCTACCTAACATCCAAGATCATGCAAGCGCAAGCAAGCGTCTAATGCCTAGGCATCATCGGGAGATCCGTCTTACGCGAGGTCCGCCTCGCGACTCCGGCTTTTTAGACTCCTATGCCATGCCCGAACGTGGAGGATTACTTTGGATGACAAGGCTGTCACTTCTTGTCACCTACCTCTACAAACCGTGGGACACGAAGCACATTCAACGGTGGGTAGATAACCCCGACACCGTGCCGGCGTCACTAACCACAACTCTAGATCCCTCGAGGCACCGACATGGTGGTAAATCTAGAGCACCCTTGCGGGACGATGAACCCGAAGCCTATTCATAAGAACACTAGCCTAACTAGCATACGCTAGACGAAAGGATCAAAGCTAGCACTAAGTCATGCAAAGGCGTTCGTCGCTCAAGAATGAGCGACGAACGGCAATTAATCAAGTAAGATCGGGAGTAATCGGTGATCAAGTATGAACGAACGAAGAACATTCGATATGAGTTCATCTTCTATTAATGAAGAACGAAGAACGAACGACGAACTTATATGAACGAACGATGAACGATCAAACAAGATCATGATTACTCTATAAAGCTCATGACAAGGATATGAACGAAAGTATTCCATATATAAAAGATCAAGTCTCATAAAGAGAGGATACAAGAGCTATACCCAATTTTCCACAAGACTTTGGGAGCAATGAGGCAGCCCACTACTAAGCCTAGCACTACCTAGAAAGCCTCTAAACTTCTAGTGTGAGGAGAGAATGATCCTTGTGTTGTTGTGTGTGTTAAGGAGGGGGGTACCCCTCCTTATATAGGCTTGAAAGGTCGGCTCCTGGAGGCGGTTTCGTAGGTCGGTGGCATTTAATGCGCGTGGAACCGACCTCCGGAGGCGGTGGGCAAACCGCCGAGAGAAAAGTGGGCCGGGGGGCCACCATGACGGTTCGGCCGAACCGCCTTGTTGGTTCGGCCGAGCTGCCACCGGCCCCTCCTGGGCTGGGCTTTGGCGGTTGGCTCCCCCACTGGATGTTGGTCTTTGATCCAGGTGCGTGAGGCCTTATTTGTGTTGGATTTCGTGGTCGTTGGCCTTTTATCTTGGAGTTGATTCCCGCGGCGAAGTGGAAGTTTTGTAAAAGTGTTGATTTGTCGCCTCGGGGCACTGGAATTCATCATTTTCCACCTGCACACTAAAAATCTAGAGGTACACGTGGAACTAGGTTATTTCTAAGTAAAATGCATGCAAGACATGCCTAGTCCTTCTCATTTATTTGACTAATTGACGGTCGAAATTGGTCCGTAACGACCGTCAACAGGGGGCCGGTGGGCTGGCGGGTTGGCTGGTGGGCCGCGTAGAGGAGAGAGAAAGGGAAGGGAGGGAGAAAGGGAGTGGGCCCGGGGAGAAATTCGGCCCATGGCACTGGGTTGGGTTTCTTCTTTCTTCCTTTCTTTTCTTATTTTATTTCTTTCCTATTCTATTTCTAATATCTAACTAAATACAAATAATCCTACTTGAATATTCAAATCAAATATTCACACAATAAAGACCAAATGTAACTAATCAAGACGCATGCATTTCAGCCAAAATATAATGTATATTAATTAATTAAATTTAGAAAATAAATGGCTTTTGCATAAAAGGGTTTATAAATTGTCTTTTTAAAGCCAATCTTTAATCAACTAAAGGCAAACATTTTAATTGTTTGGAATTACCTTGGAACCAAAACAAAATAAAATACTTTAAACAAAAATAAATATATTTCATAAATTCTTTTATAAACACCATGCATGGATAAAAGAAACTAGTTTTCGTAGATCTATTACATTTATTAAGCAAACATTTACATAAATCAAATACATTTATTTGATAAGCCATTTTCAAATATTCATAGTATTCATTCCATAAATCAAATATATGTCTTAAACCAAAAGCTTCTATAAATCAAGTTTCATTTATTTTAGAAACTAGCTCCTTTTTCTCACATGAAATAATACGACTCTCATCGTTGCTTACAAAGAGAAAACATCTTTTATAAAATAATGCCTTTTGGAATAAACTTATTTTCATAAATCAAAAGTAGTTCTTAAAGAAATGTTTCCATAGATCAAACTTTAGTTATCTTTCAAAAACAACTCGTTGGTTCACATAAAATGACAACACACTTCTCTTTTTATTACAAAGGGAAAATACCTTGTGTGAAATATTGTGTTCCAAAATAATATAAATTCGTAAATCAAATATGTATGTTTCAATAAGTTTTAAAATTTTGTGAATTTCATGCACAATCCAGAATGTGAAATTCGGGGTGTTACAAGGCTACCCCCATAACAGGAATCTCGTCCCGAGATTCGACGCGGTTAGTAAGAAAAGGTTAAGGTCGGCGGTCTTTTCCTATCGGAATCTAGGGCTGCACACTCGATTGTACACGTCTGTCATGACTCTTCCAACGTCTAACGGTCTTATATCCATAAGTTCCACTCTCCTCGTATATAATACCTTCTTAAGATTCCATTACTGAACGGTTAGTGTTGCCCCCTATCATGTATTTATAGGCAGCCTTCAAACAAATCAAGACATTACCATTTTATAGTCTCCAAGGTAAATATCACTTGATTGTATGAACTTGTTGTCTTGATAACATTGTTCAAATGACTCAACAACCATAATACTTGGTAAAAACTTTGAACAAACTATCGACAAAACACTATGGCCCTCTTGATCGGAAATCCATCGATCCTTCTAGATTTGCACCTCTTCATGTGTAACATCCTGGCCTAGGGCTTAATAGGATTGATAGAATACTCATGTCAACAAGATGCAACTTCTTTTCCGGAAGCTCATCTCTAAAGAACTCTAAGGTTAAGCGTGCTTGGCCTGGAGCAATTTAGGGATGGGTGACCGACCGGGAAGTGTTTCCGGGTGTGCATGAGTGAGGATAAAATGCGCAGAAAAGACTAGTGTTGGTCCGTGGGAAAATCTTGAGGGCCTATTAAACCGCCAGGTGTAAGCGGGCCCGGCCCGGAGTGGCGGGACGTTACGGATGGTATCGGAGCCGACTCTCGCGGTTTCACGGGCGCGTGTGTTGCACGTGTGCAGGCATGGTGTGCATGGCTAGTGTGGACCCGGAGTGGTCACACGGCATGGCACATGCGCTGGCAGATGGACACATGGACGTGGCCAAGAGAGGAAGTTCCTGGCTCGGGGTTGACCGACGAGGACGTCGGTCTTCTAAGGGGTGAGTGTGTAACATCCTGGCCTAGGGCTTAATAGGATTGATAGAATACTCATGTCAACAAGTTGCAACTTCTTTTCCGGAAGCTCATCTCTAAAGAACTCTAAGGTTAAGCGTGCAATTTAGGGATGGGTGACCGACCGGAAGTGTTTCCGGGTGTGCATGAGTGAGGACAAAATGCGCAGAAAAGACTAGTGTTGGTCCGTGGGGAAATCTTGAGGGCCTATTAAACCGCCGGTGTAAGCGGGCCCGGCCCGGAGTGGCGGGACGTTACATCATGGACGAGAATTCTTGACTTGTCTCTTGTTGCACGTGTTGGAACCTCTTGGACTAGGATGACAAATTTGTTGCGGGGGTTGATGGCGTCGTGTTGTGGTTGCTATCGATATTCCCTTTTGTTGGTTCTTGGGACACTCAATAGCATAGTGTCCTTCCTCTTCGCAACGGTAACAAATTCCATGCCTCGGGACGACTTGAGCTTTATCGGATCCTTCGGGCTTCACACTGAGCTGAGAAGATTCGAGGTTGAGTCCAGAGCTTGAGGGGCGATCATTTAGTGAACAACGGCTCATTGCGTGACTAAACGTTTCAGTTTTCACCTGCCTCATGAACAACCAAGATCCAAGTTCGATGGAGTAAGTTTTCTCATTGGACACTTATCAGCATAATGGCCGTATTGCTCACAACTGAAACACATTATATCCTTCTTTGGGCAAGTCTCAAAGTAATGACCACGTTTTCCACATAGTGAGCATTGACTTCCTCCAACTACGGGCCTTCGGAAATATCCATTGAAATTACCATTTTGGGAACTCATCTCCCTTGAGGTTTGATACGACATCATAGGCTTACTCCGAGTGACTTGAAGAAAACATGGGCGACCACGGCGTTTACAGCAATAGCAAGCCTCACGGACTCGGAGTTCTAGTAGTGCTGATCTGAAGTTTTAGTACCGTTATCCGATATGAGCTTCCTCTTCTTTCTTGACAAGCTCTCTACGTCCATGGTTGACACCTCCGAAGTGGTCTCGCTGGTCGTTAGAAACCGATCGTGACCTCTTCATTGGGAAATTACCAATCTTGTTGTTCTTCTCAGAATAAAGGCTACCATTAACGGTTCCAATTCTTGGGTTCGTCATCCGAGAAAGTCGATCCGATTGGGCATAAGAGGAGAGAACAGAGAACGGGGTTTAAGAAAGGAATGAGGAATAACGAAACTAAATACCCAATAATGCAAAACAATTGATGTACTCGACAAAGCTGAAAGCTTTGCAACACACCTTCGGACAATCAAAGATCCAACTCAAAACAAGACACACCACAAACCAAACACTTAGCCTAAATTGTACATCGACTCGACATTCTACTAAACGTTTAACCGCTAATAGGCATTACTACTAATCCTCCTCATCTTGGTTTGGAACAACGTAGGCTGGGGAAGCGCGACTTGCAATCTTGCGTGGAGGTGATTCAAGTGCCTCTTCTTCAAATTCTTCATCCGAGGACAACTCCAAATCTCCGGGTAGGTGACGCTTCAACTTGCGGTTAATACTCATAGCCTCGGTGTACTTCTCATGCCAAAAGTACACTTCTTCCGCATTCTCATCCAACTCTTACGTGAGCACCTTGGCGAGAGCCACTTGCTTCTTAAGCTTCCAATTTCCTTGTTCCTCCACTGGGTCTACGTGGATGTAGGTGGATCCGCTTGCTCGTTGAGGGAAGTGAGCATACTCCATCTCTTCCAAATAAGCACAGGACCTTGAGCGAGTAACCGGGATGGCTTGGCGAGCAGCATCACGAATTCCAGCGAAGAAACTTCTCCTTGGGGCAATGGCTTTGTGAGTCCTCTCAATCTCATGAGCTCCTTCAATAGGCTCTCGTGCATAGATGAGCACATGGACGTCCCGAGTGTGGCATCGATCCTTCAATGACTTCTCGAGCTCCAAAGTACTTTGGTGGCTTCACGTATCCTATTTCTTGCAGCATCTCCCAAAGCATGTTAGGAAGTCTTCCAAGCATTTAGTCCATCACTCTCAAACTCACGAACCTCATAATATGGTAGTGGAACTTCCATCATCTCTCGGTTCCACTTCTTCCTCGCCATTGATATGGGTGATCTCGGGAGCATGGTGAATGCGAGGGCCAAAATTGCATTTGCGATCAACGGTCTTGGCTAGGGCCAGCTATAAAATGTTTGGAACAAAACAAAATTAACAAAATGAGACAAAAAGCAAGAAATTGTCTGAGCAAGGAATGACACTAGAGTGAGAGAATCCTAAGAAAGAACTTGTAGGCAAGAAGTGTAAATTCTTTTTTTCCAACATAGTTTTTATTTCAAAACAAAATACTCCTAGAGGCGACCATTCTACCTAGGCTTGCGTCCTACGGTCGGCATGGCGTACGTCCTACGGTTGACAAGGCTCGATACCACTTTGTCACACCCGGTTTTAACGACCAAAACCGAATGCATCCGCATCCGTGCCCAGGAACAAGTTTTCACGCACACAGGACAAATATTGTGATAAAAGAACAATGTCTTTATTAAATCGAATAACTTACATCAATATTGTCTCAAAGGACTGAATAAAATATACGCTAGCGGAAGACTCCATAACACCACAGGCAATCGACCAGGGGTTTCGCACGCCTAGACCTTTCTCATCGGTGGTCTTCTCCATCTTCCGAGCAGCAGTAGTTGGAAGCAGAAAGGAAATAGCAAGAGTGAGTACATGTCGTACTCAAGCAAGTTATTAAGCAAACATTTACATAAATCAAATACATTTATTTGATAAGCCATTTTCAAATATTCATAGTATTTATTCCATAAATCAAATATATGTCTTAAACCAAAAGCTTTTATAAATCAAGTTTCATTTATTTTAGAAACTAGCTCCTTTTTCTCACATGAAATAATACGACTCTCATCGTTGCTTACAAAGAGAAAACATCTTGTATAAAATAAACTTATTTTCATAAATCAAAAGTAGTTCTTAAAGAAATGTTTCCATAGATCAAACTTTAGTTATCTTTCAAAAACAACTCTTTGGTTCACATAAAATGACAACACACTTTCTCTTTTTATTACAAAGGGAAAATACCTTGTGTGAAATATTGTGTTCCAAAATAATATAAATTCGTAGATCAAATATGTATGTTTCAATAAGTCATTTTCATAATCCAAAACAAATCATATTTTCTTTTGGGAAAATTCATTATTGAAACTTTATAATCAAAATAATTGTTTGAGTTTAAAAGATCACTCTTCCTCTTAAAGAAGAAAGAAAGAGAAATATTATCCTTTAGATAATATTATCCTTTAGATAATATTTAAATATGTCTGTAAAAAGTTTTAAAATTTTGTGAATTTCATGCACAATCCAGAATGTGAAATTCCGGGGTGTTACATTCTCTCGGTATTCGTGGCATGTCCGAGGGTTTCCACACGAAGACGTCGGCGTTCGCGCGGAGGAAGTCGACGAGCGCGCTTTCCTATTTGGGAGAGAGGGAGGTGCCGATATGCGCCGTCTTCTTCTCGTCGCCCTCAAGGTTGAGGACGACCTCCTTAGTGCCCTCCGCCGGCTCGAATGAGGCCGCCTTGTGGCTCGTCCGGGGAGGATCCTCGACGACCTGCTCCCCGATCGCCGCCGGCTCCGTGGTCGAGGACAGGTGGGCCGACGCAAGGTAGCAGCTTGTCGATGTCGCACCGGTAGGTGTGCTGGAAGGAGGCGCCCACGGTGATGACTCCCTTCGGCCGAGGCATCTTGAGCTTCGGGTAGACGTAATTCGGGACGACCATCAACTTCGCGTAGCATGGTCGCCCGAGGATATCGTGGTAGATTCTCGAGAAGTTCGGAAGTTCGAAGGAGCCCGAAGGTGACAGGCAAGTCGATTTGCCCGATGGGAACAACTTCGTTCCTCGGAACAACGCCGTGGAAAGGCGACCCGTTGGGGCGGATGTGCGAGCGCTCGATCCCCGTGGCGTCGAGGACGTCCGCGTACGGGATGTTGAGGGTGCTGCCTCCGTCCATGAGCAACTTGGCGAGGCACGTCTTGGCGACGATGGGGTCGACTACGAGCGGGTACCGGCCGAGTCGTGGTACTTGCGCGGGGTGATCGGCGCGGTCGAAAATGATTGGCAACTCCGACCATCCGAGGGAGGCCGGGGTTGCGGGTTCCGCGGCGAAGATGTCGCAGCGCTCGAGCTTGACGGAGCGTCGGAGCTCGCGAAGATCATCGGGCATCCCTCCGCCTCGGGGATAGCCTTCTCCTTCCTCCTCGCCGGTGTCGCCCCGGCTCCGGCGTCCTCGTCGCCCTCCGACGGCGGTTGCCCCTTCCTCCCCTGCTGCGTGACGAATTTCTTCATCGGCGAGCAATCCTTCATCGAGTGCTTGACAGGGAACTCGTGGTTGGGGCAGGGTCCGTTCCACCTCTTCTCGAAGTGGTTTGGCAGCTCTTTGTTCGGCTGCCCGGCGCCCTTTTTCTCGGTCACGGCCACCATAGGCCCGCTTGCCCTTCCCCTTCTCGGGGGTGTCGCGGTGGAGGAGGGCTCCAACCACCACCTCGCTCGAAGCGTGGCTCGTGGCGATATCTAGGAGCTCCCGAGCCGTTCGCGGGTAGCTACGCCCGGCTCGTGAATGAGAGCCTCGCAGTTCGTTCCGGAAAGGAACGCGCACACAACGTCTACGTCGACGACGTGGGGAAGCTCGTTGCAGCGTTGGGAGAAGCGCCGAATGTAATTCCGGAGCGGCTTGTTTGGCTTCTGCTGACAATTCTTCAACTCCCAAGGGTTGCCCGGCGGGCGCACGTCACCTGGAAGTTACCCACGAAGATTTCTCGCAGGTCAGCCCACGAGTGTACCTTTTCGCGGGAGATCCTCGAGCCATGTTCGCGCCGAGTCGGCGAGGTACAATGGCAGGTTACGAATAATGGCGAGGTCATCATTCGCGCCACCCGCGTAACAGAGCGAGGCGATAATCCTCTAACCATAGGGAGGGGTTTGACTCCCCGCTTGCTTGGCGACCGTCGTCGGGGACGGAAGCGCGGCGGGAAGGTCGCACCTCGGATGGCGGAACCGAACACCCTAGGATCCGGCGGGTCGGGGCTCCGGCTCCGATCTTCCTCGACGTCGGATCGCTCTCCGCGGAGAGGGTGACGAACGCGTTGGTAGCCCACGTCTTCACGGGCGCGCCGCTGCGCGTTGATGGTTGAGCGCGCGTCGCGTGCTGCGCCGATGTGTGAGTGCACCGACCGCCCGGCCTCGGGTTGGCCCGTCTCGTGCGGGTTGCCGCACGGATATGTGCACCAAGCCTCCCGCCTGCTCCCGGGAGGCATGGCGGTTGACACTAGCGTGCTGGTTCGACGGCGCCGCACATCGCTACGAACTTTCCGTGTGCTGCTCCGCCGCTTTGGCGAGAGCGCCGCCGTCTCCCTTTGCACTCGCTGTGCCTCGGGAGTCAGCTGCAAGGAGAGGGTTTGACGTAGCGCCGCTACCGCGGCGACATTCTCGCCTAGCACGAGGGAAATGCTCGGGCGCACCGCCATCGTCGTCGGTGATTTGTGGGTTGACACGGCGAGCTCTCGCCGCGCGTTGCACTCGAGCGTGCCGGCGTTGTTGCTTCAGCTCCCGCTCCATCACGGCCCCTTGCTCGCGAGGTTGCGGCATGCTTCCTCCAGCTCCAGCCATCCGGCCCGGAGGCGAGCTTGCATGTCGTCGCCGCCCGGCGGTGCGGTGTGTGCACGTTGCGCCGCAAGCGTTCTCGGAGCACCGGGCTCCGGTACAGCTGGCCCACCATCGCTTTGTGCCCCCGCTCCCATGGCGGGCACCATGTTCCACTCACTCGCTCCCCGGTCCGGGTCTTCCTCCTCCCCTGTGTCAAGAAGATCGAAGAAAGACTCGGAGGGATAAATCACCATCCCTAGGAACTCTCCCAACGCGGGTCCGCAGGCCCTAGGGGAGCGCTTAACCGGCGCCACGGCTGCTTAGAAGCACAGCTCAATGGCGCTCCCGCGGCTCCTAGCCGCCGCGGGACCGTCGCCTCG
The DNA here is from genome assembly GCA_031894775.1 of Chloris gayana. NCBI lineage: Eukaryota > Viridiplantae > Streptophyta > Magnoliopsida > Poales > Poaceae > Chloris > Chloris gayana. Next base: position 127,182 of record JAUNZO010000136.1, on the reverse strand, counting down.
GCAGCGACGCAAGTGGCCACAGGGACCAACGGTGCTGGTGGCTCGGTGTGCACCGGCGTCCACTCAATAGTGGCAACAAAGTCTAGGCTCCCGAAGCACACCGTGGTGCCGGGAGCCCGGAAGGAACGCACCGAGCTGGCCATCCGTGCCATGGGAGAGGAAAAAAGGCAAAAACGTGCAACAACCCCTACCCGTCGCGCCAACTGTCGGTGTTCGAACCCCGGGTAGTAGAATTTAGTCTCGGGGGTGTGCGTTTTAGGCCGGATGGTACACAAGGGAAGTCACGAGAGGTTTAAGCTGGTTCAGGAAAGCTCCCTATGTCCAAGCGGGGGTGTATCCGCACTCGTATTCCTAGCGTCAAAACAAGCAATGGAGTACGAGAGGAGGCGGGAGTCCCTGGTTGCGAGCGTGTGTGTGTGTGTGAGCAAAGTGTGCGTAACGTGTGTGAAGAGTGAGAGGCTCTCCCCTTTATAGCCTTCGGGGGTCGAGCTCGAGTTACTTGAGGGAGAGAGAGAGAGAGAGAGAGAGAGAGTTGCCTTGTGCTTATCCGGGCGCTCGTGCCATCCCGTCGATCCTTCCCGTGACGTATGCTCGAGTGTCTTGACAGGGCCGTCGCGTTGTTCCTGTAGCTTGTCACGTCGTTGAAGCGAGGATGGAGTGTTCCGCATCCGGCGGAGCCATGGGCGGCGTCGTGGCGGAGTGGTTGGATTGGACGAGCCATGCCGGTCCTTTCTTTCAGGCGCATTGATGGTGGGCCGGAGGTCGAGGTCGAGGCCGTAGCTCATCGAGCTTCGGGGCTGTTGGCGAAGGTCGTGCGAGGCGGAGGGTAACTCGAGCTCGAGCTCGAGTTCCACCTGTCGACGGATAAAGCGAGGAGCCGTACCGCCGTACGTCGGATGATGATGGCTGAGCCCCGAGTCTTCGGTCCCATCGGTGTGCCCTAACGGGAGCGGATAGCCGTGGCGGGGGGTTGGAGCGAGAGTCGGCGGCAATGATTGCTAGGGAGCGCCCACGTGGGAGCCGGGCAGGTGGAGTTAATGCGGCCGGTGGGTGAGCCTCGGAGGTCGCACGAGGCGGGACACTCCCGAGTCTCGTAGGCAAGGTCGTGCGTGGCGAGGCTCTCCCGAGCTTGGAGGGCAAGGTCGAGCTTGTCCTTGTTCGATTCGTCCCTCCGTGGAGGCCGTACGAGAGTGGGCCCGGCTTTGACCGTTGACATGGTTCTATGTCTTGGGGACTAATCCTCGGTTAAGCGGGTCCGGATGGTGCCACGTGGCAGCGCTAATCTTTTCCCCGATAGTCGCTCGCTCCCCGTTTTTATTTCTCTCCACCGACCAAGCCGGCACACGGTCGGACGAGACGCCCTCGCGTCCGTCGTCTTCCTCCCGCCGTTCATGCGTCACCGCCCGCTCGTGGCACACCACCGCACACCCCGCCGTACGAGCCCCTCTGCTCCCGCTTCGCCTTTGGAGGAGCGCTCCACTAGGGACAGGGCACCACAAGCCAACGCAAGGACTTGCAACACCAGCCGAGCAACCCTACGCACCCCTCGCGCCACCTGCTCGGACGCACGCGGCCCCGTGCCCCGCCGTCGTTCGGCGTCCTCCGCACACCATGCCGATCCTTGCTGCTCCAGGATGCACCTCCCCCGCTCCACGACGAAGAGCGCGCTCGTCCCCGTCGTGGCCTTGGCACCACCATGAATATCGATGCAATGTCGTAGTTGCACCCACGTAGCCATCCTCCCTCTCGCTCGGGGCCTATAAATTAGTTGCGCCTCGATCTCCTCCATGCGCGCACACGAGCCTCGCCTCCCCTCTCCCTCCGGGCGGTGTGAATTCGAGCATTTCCCCATCCCTTTCAAGCTCCTAGCCATGGACACTCCACCACCAAATTCGTCGCCATCTCCTAGCTCCGCCCCTATCTCCTCCCCAGCTTTAGGAACGCAAGACCCTCCTCCGCCAAAGCCCCAACTCCCTGGCTGCTCCCCTCCCCGTTTCCCCCTCCGATTCGAGCCCCAAGGCCCGACCGTTGTGCAAACGAGAGCGAGAGGAAGAAGAAAAACGATTTTGTACGCGACTATTGGCTATTTTACATTTGAGCCCCTCTTCATTTTCCAAATAAACCCACCTCCAACTCTTAGTTCGGAAATCTCAAAAAATAAGGCCCGCCACTACAAATATTTACACCTATACCCCTTGGTGCGCGATAGACCATGGACCGAGTCCACCGACCTTGGAATACCACCCCGTGCACCTGGTCCACATATTTTCCATACAAAAATAAATTCCAAAAAATCTATTAGGTCCCGGATATTCTCTAGTATAATGTTTAGGTCCTGGATATTTACGAAGGACCCTCAAACTTTCTAGATATTATCTTTTAGGTCCCCGACATTTTACAAAAAGGTGCTTCCAAACTTTTATGTAATTACAACTAGGTCCCTATGTTCTTAAAAGTATTTACGTGAAAGGTCCCCGGAACTACCGGACTTCATATCTTCCGATTCGAAACTCCGTTTCGTGCGATTCTTGCGCTCACACGACCGTACCGACACGAGGAATCCTTTGCTAGGCACCATAATCTCATCCCATAATAATAGTTGTCCCCCTTGCCCCCTTAATCTCCCATCTCCACCGTCTGAATTCTGTTTCCACCGATCCTTCCGCCGTTAAACTCCCGAGTTTCGGCATACCCAAATCTAATCCCCATAATCCAGATCTTGTTCTCCTAAACTCCGACCTATCCCGACCAGACCATCGGTATACACTAAACCTTCCGAGCAAAATGGAGTTTTAATTGGAGCTTGATTGTTTTCTTAGTTATTTTATTTCCGTATTAGCTTCACATATTATAGAAGTGGAGAATCCGAAGGAGCCCCAAGTCGGAGACGAAGCCCGACGGCTCAAGTCTCAAAACGAATTCCGACGCCAAGCCAAGTGACCATGTGAGGCACTACTACTAAGGATATAGCGTTGTCGGGCAAGCTCTAACTATCCTTTGATCATATTTATCCTATGAAAAAGTAGTATATAACCAACCGAGAGCCTACTCTCTATTGCGTGCTCTCTTGAGTGCCTTTGATTGCTTTACATGAAATACTACCTAATTGCTTAGTGGTAATTCCATTGTTGTTACCAAATGTAACGCCCCACTCCGGGAGCACACTCTGCATACGAACCAATCCCTGGAACAGTAGTTGGTACACACATAGATGATACAAATTCAATATAACAACCTTTATTGATTCCTCGAAGGGAAATAACTAGAGGATACATGGTCCGGATTACATTCAAAGAAGCGGACAGGCCAGCCTCGTAGAAAAGAAAACACACCGGAAAGCATCATAAACTCCATCGGCAACATCGAGCGAAGGACGCGACCTACTCCTCATCCTTGTAGTATTCTCCATCTTCGTCCGAACAAATAAGCAACGGATGTGTACATAAGGTACTCAACAAGCTCTACCACTAGCAAGGGGTAATATATATGCAATCTGGTTGTGGTCAAGGTAAGGTCGAGTTTTAGCGAAAGCGCGGATTCAAGGGCTCGATACGGAAGCAAAGGGGCTCTAGAAGGGGAAAGCATTTTGTAATTTTAGTCCGTCGGACCTGCGGGAGATATTCATCGATCCGACGGTTCCCATTCCTTTGAGATGAGCCTTCCGACCGAAGTTCATAATAGCTCTAGCGCTACGAGGCCAACACCATTTCCAAAACTCATGGGCACAAGGCTGCCCACTCACACATCAAGGATTTCTTATTTGTGGCTAATCAACGAGAGCTCAAGGTTTGGTGTGTCAATATACCGTGACAACGAGACATCCGGATAATTTTATAGACACTCTACGGAGGTCGGTACACTTGTACCCACAAGCTATATGTTCTTAGCTACCAAACACATAACGCCGCCACCGCAACTAGGCATGCCCACAAGTCCACCAAGAATGCCCAGGGAAATCCAACGCGTATGACTCCAACATACCGTCCGACATATGTGCAAAGTACTTGGACTTCACCAAATAGACGATTTCCTGGACCTCCGTCATCTACTACACCCGGTGGAACTTCTTGCTGCGTAACCTAAGGTTTGTCTGCACAGTCCTGCCCATAACAGGTTCCGTGGTTGTACACTAAATCACCAATTTGGGGTCCGAAGAACTGGTCCTTATATGGCAGGGCAAACACTCGTCCATCGCAAATGGACAGCACCTAACACAAAGTACTCTACACCAAGTACTAGGAGATTCGCCCACGGCCGGTAACATTTCCAACCCAACTTCACCTTAACACGGTTGGTCTATTCACCCACCCATCAACACACACCACCAAACTCATTTTCACACATTTTCATAAACAAGATGTATAATGATAGATAGTAACAGTTTCTAAGCATGATACTACTATATCATTAACATAGTTAACATTACATCTAGGTTGATTCTAGTGTTTTAATGGCAATCAAGGGTATAATGTCCGCATCTATAGTGATCCGAACATTATCATATAACAATTGGGCTATAGCAAAATAGTTGCAAGGAACAATGCATAGTAAGAGTAGCTTCATATTTAGGTGCGAGAATAAGCAGAGTAATAGGACCAATTATGTTCGGGAATTGATAGAGCTTGCCTCCTAACGCATCCTCAAAGTCTTCCTCGTAGTCGGGGTCCTCGGGCTCCTGCTCCTAGTGCTCCTCGTCTACGGATGGCGTTAGTATACGTAAACTATCGTCACATAAAATAACAAAGATAAAAAGCAATAACCAGGAAAACCCAAATAAAATGGAGTGAAGAGGAAGGCTCCACAAGCTAGGGTTGTTACAACAATTCCAACGACGTCAAAATCGCATGAAACGGAGCTACGGTTGAAAAGTTATGGTCGTCGGAAGTTCTAGGGGTGTTTTTGCAAATGGCCATGGCTTCTAATATAAGGAACGGTATATCCGGTAATTTTAGAAAAGTGGAAGGGCTAAAATGCAAATATGCATTTTTGGTAGGTCAAGGACCTAAATGTAATTTTGGAAAACTCGGGGGGCTTATTGTAAAATTCTAGGGGCTCTTAACGAAATTGGGAAAAGATCGGGGGGTTAAATGTAAAGCTGGGTTTCGAAATATAATGGATTTATTTTCTAATAAGAAAAGGTGTGGAATTGGTCCATGGACTCGGTGGACCGGGCAGGTGAGCCGGTCCACGGGTCCACGGTGGACGGGAGGCCGGGAGTGCGGCGGGGCTCACCGAAGCCGGTGATTCCGGCGGCCGTGGTGGCGAGGGAAGGGAGCTAGAGGCGCATCGGTGGCCTCCGGGCCACGATGGAGAGGGCGACGGGGACGATGACGGTCGGTGGCTGTGACATCCCATGTCACTATTAGGGGCTAATGTCTTGGTTAAACACTAAACTTCACAATTAGCCAAACCCTAATGCCAATCACCCTTAATTAAACCAAGAAAAGAAATTGGGAAAAACATTAACTAAAAAGGGCAAACCCTAGCACTTAAGAAACTTTAAATTCTATAACAGTACTACCCTCATATTTTTCTACCATCATGTTGTAAATGCAAAAACATGAATTTACAGCATTTTTAAAAGCAATTTGGACTATGTTTATAAAGCTCAAAAATTCAAATTCAAATTTAAAACCGCACTGTTTGTGAATTTTTTATAAAATTTTACAAACACAGTTTGAACTTTGACCCAAAACAAAAGGTGTAGATAACATCTTGCTGATCCACCCTAATTTTTTGTTTGAGTTTTTGAGCAGCAGAGCTTGAGTTTTAAAATTTATTCCAAAATGCAGATTCAAATTTGAACAAAAGTCAAAAGCCGAGCTTGCCTAGTGGGCAATGGCGGGTGACCATAGGTTCGGCGCCACCTCCGCCCGCCCCGCACGCGCCCTGCTCCTTCCCATCATCCAGGCCACCCTGGCCGCCTCCCCAACCGTTCCTATACCCGCCGACCAACAGGAACGGCCGGGAATTGAAGGCCCCCGTCCCTTCTCCCCGCATGCCGTGAACCGCCCCTCCCGCCTCCGCTTAGAAAACAGCACAAGGGCCAAGGCCGCATGCACCCAAACCTGTTCCCCATCCTATTCTGCAGCTCTCGGTGCCGGCAGCCCAGCTTCTCTCCCTCTCGCAGCTCGTGCATAAGGAGAAATCGCCGCCGCCGCCCGCCATGGCCGCCGCAGCGCGCCGCATCGCATGCCGCTCGGGGAGGTCGAAACCCCCTGTCGCCTTTGCCAAACAGTGCGCAAGAAACCCCACCACTTTCCTCTAACACCCTAGAGACGGGGGAAAGATTAGCGATGCAACGTGGCACCATCCGGACCCACCCACGAAGGATTGATCCCTAGGATACAAAATAACGTCAACGGTCAAGGCTGGACCCACTGCCGTATGACCCCCGTGAAACAGCGAACCGAGCAAGGACAAGCTCGACATCCCCCGCTCGGGGAAAGATGGAGTCACGATTCGCACGACCTTGCCCGCCGAGCTCGGGAAAGCCCCGCCTCACACGACCTCTAGAGTTCGTGCACCGGCCGCATTGACTCCACCTACCCCGTGCACACGTTAGCACTTCCCGGCAATCACCGCCTTTGATCGCCCCATCCCTCCTGCCGCGGCCACCTGCTCCCGTCGAGCACGCCGACGGGACGCGTCGTCCTTGTAACCCGACGAAGGAAGCGTGGGCCGGAGACTAAGGACTCGGTCATCATCGACCGACCTACGGCGGTATAGCTCCCCGCCTTATCCGGAGATAGGTGGAGCTCGAGCTTGGGCTCGAGCGGTGCTCCGCCTCGCATGACCTTCGCCCGTGACCTTGAAGCTCGATAAGCCATCACCTCGACCTCGACCTCCAGCCATGCCATCAATGCATCAATGGACTGTCTTTTCCCCGACCGCTCCGTTGCGACGCCATTCCCGACTCCGCCGAATGCGGGACACTTCACTCTCGCTTCCCCGACGCGACGGGCTACGAGGGCGATGCGATAGGCCGCTCAAGGCCCTCAAGCACACGTCCGAGAAGGTCCGACGGGACGGCACGGACGCAAGGATAAGCACACGGCTACCCCTTCTCTCTCTCCCCCTCTTGTGTAAATCAAGCTCGACCTCTATGGCTATAAAGAGGAAGAGTCTCTCTCTCACGGCACATTCGCAAGCTCACATTGACACTCACGCGGTCAACAGCATCGACACTCACACTCACACGTTCACACGTTCACCCGTGCATAAACACTCTCGCACACACATTCGCCGCAAGGGACTTAGAGCACGCTCCTCTCCCGCCTCCTCTCGTACTCCGATGATTGTTTGACGCAAGGAACACGGAGCGCCGCGACACCCCCTAGCCGGACGTAGGGAGCTTTCCCAGCACCAGCTTAAATCTCTCGTGTCTTCCCTTGTGTACCATCCGGCCTAAAACACGCATCCCCGGGACTAAATTTTACTAGCCGGTGGTTCGGACACCGACGGTTGGCGTGCCAAGTAGGGGACTGTTGCGCGTTTTCGCCTTTTTTCCTCTCCCATGGCACGGATGGTTGTTTCCGCGTTTTCCTTCCGGGCCCGTGGCACCACGGTGCGCTTCGGGAGCCTAGACTTCATCGCCAACGCTGGTGCGCGCCGAGCCACTCGGCGCCGTTGGCCGTCGAGGCGACAGCCCTTGTGACATCCCCTCCGGGACACCCAGGACTCGGTACAGGGGGACACTCGACGCAACGAGTTACAACAGAAACATCATCTCATACAAGCCACAATATATACATCATGGTATAACACAACCAGGTTTTCGAAATACAAACATCCGACGGTGGAAGCATAAAATGTTACCGAAGTTAGAATACTACGATTCTTGCAGCGGAAACTTGTAATTTACAACAAAAGACCACTAGCGTGATGTACCGAGCCCGTCGTACACCACGATCCTCCTCGCTCAGGACGTCGGGATCTGTTCTCACTTGAGGGAACCACCCTCGAACACGGCTTCTCTCCTGGACAGCTACCGTAACGATCGTGGAAGAACGACGCTTGCCCTGAAATTATAATGAGCAAACCCCGAGTATTCTAATACTCAGCAAGACCGACCCGTCAACATGGCACGCTAAGGCCGACGCCTAGTATGCAAAGGCTTTTTGGCTGTGGGGTTGACTCCTTTGCAAAAATAGCGCTAAGAGGTGGATCCTTACTTTCAGTATTTTAGCTCAACATTAGGATTCATTAACATCTATGTTTGCAGTCTACAGCTATTGCAATCATGTTTGCAAGAAAAGATCACTTTTCGACCAACAATTCTTTCATCTCTCAACCTCATCTTCCAGTTTATTACTACGATGTGACGAGCTAAACAAGCGGTACTCATTACTGCGAGGGACAGCGATTCGAATCGATTTATACCAGCTGGTAAAACCCGACTACACGACGTATACGCATCACACCGATCGTATACGACAACCTTTCCCGCTAGCACCGACGGAAGACTAGCCATTTCCAACTCCCCGGGAGTATGGTGACTCCACGACTTTTCGTCGTGGTAGACCCATCTCCCTCCCGTGAGACTATCCTCTCACTAACAGCCGGCAAAAGAGAGCCGGCTACGCTACATCTCCGGGGTGAATAGGGTACATCAGCTTGCTGGGCCCATGATACCAGCTTGTAGTACGGTACGTTCAAACTTTTTCAACTAAGCCGACAACGGTACGGTCCTTGACCGACACGGACGGGGCTACCACCTTGCAAGACCCTAACTCCGTCTTTGCCCTTTCTCCTACGGGGCCCGTCCGGTCTCAGCTTATTAACATCTTCACTTCCATTCTCATCTTTCTCTTATCATTCCTCTTAGCATAACATTGAACCAGCCATTATCCTATGTCTCGCGAGTAGTGTATGCCACCACTCGACTTCTACCGATTTCCCTATGACATAAGCTTAGCAGTTATCGAGCTCTATTGAGCTACCTGTACCAGTATAACATAACAAATGGAAACCTATTCTCATGCATCTAGGTATCAAGCAACTCCTATAACTCGTTGACGGTCGTTACGGACCAATTTCGACCGTCAATTAGTCAAGTAAATGAGAAGGACTAGGCATGTCTTGCATGCATTTTACTTAGAAATAACCTAGTTCCACGTGTACCTCTAGATTTTTAGTGTGCAGGTGGAAAATGATGAATTCCAGGCCCCGAGGCGACAAATCAACACTTTTACAAAACTTCCACTTCGCCGCGGGAATCAACTCCAAGATAAAAGGCCAACGACCACGAAATCCAACACAAATAAGGCCTCACGCACCTGGATCAAAGACCAACATCCGGTGGGGGAGCCAACCGCCAAAGCCCAGCCCAGGAGGGGCCGGTGGCGGTTCGGCCGAACCAACAAGGCGGTTCGGCCGAACCGACATGGTGGCCCCCCGGCCCACTTTCTCTCGGCGGTTTGCCCACCGCCTCCGGAGGTCGGTTCCACGCGCATTAAATGCCACCGACCTACGAAACCGCCTCCAGGAGCCGACCTTTCAAGCCTATATAAGGAGGGGTACCCCCCTCCTTAACACACACAACAACACAAGGATCATTCTCTCCTCACACTAGAAGTTTAGAGGCTTTCTAGGTAGTGCTAGGCTTAGTAGTGGGCTGCCTCATTGCTCCCAAAGTCTTGTGGAAAATTGGGTATAGCTCTTGTATCCTCTCTTTATGAGACTTGATCTTTTATATATGGAATACTTTCGTTCATATCCTTGTCATGAGCTTTATAGAGTAATCATGATCTTGTTTGATCGTTCCTCGTTCGTTCATATAAGTTCGTCGTTCGTTCTTCGTTCTTCATTAATAGAAGATGAACTCATATCGAATGTTCTTCGTTCGTTCATACTTGATCACCGATTACTCCTGATCTTACTTGATTAATTGCCGTTCGTCGCTCATTCTTGAGCGACGAACGCCTTTGCATGACTTAGTGCTAGCTTTGATCCTTTCGTCTAGCGTATGCTAGTTAGGCTAGTGTTCTTATGAATAGGCTTCGGGTTCATCGTCCCGCAAGGGTGCTCTAGATTTACCACCATGTCGGTGCCTCGAGGGATCTAGAGTTGTGGTTAGTGACGTCGGCACGGTGCTCGGGGTTATCTACCCACCGTTGAATGTGCTTCGTGTCCCACGGTTTGTAGAGGTAGGTGACAAGAAGTGACAGCCTTGTCATCCAAAGTAATCCTCCACGTTCGGGCATGGCATAGGAGTCTAAAAAGCCGGAGTCGCGAGGCGGACCTCGCGTAAGACGGATCTCCCGATGATGCCTAGGCATTAGACGCTTGCTTGCGCTTGCATGATCTTGGATGTTAGGTAGAAGCTGCGCACTCATATGAATGTTGTATCATTAGGAGTAGTGGTCTCGCTAGTCTAGTTTAGCTTTATCTAGGATCGCCTCTATCCCTTTTATAAGAGAATACATCGCCTTGGTGTGTGTCACACTATCCTCAACTTATTGCTCCTAACCCCTGCATTGGAATGTGAATACTTCATCATTCTTTTGTAACACCATGAACATAAGTACTCTTATCAACCATGTCTTCCTTTGGGAAAATATAAATACGATACCCTTGAATACTCTCGGGTGAAATGCTACAACGGGTTATCCGTCCGCTTGCGGATATTCATGACCCACCTTATAATACATATCTAGTACTTGTACTTGGATGTGGATTATTTGGTTAAATAGTGCAAGTGACTTAAACCCTTGGCTCTCCCGCGGTCACGTGTTTCTTTCCGCGTGACCTTAAGAGATGCCAACAAGCATTTCCGGCGCCGTTGTCGGGGAAGACATTGGTTAATAAGAATACAATGAATGTTCATGATTACACTTGATGATGATTTAATCATTGCCCTTGCAGAGCTAACCTTGATCTGTTTTCTCTCAAAGGTGAAAACAGGATAGTGCATGCGTGGATTCGACTTGCCGGAAAACTTCGTTGATAATCCCGAGGCTCTTGCGAGAAAGACTCGACCTCGCGTCGTTGTCTCTCCTCAAGAACCCACGACAAGCGAGCCCGCATCTTCCGCACCATCAACCTCAACACTCATGGCTGAAAGGACCCTTCGTGACTACTCTGCGCCCTCCGTCGCCAATGTGCCCATTGGGCCCAACGTCGACGCCGGTGCTGCAGGACTTGACATCAAGTCCAGCCTCATCACTATGGTGCAAGCCATTCCCTTTTGTGGAAAGGCCTCCGAGGACGCCAACTCTCATCTCCAACAGTTCCTGGAAATATGCAACACATCAGCCACGGCCGGAGCCAACCAAGATGCTATCAAACTCCGCTCGTTTCCCCTATCCCTCCTTGGGAAGGCGAAACGAGTGGTTTTATGCCAATCGTGCAAGCATTGACACTTGGAACAAATGTTCCACGGCGTTCCTCGCCAAGTTTTTCCCGATGGGCAAAACCAATGCCCTTCGTGGAAGAATTGCAAGTTTCCAGACAAGCGACAAACGAATCCATGCCCGAGGCATGGGAAAGGCTTCAAGAATACATTCGGCCTGCCCTCACCATGGGATGGAGGAATGGCTCATTCTTCAACACTTCTACAACGGGTTGACACCAACAACCCGTGGACATATGGATGCCGCTGCTGGAGGAGCCTTCTTCTCCAAAACTATTGCCCAAGCAAAAGAACTCATAGAGAAGATGGTCTCCAATCAAGGGTGGAGCGATGATCGACTCCAAACACGCGCAAGAGGCGTACACCCTGTCAAGGAGGTGGACATGCTGTCCGCCAAGGTTGACCTCCTCATAAAACGCTTGGACGAACACAACGCAAATGGTGGTGTTCATGCATTGGACTCACACATGACGTGTGAGGAGTGCGGGAACACCGGCCATATGGGGAAGGATTGCCCCCATACCCATGAAGAGGTGTTCTACATGAACAACAACAACGGGTATCGTCCAAACGGAGGACAAGGGTACAACCAAAACCGACCATCATATCAAGGAGGTAACAATTTTTCTCGGCTTTAACAATAATCAACCTTCCTTGAAAGATTTGGTTTATGGCCAAGCTAAAATTAACGAATCTATCAACAAAAAGCTTGCTGCCAATGATAAAGTCTTAGAAAACATAATCGCACAAATAGAAGGTTTCTCCTCTGCTTTCAAAAATCAGCTGAGCTTTAATAAAATGATTGAAACCCAAGTTGCTCAGCTAGTCTGCTCTTATTCCTGGTTCTAATTCGGGAAGATCCGGGGCAACCCGAGTCTTCTTTGGAAAATGTTAATGCGGTTACCACGAGGGAGGAAAATCCACTCGGGATCCGCCATATCCTAACCATGCAGCAAAGAAGAACAGGAACGACCTGGAGGAGGAAAGCCCTTCTATTACCAAAGAAAAAGAAGAAGAACCGAAGCCAAGTGAAGGGAAGAATGGAATTGAATTTCAAGACACAAGCTTTTTGCCATTCCCTCACGAAACAGGAAGCCAAAGGAGGATGAACAATTTGCTCGATTCGTCGAGACCATCCGAAGGATTCATGTCAACGTGCCATTGTTGGACATGGTGCAGGTGCCCACATATGCACGCTACCTTAAAGACATCCTCAACAACAAGAGGCCACTACCCAACGAGGAAATGGTCAAGCTCACGGAGGAGTGTAGCGCAGCTATACTCAATCGGCTTCCAGAAAAGAAGAAGGACCCCGGCTGCCCCACAATATCATGTTCCATTGGGGCACACCACTTCGACCAGGCCTTATGTGATCTTGGGGCAAGCGTCGCGTGATGCCCAAAGAAGTCTTTGATCGTTTGAGCTACACAACCTTGACTCCTACACCAATGAGGTTGCAATTGGCGGACTCTTCGGTCCGCTACCCCGCGGGAATAGCCGAAGACGTGCCGGTAAAATTCGAGGCAACTTCATACCGGTGGACTTTGTGGTGCTTGAGATGGATATCGACAAGAACACGCCCTCATTTTGGGACGTCCCTTCCTCAGACCGCAAACGCCCAAATTGATGTTGGGAATGGAGAAATCCGATTCCACATCAATGGGAAGGAGGAAAAGTTTGAGTTCCAACCAAGAAAAGAACAATGCTCAATGATCAAGATCAAGTATGGGCCAAATCCCTCAAACATCCGTGAAGTTGAAGTGACGCCAAGAAAGACGGATAGTCTCGTCGCCTTTTGGAAGCAACTTGACAAAATTGAGAATCCGTCATGGTACCAACCCAAGAAGCCTCGCAACAGCAAGGCCGGGATTATGGGCCAAGAAGCCAGTCCTTCAAGACACAAAGCCACCTACATCAACAAAGACCAAACAAGTGTGGCAAGTGAAGAAGGTGCAGCCATCTTCATCCTCTTCTCCAGGGAAAGGGCCCGCACCACAAGGATGAAAAGAAATGGAGAAGTCCTCGCTCGCTGGACTTAAAATGGCAAAGCCCCGGTCGACAGGATAAATCGGTATTATCTTTCGATTTCTTTTGATTTTTGTTTTCCACCACATGCATCTCCCTGCATATTCTATTTTATCACAAGATAATTTTCATTTCATTTATTTGGATTTTCCGTCAGACATATTTGATTTTTTTTTCTCACTCGCCATGCATAGAAAATTTGAAAACCAAAATCCTTTTACGTCCAAATTTTCCTACTTTGTTTGAAACTTTTGGACAACCCTTGTATCCTTATACAAAATCCAAAAACAATTTTTGCATGTTGGAATTTTCTCCAACACTTTTTCTCGAGATTTGATTTTTCGAATAAAGCTGAATTTGAGGCAACTTTCTTTGGATTTCTTGAGCAAAAATTTCGAGGAATATCCGGACGTAGCAACCATGGTCAATGATCATTTGGCCGTTGGGAGCTATGGGCCAAAAGGGGAGCAAAAGGGACCCACAGCAGGTCGGCCGAACCCACCTCCTTGGTTCGGCCGAACCGCCATGACAGCTTGCTCGGTCTGTCCTTTTTCCCAACGGTCATATGCCCCTCCTAACGCTCAAAACGGCTACTTCGTGAGCTATAAGTAGAGGTGGCCTGGCCGGAGCTCTCTCCCCCTCTCACACTATCATTTCCACTCCTCACTCACTTCATTCTCATTACTCTCAAGTTTTCCATTGTCCTCACTTGCTCATTGCCTAAAAGTTCTGCATAAATCTTTTGCTCTTGGTGTGCTTGTCTAGTTTTTGGTTTGATTTGTTTTTGTTTGGTTTTCTCGAGTTGCGATTTCTTGCTCACATGAACAACCGACGGTGTCGCTAATTTGATTTTTCCCTCACATGACCCGTTCGGAATTTTTGCTCTTGCATTCTTGCTCTCTTTGTGTGCAGCCATGACCGGTGCCAAGAAGCTGTTCGGGTCAATCAAGAGGTCCTTGAGCTCACGCTCAAGTTCAAGCTCTTTACGTCGAAGCACCCGCGCACGCCCCGTAGTCGAGTCACCGCCAAGTTCACCACCACAAGTCGAGGAAGAAGGGCAAGAGGGCAACATCGAGCATCGTCTCCTCACCGACACCGACCTCGACTTAGTGGGCGAGCACGAGACGCGCACCTACACGCTTCTCCAACACCGTCTCTTTGCTCCTACGCGAGCATTTGACACGGAGCTGCTGCACAAAATAGGTATGGATGCTGAATTTGCTCAAGTATTTAAAGCCTTAGGGTGGACAGATTTTGCTAGTGTAAATGAGCCGGGTTCCCGCTTGCTTACACTTCGGTTTTTATGCACCCTACAAACGGTAGATGAAGGAATTTCTTTTCGGTTTTTCCGTGAATCCTACCGTTTGACTTGGAAAGAACTTAGCACTCTTCTTGGCTTTAATACTCGCTGCAATACCGACTTGGATGGTGCCCTTCCTCGGTTTTCAAAGCATGCTTTTTGGGAAAGGATTACGGGTCTTCCTAGTTGCGTGCGACCTAGAACTAATCACATCCATCATCCTACCTTGCGTTTTATGCACATGTGGATTGCTATCACTCTTTTTCCAAGGAGTGATATTCGAGTTGTGCTTGCGAGGATGAGCTAAAAATTCTTTTTGCTGCGGTCGATAAGATTAAGATTGCTCCCGTGAAAGCCATGATTTGCCAATGGATAGAAAATCTTGGGACGATAGGACCAATTGAATGTACCTCTCTAGTGACACGAATTGCCATGCGGGTGGGAGCTTTACATGATGCTAATGTTGAATACCTTGCTACACCTCGCTCTCTTATAAATAAAGATTATCTTATTCAAGGTCACTCTCTTAAGAATGGTCCGAACGATTCCCTCATATATTATTTTGTGGGATATGCAAACGAGTTTCGGTTACCTAACCCGGACCTTCGTTTGTATACTCTCAAAAATCTAACCATTGAGCTCCAAGAAGCGCAGCGGTCTCGCAGGAGTGTATCTTCTCGCAGGGGGCGCACAGATCGGAACAACCATCTACCTCCGAGATGCCCACACCGCACCCCACGACTCATGGCGAGCCGGGTACAGCCACCCCGGGTTTTCTCCGGTGGGTACCCAGCCCCGCCACCTCACATGGCCGGGGATCGGCGTGGCAAACTCCGGGATATGGCCCGGGGCTGTTTTCTCCACAACAACAATGGGAGGAACACTCCACCGACTCCGGATCAGCCCAAGGCTACAACTTTGTGCAGGAGATGAACAACCTCTCCTCACAAATGGGAAGACTCCAAACCACGGCGGAAGACACCGAGTATGCGCTCAACCAACACATCTTGCAAACTCATCAATGGCAAGAGCGCACCGACACCCAGCTCACCGCCCTCACCAACATGACGGAGCAACAACGAGCCGATCTTTTGGCTTACTTCCGTCACATGGGGTTCATTCCACCAAACCCATGAGCAAGAACAAGCTTGGGGGGCAGCACCCCCGCTAAGGTATCATGTATCGCAACTTGTATCCTTTATTGTCTCTTGTTTTTGCTTGTTCTTGCCTCTCATATGAAAAACAAAATAAAAATGATAAAACTAAAAAGAACAAAAAGAAGTAGCTTAGTTCCCTTTTATACGCTGCAAGTATGTTGCTAGTCTTTCTATGTTGAGATGATGAATAGTTGCTCTGTTTTATTTCTCTCATGTGCCTAGTCTATAATTTAGAACTCTCCTAGTTTTGAGTTTGGTGGCTAGCAAAACTTGCTTAGAACCCGAAACTTGTGGGCTGCACATGCTTGAGCTGCACCTAAGTTGTTGTGAGATGATGATATGGTAAAAAGAGCTGCTATGATCTTGTCCTAAGTTGAGCTTAAAATCTCCGGAATTCTGTTCCCAAAAATTGCAAAATCTATAAGTTCCCAAGTGATGATAAATTCCTACCAAAGCCATATGCAAATTTCCCTTGAAAACCTTACTCATTTGCTACTTGTTACTTCATTGAGCTTTATCAAAATTGTGTGACCCTAGTGAGATGCTTTTCATACTCTCATGATCAAGATCACGTACACACTCCACCTCATATGCTACACTTCTACACCGGAAGTTAGCAACATGTCATGCCATCCACCCAAAATAAAGACACTCCTCACATTTTATCACCTCTCTTAAAATATCAAAAGAAGGCATGGCTATGCAAAAGAAAAAGAAAATAAGGCTCACAAAAGATGAGCAAGAAAAAGATGCTGCTCTCATTTCGAGCATGGAAAAAGAAAGAAGAAAAGATAGCCATGCCCAAAATCCAAAATAAAAAGAGGTGAAACAAAAAGAGGAGTAGTCAAATACACCACCACCATCATCTTCACACTTGCACATCTTGATCTACGATTGTATGACTTGCTATCTCCATGGATCCACTCTTTTGGTTTCGCAAAAATATGAATGCAAGTATGCCTCATTTCATACCCTACCTTGAGCTCCACAAAAGCCTATTAGATGTAGGATGAGGCAATACACATGCCTTGGTGAGGAATATAAACACCATTAGAGCGATTCGAGAGCATCACTTGTGGAACGTGGTTTTACTTGAAAAAAAAAAAAAAATATATTTTTTGAAAACGTCCAGGAGAATAAAAAGCAAGACAAGGGAAGAGAAAATAAATGCTCTATACACCGTTCTCTCTCTCAACCGCCCAAGGTAAAGTGAAAAGCACAAAGCCCCATGAGGACTAAGGGGAAGGGTGAGTCACCATTGCCAACTTATTCAACTCAAGGATGAGTATCTTTGTTATACACTTGGTACCTTTGAGAAGTAGGCATTGTAGCAACTCCTGATCAACAACCTAAAGTTCTACTACTTGCTCGGGACGAGCAAGGGGTAAGCTTGGGGAGCTTGTTGACGGTCGTTACGGACCAATTTCGACCGTCAATTAGTCAAATAAATGAGAAGGACTAGGCATGTCTTGCATGCATTTTACTTAGAAATAACCTAGTTCCACGTGTACCTCTAGATTTTTAGTGTGCGGGTGGAAAATGATGAATTCCAGGCCCGAGGCGACAAATCAACACTTTTACAAAACTTCCACTTCGCCGCGGGAATCAACTCCAAGATAAAAGGCCAACGACCACGAAATCCAACACAAATAAGGCCTCACGCACCTGGATCAAAGACCAACATCCGGTGGGGGAGCCAACCGCCAAAGCCCGGCCCGGGAGGGCCGGTGGCGGTTCGGCCGAACCAACAAGGCGGTTCGGCCGAACCGTCATGGTGGCCCCCGGCCCACTTTTCTCTGGCGGTTTGCCCACCGCCTCCGGAGGTCGGTTCCACGCGCATTAAATGCCACCGACCTACGAAACCGCCTCCGAGGAGCCGACCTTTCAAGCCTATATAAGGAGGGGTACCCCCCTCCTTAACACACACAACAACACAAGGATCATTCTCTCCTCACACTAGAAGTTTAGAGGCTTTCTAGGTAGTGCTAGGCTTAGTAGTGGGCTGCCTCATTGCTCCCAAAGTCTTGTGGAAAATTGGGTATAGCTCTTGTATCCTCTCTTTATGAGACTTGATCTTTTATATATGGAATACTTTCGTTCATATCCTTGTCATGAGCTTTATAGAGTAATCATGATCTTGTTTGATCGTTCATCGTTCGTTCATATAAGTTCGTCGTTCGTTCTTCGTTCTTCATTAATAGAAGATGAACTCATATCGAATGTTCTTCGTTCGTTCATACTTGATCACCGATTACTCCTGATCTTACTTGATTAATTGCCGTTCGTCGCTCATTCTTGAGCGACAGACGCTCTACATGACTTAGTGCTAGCTTTGATCCTTTCGTCTAGCGTATGCTAGTTAGGCTAGTGTTCTTATGAATAGGCTTCGGGTTCATCGTCCCGCAAGGGTGCTCTAGATTTACCACCATGTCGGTGCCTCGAGGGATCTAGAGTTGTGGTTAGTGACGCCGGCACGGTGCTGGGGTTATCTACCCACCGTTGAATGTGCTTCGTGTCCCACGGTTTGTAGAGGTAGGTGACAAGAAGTGACAGCCTTGTCATCCAAAGTAATCCTCCACGTTCGGGCATGGCATAGGAGTCTAAAAAGCCGGAGTCGCGAGGCGGACCTCGCGTAAGACGGATCTCCCGATGATGCCTAGGCATTAGACGCTTGCTTGCGCTTGCATGATCTTGGATGTTAGGTAGAAGCTGCGCACTCATATGAATGTTGTATCATTAGGAGTAGTGGTCCGCTAGTCTAGTTTAGCTTTATCTAGGATCGCCTCTATCCCTTTTATAAGAGAATGCATCGCCTTGGTGTGTGTCACACTATCCTCAACTTATTGCTCCTAACCCCTGCATTGGAATGTGAATACTTCATCATTCTTTTGTAACACCATGAACATAAGTACTCTTATCAACCATGTCTTCCTTTGGGAAAATATAAATACGATACCCTTGAATACTCTCGGGTGAAATGCTACAACGGGTTATCCGTCCGCTTGCGGATATTCATGACCCACCTTATAATACATATCTAGTACTTGTACTTGGATGTGGATTATTTGGTTAAATAGTGCAAGTGACTTAAACCCTTGGCTCTCCCGCGGTCACGTGTTTCTTTCCGCGTGACCTTAAGAGATGCCAACAATAACTTAATGCACAATCATGACTCATTACTGTGATAAAAGAAAAGACTTTAAAACATAGGTGGGATGCACCGGGGCTTGCCTTAATTCGAGTCGAAGTCGGCTTTCTCGTTCGTTGGTCGACTTCGAAGCTTCCGTCTCCTTTCTCGACCTCGGACGGAACCTCGATCACGCCGGGACCTAGGTCGACCAACAATACGTCGCGAATCACAACCATGCATGCATGAATGGATATGACATGATGTGCAATGATTGTATTAATCAAGATCGTTAATTAGCAATTACTCATTAATAAAGCTTGTTAATGATTAACAATTAATCACGTTCGTTAAGCAATAAGTAATAATTGATCATGCTCATTAACTAATACTTAATCCTGGTCATTACTTAACAACTAATCTTGTTTATTAATTAACAATATTCATGCTGGTTAATTAACAATTACTCACTAATCATTAATCAATGATAGGTATTAACACATAGGGTATTAAACTGGGATCACATGAAATGACGGTGTTTATGTTTAATTTTGGAAAACAAACTTAACGGAAACTTTCGTCTGCAGTATTTCTAACTTTTAAAGAAATTTATTTTTCAAAAATAAATAATAATTAGCATAAAATAATAGGTTATATTAACTAAAGAAAGGAAATTAATTAAACTATGAAATTATAATTTCTCGAAATAGGTATTTGAGTACATAAATAAATAGAGAATAATTTTATGAGTCTAATGAACTTTGTTTGACATTTTTCTGATTTTTGTGGAATTTTCTATGAATTTTCGAAGTTTGAATAAATCCGGAAATTAACTAAATTGGCAAACAAGTGCTTATACCAGTGTGGGCCGAATCGGATCGGCCCATGGGTGGGGCGTGGCCCAAGCGCGCGTGCGGCCCGGACATGTGCGCGGCCCAAACCTGCGCGCGGCCCAAGCCGAGCTCGATCCGGTCGAACATGGCGGGTGGCGGGCTGGACCCGGCGGCGGCTCGCGGAGTTGGCCGGACGGTGGCCAATCTGCGACTGAACTTCTCTCACAGGGCCGGCTCGACATGAGGAAGCGGTTGGTGGGGTCCACTTCACCGGAAACCGGCCGGAACTACTTCAACGGCGAGATGCGGGCAGAGAAAAGGTTCGGTGGGGCACCGCGGCGTGGTAGTCGACCAAATGGGGCACCGTCTCCTCCGTAGCTTTCTCGGGTGAAGGAGATCACCAGACACGGTGAGAATTTACCGATGGGATGGCCGGAAGTTGGTCCGCACCGTGGAGGCGAGGCGGTGGCACATAGAAGCTTAATCAATCGATCAAATTCCGTTGAGCTTGCGAGGGACATGCAAAGAAAAGTCGACCCAGGGGTGGAGGAGAACCTTGCGCACGACGTGGACCAAGAATCGGCGAAGCGGTTGACCGGACGGGGAGAATTTGGTGGTGCTTGCCGCGGACGTCGACGATCGCCGGTTGGGGAAAAGTTGCTTCGATCTCCGGGTTCCTAGTGAGAGAGGATGATGGAGCGGCTTGGTGACGTTTATCATGTCCTTACGGAACTGTTGGTGGTGGTAGTTGGGTTGGGGAGGGGCCGGAGCTGTCCGCGGCGGCGAGGCGCAGCAGGCGGACGGCGGCGTATTCGCGCGCGAAGGGAGAGAAAGAGGGACGCAGTGGTCCGCCTTTATCTCCAACGCGCAGGGCGAGGCGGTGAGGGGAGCTCTCGCGTGGCACGGAGGACAGGGCACGCGGCCGAAGCGGCTGCCGGCGCGGCGTGCGGCGAGGCGGTGCGGGAGGAAGAGAGGAAGAGGAGATTGGCCACCGGCCCTGCTACGCATTTTTACAAAAACACCCTCCTGCTTTTCTTTAATTAAAAACGACCTTTACAATGCTCAGAAAATTCCAAGAAAAATTTGGGTTGTTAATAAAAACATTTCAAACAGTTTTCTTTTTAGGTCCAAGTTCAAATTCCCAATATTTTTCAGATTAAAAATTCATGTTTAAATTAAAAAGAAAAGCTTTCATTATTTCTTGTAGAAAATTTTACAAAATAAAATAATTTCGTATCAACTCCATAAATCTCTTATTTTTATGTTACACAACAGAAAATGTTAAACTCCAAAATTTCTTTTATAATTTGTCTTTTTAGGATCTTAATTTAACTTAGGTTAACGTTATTATTTTATGTGCATTTATTCACAAAATTCAATATTTTTCTCACATGCACATGATGACATGATGATGAATGCCATGCAATGCACTTTCAGTTGTTAGGGTTGTTACAGCCCTCCCCCTTATAGGAATCTCGTCCGAGATTCACGATTGAAGCGATTAGGCGATGGTTCTAAAGAAGTCGGGTTAATTGAATCGGAGAAACTTTGCTTGCTTCCCAGTAGCTTCAGCTTCGATATCAAATCTTGTGGAACTTGGGAGTTCGACGTCGAGTTACTCAATTCTTGGTGTCGAGCACTCCGATCGGCTGGTCGTAATACGTCAAATCGATCAGTAATCGTTCCACATTTGTCGTTGTCGGTATGTCTACCGGTGGTTTCGAACGCGTCTTCTTTTGAGATATGTGGAACACTTTGTGAATTCCCGATAAGTGGTGCTTGGTAACTTCCAACGATATGCAAATAATCCACCTCTTCTCGGAATTAGAAAGGGTCCGATATATCGTGGAGCTAACTTGCCTTTGATTCCATATCGTCTGGACATCTTTAATAGGAGATACTTTGAAGATAGACTTGATCTCCAGCCTTGGATACTAACTCTCAACGTCTTTTATCTCGTATAACCGATTTGTCGAGATTTAGCTCTCTTTAGGTTCTACTCGAATGAGACTTACTTGCTCTTCGGCATCCCTTACTAGATCTGGTACCAATATTATTCTCTCTCCATGTACCTTCCAAGTATAGAGATTGGAACGGTGATACTCCAAGCACTTTCTTGATAGCTGTTATTGTATGAGAATTCTGCTAACGGTAGGCATGTTTCCCAATCTTGGTGGTATGACAAAACACCAGCTCGAAGCATGTCTTCTAGGTATCCGTTGATTTTCTCTGTTTGTCGATCCGTTGGTTATTGTTCCTCCCGTCGCCTCAGCTGTCGAGACGCATGTCTTCTAGAAGCCCCGACCCGCCGGGTCCCAGGGTGTTCGGCTCCGCCATCCGGGGAGCAACGTACATTCGGCGCTTCCGTCCCCGACGACGGTCGCCAAGTACGCTGGGGAGTCGAACCCATTCCTGCGGCTAGAGGATTACCGCCTCGATTGTCAAGCGGGCGGCGCGAATGATGATCTCGCCATCCTTCGCAACTTGCCGTTGTACCTTGCCGACTCGACACGGACATGACTTGAGCACCTCCCCACGAACAAGATACACTCGTGGGCCGACCTGCGAGAGGTCTTCGTGGGCAACTTCCCGGCAACGTGTGCCCGCCCGGGCAATCCCTAGGAGTTGAAGAACCGTCGGCGGAAGCCGAATGAGCCGCTCCGGGATTTCATTCGGCGCTTCTCCCGAGCACCGCAACGAGCTGCCCCACGTCGTCGATGCGGACGTCGTGGGTGCGTTCCTTTCCGGAACAAATTGCGAGGTGCTCATCCACGAGCTAGGGCGTAGTTGCCCATGAACAGCTTGGGAGCTCCTCGACATCGCCACAAGCCACGCTTCGGGCAAGGAGGCACTTGGAGGCCTCCTCCATTGCGCCACCCCTAAGAAAGGGAAGGGCAAACGGACAAGTCACGGTCGAGCGATGGACCCATGGTGGCGGTGACCAAAAAGAAGGGCGCGAAGCAGCCCAACAAGGAGTTCCGAACCACTTCGAGAAGAGGTGGAACGGGCTATGCCCTAACCACGAGTTTCCCGTCAAGCATCCGATGAAGGACTGCTCGTTGATGAAGAAATTCGTCACACAGCGGTGGAGGAAGGGGCACCCATCGCCGGAGCGCGAATAAAACGCCGGTGTCGGAGGCGACGCCGGTGAAGAAGAAGGCGAGGGATACCCCCAAGCCGAGGGTGTCCGATGATCTTCACGAGCTCCGACGCTCGCACCGGCCCGACGCTCCGCCAAGATCGTGCGCCGCGACGTCTTCGCCGTGGAACCCGCAACCCCGGCCTTCCTCCGATGGTCGGAGTTGCCAATCACCTTTGACCGCACCGACAACCCCGCACGAGTTCCACGACCGGGTCGATACCCGCTCGTGGTCGACCCCATCGTCGCCAAGACACGCCTCACCAAGGTGCTCATGGACGGAGGCAGCGGCCTCAACATCCTCTACGCCGACGTCCTCGACGCCATGGGGATCGAGCGTTCGCGCATCCGCCCCAATGGATCGCCGTTCCACGGCGTGGTAACGGGGACACAGAGTTGTTCCCATCGGGCAAATCGACTTGCCCGTCACCAACGGGACTCCTTCGAACTTCCAAACGATGACCCTCACGTTCGAGGTGGTCGGATTCCGGGAATCTACCACGCCATCCTTGGGCGGCGGTGCTACGTGAAGTTCATGGTCGTCCCGAACTACGTCAACCTCGAAGCTCAACATGCCTACCGGCTGCGCTGTCGACAACTACGACCTCGCGTCCGCCACCCCGGTATCGACCACGGAACCGGCGGTGATCAAGGAGCAGGTCGTCGTGGATCCCCGGAGACAAGCCACAAGGCGGCCTCGTTCGAGCCGGCGGGGGCACCAAGGAGGTCGTCCTCGACCTTGCCGGCGTTGAGAAGAAGACGGTGCACATCGGCACCTCGCTCTCCCCCAAATAGGAAAGCGCGCTCGTCGACTTCCTTCGCGCGAACGCCGACGTCATCGCGTGGAAACCCTCGGACATGCCGGGACTATCGAGGGAAGTCGACGAGCACTCCTTGCACATCAGGTCGGGCTCCAAGTCGATGAAGCAACGCTTGCGCCGCTTCGACGAGGAGAAGCGCAAGGCAATCGGGGAGGAGATCGCGAAGCTGCTGGCTACTGGGGTTTATGAAGGAGGGTATCATCCGAGTGGGTAGCTAGTCCTGTTCTTGTACGTAAAAAGCATGGGAAATGGAGAATGTGTGTTGATTATACTAGCCTAAACCCTCTCGCTTTCTAGATGCGTACTCCGTGTACCGTCAAATCGCGCTCAACGAATCCAACCAACTCGCGACCTCCTTCATCACGCCGTTTGGCTCGTATCGTTATACTACGATGTCGTTCGGCCTCAAGAACGCTCGGTGCCACCTACCGTAGGTTCATAGAGAAGTGTTTTGACTATCTCATCGGCGATATAGCTGAAGCTTACGTGGACGACATCGTGGTCAAGTCCAAAAAGGCTGATCAGCTCTTCGTCGACCTCGAGTGTGTGTTCGCCAAGCTACGCGAGAACGGCGTCAAGCTCAACCCCGAGAAGTGTGTCTTCGGGGTCCCGAGAGGAATGCTCCTTGGCTTCATCGTTTCTGCGTGCGGAATTGTGGCGAATCCGGAGAAGATCTCTGCCGACGAGCGCATGGGTCCGATCCGGAACATCAAAGGGGTGCAACGACTCACGGGATGCCCGGCATCGCCGAGCCGCTTCATCTCGGGCCTCAAGGAGAGAGCCCTTCCGCTCTACAAGCTCCTAAAGAAATCCGAGCGCTTCGAGTGGATGCCGAAGCTCAAGCGGCGCTCGACGACGTGAAGCGCATTCTGACCAATCCTCCGGTCTTGACTCCACCATTGCCGGGCGAGCAACTCCTCCTCTACGTCGCGGCCACGACTCGGGGCATCAGCACCACCGTCGTAGTCGAACGCGAGAAAGAGAGACACGTGCTCAAAGTACAACATCCCGTCTACTACGTCGGCGAGGTGCTCTCCGACTCGAAAACAAGATACTTGCAGGTCCTCAATATCGTTTACGTCGTGATGGTCGCAAGACGCAAGCTACGCCACTACTTCGACGCGCACTCGATCATAGTGGTAAGTGTAACACCTAAATTGTCAAACTTTAGCAATAAAATAAAATTTTGCAAGCTGGGAAGTCCTTAGAAAAGACCTTGCGGTGATCTCTTGGCCTCACACCTTAGGAAGTGTGCTGGCATAATGGAGGTTTTAGTCACTCGAATAGTGATGGACTCACGGACTCGTGAGTAAAGTTGTGCAACCTCTCGCAGTGTGTAAAAACTGTTATTAACAGCCGTGTTCATGGTCACGAACGGCCCGGATCCTCACGAGAACTAGAGGGATGGTTTGGGTGGAGTAACCCTTAGGTAGCTACAAGTGGGGTAACTTGTAGTGAGGTTGGCTGCGTGATGGGGTAATCTGTAGTGTGGTTTCATCGTAAGTGGGGTAGCTTACAGTGGTAAACAGTGGGGTAACCTCGTTGGTTCTTTTATCACATAGTAAATAGGTTGTTTAATTAACTTGACTAGTATAGGTGCTTCTATACAGCTTGCATGTCATTTACTTCCCACACTTGCTGAGTACGACATGTACTCACTCTTGCTATTTTCTCGTTGCTATACACTATTGCTGCTCGTAAGCCGAGAGGAACTACATCGATGAAGACTACTTGGATGTTCGACCCACGCAAGAGAGTGGTTGTTCGGCCCACGCACATCCCTCGAGGACACTACTTGGATGTACCAGCTTGCCATGGTGGCTCACTCCAATGGACTACACGCCGGCTACTAACCCAACACTCTATCGTTTTCGCTTCAAGGGCTCGGCTACCACGACGCCCTCTCTACATTGGGACCAGGACAGCGTTGCGTGGAAGAGGCTACCAGTGGAGGGTATCGGTGATCCTCTATGATGTGGACTAGGGTCCCGATCTTCCGAAAGGTTCGGATAACTCTTGATTTGGCGAAGATGTGACACACGTCGATCCGGCTCCTGAACAACACGTTCGAACCCCGCAATCGCAGCACCACGTCCTCTATGGTTATCAACCGGCGTTGCACGGTTGACCTCGCCTGAAGGCTAATCCCTGCCTGCGAATCAAAAACACAAGCAAGAAGAAGAAAGAACGCAACCAAATTTGCCGATGTATGATTAATCTCACAAATTGGGGTCTCACAAACCGATGAACGGCGAAACTGTCTAAGCAGAATAATCTAAGCAAAACCCAAATGGCTGCTTATGAGGTCCCTAGGGTCTTCCATGTCCCCTGGACGCAGCCCTAAGTGGGCTCAACAAAATACACGGCCCAAAGGCCAAAAGACGGTGGTGCAACACCGGGACAGTTTCTAGACGTCTTAGTATTCTGGCAATTCCCGACGACTCGGGAAGAATTTGGATATGAGAGCAGCGCCAATGGAAAGGTTATAAAATTATCTTTCCATCCATATAAAGAACGTCCCGAACGGACATCATATGCGACCAGGGCGTTCGTTTTGGTGCAGGCTATTTCTGGACTCCGAAACAGAATCGAAGTCGACTTTGTTTGGGCCTCCAACTTGACATGGACGTTCTTGCTGGCCCTCCACGCCTCTAACCTCCTCCTTAACCATATTATCATTATCTCCATGGTTCCTAACAATAATTAACTCATTAGGTAGTAATATATTCTCAAATATAAATAAAGAGATCATTAGGAACATGCTCACCCGTAAATTCAATTGTCGTGCTCTAGTTTTTGTCCTTAAATTATGTATGTGTATTGGAGGAGTGTTGGTTATATCCGAGGGTGTGATGTCTTCATCACTCTACCGCCAGGCAACAGTACGACGGCATGCGCCACACCCTTCGTGAGCACCACGCCACTGCCGGAAGATCTACCTTCGATGCTAGGATTCGCGATGCTGCTCGTCAAGCTCTTCTTGTGCTACGCGTCGGGAGGGACCCCACTATGCGCAACTCCCAGTATGCTCACTTCCCCTACAGAGAGAGCTGCAATTTGGACACTAGAGTGATGCCCGCACCTGCAAGAGACACCAGTGATAGACTTCAGGAGCAAGTGCACCTCACTAGAGCTATGGACTTCATGCTGACCGAGGCTTTGGATGAGATTGAAGATCTGCACCGCCGCAACGAGGAGCAAGAGGAGAGGATCATGTCTCATGAGATGCTGAACTCCGATGATGAAGAGGAAGAGGAAGACCCCGAGGAGGCACCACCATCACCCACTCTGCCGCCTAGCTCCCTCCCCGCGGAGAGCTTCTTTGCTTGACAGCTGCGCCGCCCCCAGCACCTCCGGAGGAGTAGTTGTCTAGGAAGGTCATCATTTAGGTCCACAAGGATAGATCGAGTAGTTAATCGAGTTAGTTAAAGTTTATCGTCGAGAGTTAGTATTAGTCTTAGTACGTCCTCATGCTTAGTTGCTACAGTGTTTGGTGTGATGCTTGTAATTTAGATTTTTGCTTTAGTGTCGATGGGATATAAGGCCTGTCTTACAACCATCCGTTTATCAGATTTAATGAGTTAATAAAGGATTAGTTTGGGGGTTATATTCTCTCTTGAGCTCTTTTACCTGTATCCTTGTCATCTCTCGATATCATTGCACTCTTTGTTTATGCTCATTCCTAGCTATCTGTTTCTATCTTATGGAATATCTATGTTGCCCTTCGGATATGTCCAATTTCCTACAATTATGCTCACCTCCTGCTTAATTCTTGCTATCTTTTCTTTCCTTATAGTTAACTTGTTGTTCTATTGCTACCTCCACCATGCCCATGATTATCTTTACCATGATCATTTCCTTGTTCGCCGTGCAAGCATGACGTGATTTTTCATCCTGGTTGACTCAACGGATGGCGAGGCGCAACAACACCAATAACAACAACAACGACAACGATGGGGATGCACCACCAGCACCACCACCACCCACTCGGAGCAAGTCTTGGCCATGCAAGCTCGGATCCTTCGGACCATGCGGCAGAACATGATCCGGATGCAGCAGAACCAACAAAACTAGAATAATGTGGTGCCACCTCAGCCACCCAGGGACAAGTTGGGAGAATTTTAGAGAACCGGACCCGAGCCATTCTCGCAAGCTAAGGATCCTCTTGATGCTGATGAATGGCTGAAGACCATTGAGAAGAAGCTGCTAGTTGTTCGAGTGCAACGACAGGGAGAAAGTGTTGTATGCTTCACTCCACCTTGAGGGCCCAGCTGCTGAATGGTGGGAAGCATTTGTGAATGCTCATCGAGACCCGAGGAATATCACTTGGCAGGAGTTTGTGACCAGTTTCAAGGCTCATCATGTTGCTCGTGGTGTCATGAAAGTCAAGAAGAAGGAGTTCCAAGACTTGGTGCAAGGTTCCATGTCTGTCGGTGAGTATCCGCACCGCTTCACCCAGCTCTCACGCTATGCTCCAGGAGAAGTGGACATCGATGAGAAGAAGCAAGAGCACTTCCTTAAAGGACTGAATGAGGGTCTTGCTTATGCTTTGGAGTCTAGGGACTTTGTGAACTTCTAGTCCCTAGTGGATTGCGCACCGATTCTCGGAGAACATGAGGGGTAGAATGGATCGCAAGCGCAAGCTGGAGCGCCAGGCGCAACAGGAAAGGAACAACACCAAGCCTCGCTTTAGCTCTTCATATGCGGGACCCGTCTACCGTCCAATTCAACAGGGTGGACAGCAGAGTGGTCAGCAAAGGACCCAAGGTGCTGGACAAGGCTATGGTATTCCGCAACACCGGATGCAGCGTCCCAACAACAATCGGGCACCTCCAACTCGTAGAGGCCCAACAATGGACAGAACACCGGAGGCCGTGGACCCTGTTTCCGTTGTGGACAGATAGGACATTTTGCTGATAAGTGTCCTTAGAATCGCCCAACTTAGACCCCAGCTCAAGTCACCAATAATACTCCAAGCCGCAATGCTAATGCTGCACCTACTCCAGCCAAGCGGAACCACGTGCGTGCACGTGTCAACCACGTGGAGATTGAAGGTGCTCGGGAGGCTCCGGACGTCGTGATTGGTATGTTTTCTGTCTATGATCAAAATGCAGCTTGTCTTATTCGATACTCGGAGAATCCCATTCATTCATATTTGCTGTCTTCATTCTAAAACATAATCTACCCATGTCAATGCTTAAGAACCTTATGATAGTTACTTCCCCTGGGGAGAGATGCATGCTAGGCAAGTTTGTCGTAAGGTAAACCTTATCATAAGGGGGGTAGATTTCCTTGCAAACCTAGTCGTTCTCGAGTCAATGGGGATTGATGTCATCCTTGGAATGAGTTGGTTGGGAAAGCACAAAGGTCCGATTGATTGTGCTAAGAAGGTAGTGAGGTTGACAACTAGCTCAAGAGAAGAAGTAGAGTATGTTGTCGATGCACTAATCACTAGTAAAGGGGCAGTGAACAACATTGTGTTGAATAATTTGGAAGACACTTCAGCTCAGGATATCCGAGTAGTCTGCGAGTTTCCCGATGTCTTCCGAGAGGAGTTGATAGGTATGCCACCGGACCGTGACATTGAATTTATTATTGAATTAGTTCCTCGGTACAGCTCCTATTTTTAAGCGACCCTATCGGATGGATAGTGAACAATTAGCTGAACTTAAAACCCAATTGCAAGAACTCCTAGATAAGGGTTATATCCATCCTAGTGCATCACCATGGGGAGCCCCGATGATTTTTGTTGATAAGAAGGGAGGTGATGTTGACGCCGGTTTTTGACCAAGGGACCCATTGTCAGCGACTATAGGTAAAAAGGGGCCGGTGGGCGTAAGGCCGACGGCCGCTTGGGCGAGTAAAAGGCGCGTCTCTTCCGGGAATCGTGCGCGGACGCCAACAGTAAGAGCACAACATTGATGGGCCCGGCCCACGTTATAAAATTAGAAATAATACTTAGTTTTGGAAAAAGGATTCTAGTCGGTTAGGAAATCGGCCCGAGGAGGGTCCGAATAGGATTCTTTTGCCGAGTATAAATACATACTCGGATGTAACATGTAAACTCGATTCACATCCAATACAACTTTCGGCGCATCGCCAAACCCTAATTTTCTCGTCAAGTCTTTACTCGTTTTCGCGGGGATCTTCGGGGCTCCGTCGACGACACGTTGGCTTGACAAGGTAATTATGTTGTCTAATTCTCGGCGCATTGTTCGTAATTAGATGACTTAATTGCTAGTTATCCGGCGACCAGATCTGTTTTCGATCGGCGTAGTGAGTATCGGCCGGGATGAGTCAAGTTGACCTGGTCCGGCTCGTGGTGGAGGTAGTTTGACTTGTCCCGCCTCCCCGTCCAGCCTTTGCTCACGGTGCCGATTGGCTCGGATCCGGTCGTTCGAGTCACGTAGCCGCTATGAGAATTCTTTTACATCTTGGCCGATTCGATCGTGCGGATTCAGCTTGACGTGTCCCGTGTTTGCCTTTGCGATAGTTGACTTGTCCTAGGCGCATGCAGCCGATTGGCTAGGGTGTAGACTTACTTTCATAGTTAAGACGTTTATGATTGTGCTTGTCCTGAATCGGCCGGGCGTGCGCGTCGTTAGACCTGGTCTAGCCGCGTGCCATCGCTTGACTTGTCCTGTTGGAGCGATCGGTCGATTTGGGATCCGTGTGGTTGTATTCGTCTTACTCGTTCTTTCGGAGTGTTTAGCCGATTGCTTATCACGTTCATTAGCTGTTTTATGTTCAATTAGTACCAAATCTGTTAAAGCTGCTTTTCGGACCCGAGTTATTAGTACGATTTCATTGATCATCATTATACATTTAGATAGATCTAAATAATTCACTACTATAATCAATGGCAAAATTGGCTCGGATGCCTGATCGGCCGATTTATCGATCCGATTGATGATTAAACCATCCTCTTACTACCAAATTAATCACATCCCATTAATAATTACCTTGTTTACATTTTATCCGATAACGCATCCCTGCAAAGTCTTAATGATGTGATCGTTTATCGACGGAATCGGCTGCTAGCCACCGATCGCATGTTATAGCGTCGGTCGATTTCAGTATCGTTTGTATCGCAGTTCGTTTGCCTGGCATTTAATACATAAATGGATGGGCCGTGCTGCTCCAATCGATGGCCGATTTTGTCTATCTTACGCCAGAATCGGCCACGGCTGCACATCGGTCTATCTGGGCCGATGACCTGGAATTTTACACCTTTTATTGTCTTTGTTGGTTTGCAGGAAAACCATCCGCACGCACCAGCGCACACGAGAATCGGCGAGCCGAGCCGGTCCGTTGGGAGCACAGGACCCTGCATCAGCTGGGGTTTCGGTGGACTCTCCGGACAACGGTGTGTCGGCGACTTTTGACGTCAACACACTTTTTGGCACGCCCAGTGGGGACGTAAGCAACCAAGATCAAGATGTCGTACATGCAGAGCGATCGGGAGGACGGAACACCAATGGTCGATGCTCGAGAATCGGCCGATTTTTGTTCCAGTTCCTCTTAGGACGGATGGCAAAGGGCATGGAGAAGTTTCGATGACAACGAGGTTTCGGCCCGGGGGAAGATGACGACGTAACAAAAGCTGCAGCACTCAAGAATACCTGGTCGAAGCAATGAAAAAGTACTTTCAAGCCCCGAAAGTGACACGTGGCGTAGTAGCCACAAAAGGAGACATCCCTCGATTCTCGCATCCGGAAGAACTAGACCAAATCAAAGCCCGTAGACCGCCGGATGCCAACCAACTCGGTGATATGGTCAACTCGTCCGTTCATCAGGCCCTAATCAATCAATCGGCGTGTTGACCAACACCATCGGAAATTTGATCAAGGACACGGTTGATGGCAGATCATTTCATCGAAGGATATTCTGGACCTGCATACACTCAGCCTGTTGGCACTCCTGTACGACCGATTCAGGGATTCGGCATCCGGAATACTACACCGCCAACAGGGTTTCAGCCCATGTATGGCATGCCACCCAACCTATGGCCTGGCAAGGACAATGCAAATGCAAGTACCAAGTGCAACCCAGCCAAGCAAAGAGGATAACAGTGATCCCAAGAAGTCGGTAACGGAAGAGGGCAACAGGCAAGATGTACAACAGCCGGCTTCGAGTTGGGGGCACCAACCAATGTGGCAGCGGTCCCGCAGATGGCACAACAGCCCAATTTCTTCTACGTACCAAATACCGGCCCGAGTAGAATTGAGAACTCACCCACTATAGTACGGCCGATATCTCGGTATTCCACACTCGACCGCATCAGCTGGGGGACAGGATTCATGATCGGACGGCCGATCCAATCGGCCATGAATTATGGAATCGCTCCGCAGTACATCGTTCCCGCCATCGGCACCGGGATTTCGGAAACGGCCGCTTGTTACACCCGATCGGGGGCAGCCCAACACAGCTTATATGACGGGGACCGGATCGGCGGCTGTTGAACCCAATGATATAAATAGCCTCATGGCTAAGATCGCCGATATGATGAAAGATCGGCTTCGATTTGAAGCCTAAGGAGAAAAGTGTATTGTATCGGCGACCTTACCCCGATCGGATGGATTCCGTGGCTTTACCCAACAAGTATAAAATTCCTGAGTTTTCCAAGTTTTCTGGGCAAGATAACACCTCAACTATGGAGCACATCAGTCGGTATGACGCACAACTTGGTGAGGCGTCTACTCAGGAGGCTTTGCGGGTTCGGCTATTCCCACTCGTCATTGTCCGGATCGGCCTTTTCATGGTTTGCTTCGCTTTCACCTGGTTCTATTCAGAGTTGGGCCGATCTCGGAGAAAAGGTTTCACTCGTACTTCTTCACGGGAATTACCGAGCTTAGTTTGTCCGATTTAATGGCAGTGAAACGAAAACTGGGAATCAGTGGCTGATTATATACAAAGGTTCAGGACTCGAGGGGACGATGCTACAATCCGAACCTCGACAGAGCAGCAGCTTGGCCGAGATCGCTTATGCGGGGCTATTCTCCAACATCAAAGAAAAGTTTACCCCACATGAGTTTGATGGGCTGGCACAGCTAACACGTAGGGCGGTTGGCCAGGAAGAAAATCTCCAGCTCACCAGGAATCGGCGGTATCGGGTAGCTTATGCTGATTTCGACGAGTGAAGATGATGAAGAGGGAATTAATGCAGTTGAGTGGACTAATAATAAACGGCCGATATTTTCTCCGCATGTCAATCCTAAGGAGAGAAAATATGATTTTGATTTATCTAAGGCCGACGAGATATTTGATCAGCCTGCTGGGAAAAGAAAATTCAACTTTCACCTCATCACAAAATTCCTACGCCGGAGGAATTGAAGAAAATGGCTAAGTGGTGCAAGTGGCATGGAAATTCACATCATAACACCGTTGATTATTATGCTATGAGAGATGAGATCCGGAAGGCGATTGACGAGTGGGATATTGCGAGCAGCCGATGTGAAGAAGAAGATGAAAGTTGATGGGCACCCTTTCCCCGCTAATACAATGTACATCAATACCATCGGTGGTGGATCAACCGGTTTCGTACGCCGATATGAGAGGAAGAGGGAGAGGGAAGGAGATCAAGTGGCACGTGAACAGGAATCTATCGATCAAAGTCAGCAAGTACGAGCAAAGCGTGATCCGCCGATGTTGGCATCTCTTAAGGTCACGCGGAAAGAAACACGTGACCGCGGGAGAGCCAAGGGTTTAAGTCACTTGCACTATTTAACCAAATAATCCACATCCAAGACAAGTACTAGATATGTATTATAAGGTGGGTCATGAATATCCGCAAGCTGGACGGATAACCCGTTGTAGCATTTCACCCGAGAGTATTCAAGGGTATCGTATTTATATTTTCCCAAAGGAAGACATGGTTGATAAGAGTACTTATGTTCATGGTGTTACAAAAGAATGATGAAGTATTCACATTCCAATGCAGAGGGTTAGGAGCAATAAGTTGAGGATAGTGTGACACACACCAAGGCGATGTATTCTCTTATAAAAGGGATAGAGGCGATCCTAGATAAAGCTAAACTAGACTAGCAGCATCACTACTCCTAATGATACAACATTCATATGAGTGCGCAGCTTCTACCTAACATCCAAGATCATGCAAGCGCAAGCAAGCGTCTAATGCCTAGGCATCATCGGGAGATCCGTCTTACGCGAGGTCCGCCTCGCGACTCCGGCTTTTTAGACTCCTATGCCATGCCCGAACGTGGAGGATTACTTTGGATGACAAGGCTGTCACTTCTTGTCACCTACCTCTACAAACCGTGGGACACGAAGCACATTCAACGGTGGGTAGATAACCCCAAAGACCGTGCCGGCGTCACTAACCACAACTCTAGATCCCTCGAGGCACCGACATGGTGGTAAATCTAGAGCACCCTTGCGGACGATGAACCCGAAGCCTATTCATAAGAACACTAGCCTAACTAGCATACGCTAGACGAAAGGATCAAAGCTAGCACTAAGTCATGCAGATGCTTGTCGCTCAAGAATGAGCGACGAACGGCAATTAATCAAGTAAGATCAGGAGTAATCGGTGATCAAGTATGAACGAACGAAGAACATTCGATATGAGTTCATCTTCTATTAATGAAGAACGAAGAACGAACGACGAACTTATATGAACGAACGATGAACGATCAAACAAGATCATGATTACTCTATAAAGCTCATGACAAGGATATGAACGAAAGTATTCCATATATAAAAGATCAAGTCTCATAAAGAGAGGATACAAGAGCTATACCCAATTTTCCACAAGACTTTGGGAGCAATGAGGCAGCCCACTACTAAGCCTAGCACTACCTAGAAAGCCTCTAAACTTCTAGTGTGAGGAGAGAATGATCCTTGTGTTGTTGTGTGTGTTAAGGAGGGGGGTACCCCTCCTTATATAGGCTTGAAAGGTCGGCTCCCGGAGGCGGTTTCGTAGGTCGGTGGCATTTAATGCGCGTGGAACCGACCTCCGGAGGCGGTGGGCAAACCGCCGAGAGAAAGTGGGCCGTGGGGCCACCATGATCGGCTCGGCCGAACCGCCTTGTTGGTTCGGCCGAACCGCCACCGGCCCTCTCCGGGCCGGGCTTTGCGGTTGGCTCCCCCACCGGATGTTGGTCTTTGATCCAGTGCGTGAGGCCTTATTTGTGTTGGATTTCGTGGTCGTTGGCCTTTTATCTTGGAGTTGATTCCCGCGGCGAAGTGGAAGTTTTGTAAAAGTGTTGATTTGTCGCCTCGGGCCCGGAATTCATCATTTTCCACCTGCACACTAAAAATCTAGAGGTACA
This sequence comes from Chloris gayana, assembly GCA_031894775.1. Taxonomy (NCBI): domain Eukaryota; kingdom Viridiplantae; phylum Streptophyta; class Magnoliopsida; order Poales; family Poaceae; genus Chloris; species Chloris gayana. The sequence continues at coordinate 92,136 of JAUNZO010000136.1, read as the reverse complement.
CGTGGAACTAGGTTATTTCTAAGTAAAATGCATGCAAGACATGCCTAGTCCTTCTCATTTATTTGACTAATTGACTGGTCGAAATTGGTCCGTAACGACCGTCAACAAGCCCCCAAGCTTACCCCTTGCTCGTCCCGAGCAAGTAGTAGAACTTTAGGTTGTTGATCAGGAGTTGCTACAATGCCTACTTCTCAAAGGTACCAAGTGTATAACAAAGATACTCATCCTTGAGTTGAATAAGTTGGCAATGGTGACTCACCCTTCCCCTTAGTCCTCATGGGGCTTTGTGCTTTTCACTTTACCTTGGGCGGTTGAGAGAGAGAACGGTGTATAGAGCATTTATTTTCTCTTCCCTTGTCTTGCTTTTTATTCTCCGGACGTTTTCAAAAAATATTTTTTTTTTTTTTTCAAGTAAAACCACGTTCCACAAGTGATGCTCTCGAATCGCTCTAATGGTGTTTATATTCCTCACCAAGGCATGTGTATTGCCTCATCCTACATCTAATAGGCTTTTGTGGAGCTCAAGGTAGGGTATGAAATGAGGCATACTTGCATTCATATTTTTGCGAAACCAAAAGAGTGGATCCATGGAGATAGCAAGTCATACAATCGTAGATCAAGATGTGCAAGTGTGAAGATGATGGTGGTGGTGTATTTGACTACTCCTCTTTTTGTTTCACCTCTTTTTATTTTGGATTTTGGGCATGGCTATCTTTTCTTCTTTCTTTTTCCATGCTCGAAATGAGAGCAGCATCTTTTTCTTGCTCATCTTTTGTGAGCCTTATTTTCTTTTTCTTTTGCATAGCCATGCCTTCTTTTGATATTTTAAGAGAGGTGATAAAATGTGAGGAGTGTCTTTATTTTGGGTGGATGGCATGACATGTTGCTAACTTCCGTGTAGAAGTGTAGCATATGAGGTGGAGTGTGTACGTGATCTTGATCATGAGAGTATGAAAAGCATCTCACTAGGGTCACACAATTTTGATAAAGCTCAATGAAGTAACAAGTAGCAAATGAGTAAGGTTTTCAAGGGAAATTTGCATATGGCTTTGGTAGGAATTTATCATCACTTGGGAACTTATAGATTTTGCAATTTTTGGGAACAGAATTCCGGAGATTTTAAGCTCAACTTAGGACAAGATCATAGCAGCTCTTTTTACCATATCATCATCTCACAACAACTTAGGTGCAGCTCAAGCATGTGCAGCCCACAAGTTTCAGGTTCTAAGCAAGTTTTGCTAGCCACCAAACTCAAAACTAGGAGAGTTCTAAATTATAGACTAGGCACATGAGAGAAATAAAACAGAGCAACTATTCATCATCTCAACATAGAAAGACTAGCAACATACTTGCAGCGTATAAAAGGGAACTAAGCTACTTCTTTTTGTTCTTTTTAGTTTTATCATTTTTATTTTGTTTTTCATATGAGAGGCAAGAACAAGCAAAAACAAGAGACAATAAAGGATACAAGTTGCGATACATGATACCTTAGCGGGGGTGCTGCCCCCCCAAGCTTGTTCTTGCTCATGGGTTTGGTGGAATGAACCCCATGTGACGGAAGTAAGCCAAAAGATCGGCTCGTTGTTGCTCCGTCATGTTGGTGAGGGCGGTGAGCTGGGTGTCGGTGCGCTCTTGCCATTGATGAGTTTGCAAGATGTGTTGGTTGAGCGCATACTCGGTGTCTTCCGCCGTGGTTTGGAGTCTTCCCATTTGTGAGGAGAGGTTGTTCATCTCCTGCACAAAGTTGTAGCCTTGGGCTGATCCGGAGTCGGTGGAGTGTTCCTCCCATTGTTGTTGTGGAGAAAACAGCCCCGGGCCATATCCCGGAGTTTGCCACGCCGATCCCCGGCCATGTGAGGTGGCGGGGCTGGGTACCCACCGGGAGAAAACCCGGGGTGGCTGTACTCCCGGCTCGCCATGAGTCGTGGGGTGCGGTGTGGGCATCTCGGAGGTAGATGGTTGTTCTGATCCGTGCGCCCCTGCGAGAAGATACACTCCTGCGAGACCGCTGCGCTTCTTGGAGCTCAATGGTTAGATTTTTGAGAGTATACAAACGAAGGTCCGGGTTAGGTAACCGAAACTCGTTTGCATATCCCACAAAATAATATATGAGGGAATCGTTCGGACCATTCTTAAGAGAGTGACCTTGAATAAGATAATCTTTATTTATAAGAGAGCGAGGTGTAGCAAGGTATTCAACATTAGCATCATGTAAAGCTCCCACCCGCATGGCAATTCGTGTCACTAGAGAGGTACATTCAATTGGTCCTATCGTCCCAAGATTTTCTATCCATTGGCAAATCATGGCTTTCACGGGAGCAATCTTAATCTTATCGACCGCAGCAAAAAGAATTTTTAGCTCATCCTCACAAGCACACTCCGAATATCACTCCTTGGAAAAAGAGTGATAGCAATCCACATGTGCATAAAACGCAAGGTAGGATGATGGATGTGATTAGTTCTAGGTCGCACGCAACTAGGAAGACCCGTAATCCTTTCCCAAAAAGCATGCTTTGAAAACCGAGGAAGGGCACCATCCAAGTCGGTATTGCAGCGAGTATTAAAGCCAAGAAGAGTGCTAAGTTCTTTCCAAGTCAAACGGTAGGATTCACGGAAAAACCGAAAAGAAATTCCTTCATCTACCGTTTGTAGGGTGCATAAAAACTGAAGTGTAAGCAAGCGGGAACCCGGCTCATTTACACTAGCAAAATCTGTCCACCCTAAGGCTTTAAATACTTGAGCAAATTCAGCATCCATACCTATTTTGTGCAGCAGCTCCGTGTCAAATGCTCGCGTAGGAGCAAAGAGACGGTGTTGGAGAAGCGTGTAGGTGCGCGTCTCGTGCTCGCCCACTAAGTCGAGGTCGGTGTCGGTGAGGAGACGATGCTCGATGTTGCCCTCTTGCCCTTCTTCCTCGACTTGTGGTGGTGAACTTGGCGGTGACTCGACTACGGGGCGTGCGCGGGTGCTTCGACGTAAAGAGCTTGAACTTGAGCGTGAGCTCAAGGACCTCTTGATTGACCCGAACAGCTTCTTGGCACCGGTCATGGCTGCACACAAAGAGAGCAAGAATGCAAGAACAAAAATTCCGAACGGGTCATGTGAGGGAAAAAATCAAATTAGCGACACCGTCGGTTGTTCATGTGAGCAAGAAATCGCAACTCGAGAAAACCAAACAAAAACAAATCAAACCAAAAACTAGACAAGCACACCAAGAGCAAAAGATTTATGCAGAACTTTTAGGCAATGAGCAAGTGAGGACAATGGAAAACTTGAGAGTAATGAGAATGAAGTGAGTGAGGAGTGGAAATGATAGTGTGAGAGGGGAGAGAGCTCGGCCAGGCCACCTCTACTTATAGCTCACGAAGTAGCCGTTTTTGAGCGTTAGGAGGGGCATATGACCGTTGGGAAAAAGGACAGACCGAGCAACTGGTCATGGCAGTTCGGCCGAACCAAGGAGGTGGGTTCGGCCGACCTGCTGTGGGTCCCTTTTGCTCCCCCTTTTGGCCCATAGCTCCCAACGGCCAAATGATCATTGACCATGGTTGCTACGTCCAGATATTCCTCGAAATTTTTGCTCAAGAAATCCAAAGAAAGTTGCCTCAAATTCAGCTTTATTCGAAAAATCAAATCTCGAGAAAAAGTGTTGGAGAAAATTCCAACATGCAAAAATTGTTTTTGGATTTTGTATAAGGATACAAGGGTTGTCCAAAAGTTTCAAACAAAGTAGGAAAATTTGGACGTAAAAGGATTTTGGTTTTCAAATTTTCTATGCATGGCGAGTGAGAAAAAAAAAAATCAAATATGCTGGCGGAAAATCCAAATAAATGAAATGAAAATTATCTTGTGATAAAATAGAATATGCAGGGAGATGCATGTGGTGGAAAACAAAAATCAAAAGAAATCGAAAGATAATACCGATTTATCCTGTCGACCAGGGCTTTGCCATTTTAAGTCCGCGAGCGAGGACTTCTCCATTTCTTTTCATCCTTGTGGTGCAGGCCCTTTCCCCGGAGAAGAGGATGAAGATGGCTGCACCTTCTTCACTTGCCACACTTGTTTGGTCTTTGTTGATGTAGGTGGCTTTGTGTCTTGAAGGACCGGCTTCTTGGCCCATAATCCCGGCCTTGCTGTTGCAGGCTTCTTGGGTTGGTACCATGACGGATTCTCAATTTTGTCAAGTTGCTTCCAAAAGGCGACGAGACTATCCGTCTTTCTTGGCGTCACTTCAACTTCACGGATGTTTGAGGGATTTGGCCCATACTTGATCTTGATCATTGAGCATTGTTCTTTTCTTGGTTGGAACTCAAACTTTTCCTCCTTCCCATTGATGTGGAATCGGATTTCTCCATTCCCAACATCAATTTGGGCGTTGCGGTGCTGAGGAAGGGACGTCCCAAAATGAGGGGCGTGTTCTTGTCGATATCCATCTCAAGCACCACAAAGTCCACCGGTATGAAGTTGCCTCGAATTTTACTCGGCACGTCTTCGGCTATTCCCGCGGGGTAGCGGACCGAAGAGTCCGCCAATTGCAACCTCATTGGTGTAGGAGTCAAGGTTGTGTAGCTCAAACGATCAAAGACTTCTTTGGGCATCACGCCGACGCTTGCCCCAAGATCACATAAGGCCTGGTCGAAGTGGTGTGCCCCAATGGAACATGATATTGTGGGGCAGCCAGGGTCCTTCTTCTTTTCGGAAGCCGATTGAGTATAGCTGCGCTACACTCCTCTCGTGAGCTTGACCATTTCCTCGTTGGGTAGTGGCCTCTTGTTGTTGAGGATGTCTTTAAGGTAGCGTGCATATGTGGGCACCTGCACCATGTCCAACAATGGCACGTTGACATGAATCCTTCGGATGGTCTCGACGAATCGAGCAAATTGTTCATCCTCCTTTGGCTTCCTCGTTTCGTGAGGGAATGGCAAAAAGCTTGTGTCTTGAAATTCAATTCCATTCTTCCCTTCACTTGGCTTCGGTTCTTCTTCTTTTTCTTTGGTAATAGAAGGGCTTTCCTCCTCCAGGTCGTTCCTGTTCTTCTTTGCTGCATGGTTAGGATATGGCGGATCCCGAGTGGATTTTCCTCCCTCGTGGTAACCGCATTAACATTTTCCAAAGAAGACTCGGGTTGCCCCGGATCTTCCCTAATTAGAACCAGGAATAAGAGCAGCTAGTCGAGCAACTTGGGTTTCAATCATTTTATTAAAGCTCAGCTGATTTTTGAAAGCAGAGGAGAAACCTTCTATTTGTGCAGCTTATGTTTTCTAAGACTTTATCATTGGCAGCAAGCTTTTTGTTGATAGATTCGTTAATTTTAGCTTGGCCATAAACCAAATCTTTCAAGGAAGGTTGATTATTGTTAAAGCTAGAAAAATTGTTACCTCCTTGATATGATGGTCGGTTTTGGTTGTACCCTTGTCCTCCGTTTGGACGATACCCGTTGTTGTTGTTCATGTAGAACACCTCTTCATGGGTATGGGGGCAATCCTTCCCCATATGGCCGGTGTTCCCGCACTCCTCACACGTCATGTGTGAGTCCAATGCATGAACACCACCATTTGCGTTGTGTTCGTCCAAGCGTTTTATGAGGAGGTCAACCTTGGCGGACAAGCATGTCCACCTCCTTGACAGGGTGTACGCCTCTTGCGCGTGTTTGGAGTCGATCATCGCTCCACCCTTGATTGGAGACCATCTTCTCTATGAGTTCTTTTGCTTGGGCAATAGTTTTGGAGAAGAAGGCTCCTCCAGAGCAGGCATCCATATGTCCACGGGTTGTTGGTGTCAACCCGTTGTAGAAGTGTTGAAGAATGAGCCATTCCTCCATCCCATGGTGAGGGCAGGCCGAATGTATTCTTGAAGCCTTTCCCATGCCTCGGGCATGGATTCGTTTGTCGCTTGTTGGAAACTTGCAATTCTTCCACGAAGGGCATTGGTTTTGCCCATCGGGAAAAACTTGGCGAGGAACGCCGTGGAACATTTGTTCCAAGTGTCAATGCTTGCACGATTGGCATAAAACCACTGTTTCGCCTTCCCAAGGAGGGATAGGGGAAACAGAGCGGAGTTTGATAGCATCTTGGTTGGCTCCGGCCGTGGCCGATGTGTTGCATATTTCCAGGAACTGTTGGAGATGAGAGTTGGCGTCCTCGGAGGCCTTTCCACAAAAGGGAATGGCTTGCACCATAGTGATGAGGCTGGACTTGATGTCAAGTCCTGCAGCACCGGCGTCGACGTTGGGCCCAATGGGCACATTGGCGACGGAGGGCGCAGAGTAGTCACGAAGGGTCCTTTCAGCCATGAGTGTTGAGGTTGATGGTGCGGAAGATGCGGGCTCGCTTGTCGTGGGTTCTTGAGGAGAGACAACGACGCGAGGTCGAGTCTTTCTCGCAAGAGCCTCGGGATTATCAACGAAGTTTTCCGGCAAGTCGAATCCACGCATGCACTATCCTCGTTTTCACCTTTGAGAGAAAACAGATCAAGGTTAGCTCTGCAAGGGCAATGATTAAATCATCATCAAGTGTAATCATGAACATTCATTGTATTCTTATTAACCAATGTCTTCCCTAGCAACGGCGCCAGAAATGCTTGTTGGCATCTCTTAAGGTCACGCGGAAAGAAACACGTGACCGCGGGAGAGCCAAGGGTTTAAGTCACTTGCACTATTTAACCAAATAATCCACATCCAAGTACAAGTACTAGATATGTATTATAAGGTGGGTCATGAATATCCGCAGCTGGACGGATAACCCGTTGTAGCATTTCACCCGAGAGTATTCAAGGGTATCGTATTTATATTTTCCCAAAGGAAGACATGGTTGATAAGAGTACTTATGTTCATGGTGTTACAAAAGAATGATGAAGTATTCACATTCCAATGCAGGGGTTAGGAGCAATAAGTTGAGGATAGTGTGACACACACCAAGGCGATGTATTCTCTTATAAAAGGGATAGAGGCGATCCTAGATAAAGCTAAACTAGACTAGCGGACCACTACTCCTAATGATACAACATTCATATGAGTGCGCAGCTTCTACCTAACATCCAAGATCATGCAAGCGCAAGCAAGCGTCTAATGCCTAGGCATCATCGGGAGATCCGTCTTACGCGAGGTCCGCCTCGCGACTCCGGCTTTTAGACTCCTATGCCATGCCCGAACGTGGAGGATTACTTTGGATGACAAGGCTGTCACTTCTTGTCACCTACCTCTACAAACCGTGGGACACGAAGCACATTCAACGGTGGGTAGATAACCCCGAAGACCGTGCCGGCGTCACTAACCACAACTCTAGATCCCTCGAGGCACCGACATGGTGGTAAATCTAGAGCACCCTTGCGGGACGATGAACCCGAAGCCTATTCATAAGAACACTAGCCTAACTAGCATACGCTAGACGAAAGGATCAAAGCTAGCACTAAGTCATGTAGAGCGTTCGTCGCTCAAGAATGAGCGACGAACGGCAATTAATCAAGTAAGATCAGGAGTAATCGGTGATCAAGTATGAACGAACGAAGAACATTCGATATGAGTTCATCTTCTATTAATGAAGAACGAAGAACGAACGACGAACTTATATGAACGAACGAGGAACGATCAAACAAGATCATGATTACTCTATAAAGCTCATGACAAGGATATGAACGAAAGTATTCCATATATAAAAGATCAAGTCTCATAAAGAGAGGATACAAGAGCTATACCCAATTTTCCACAAGACTTTGGGAGCAATGAGGCAGCCCACTACTAAGCCTAGCACTACCTAGAAAGCCTCTAAACTTCTAGTGTGAGGAGAGAATGATCCTTGTGTTGTTGTGTGTGTTAAGGAGGGGGGTACCCCTCCTTATATAGGCTTGAAAGGTCGGCTCCTGGAGGCGGTTTCGTAGGTCGGTGGCATTTAATGCGCGTGGAACCGACCTCCGCAGGCGGTGGGCAAACCGCCGAGAAAAGTGGGCCGGGGGGCCACCATGTCGGTTCGGCCGAACCGCCTTGTTGGTTCGGCCGAACCGCCACCGGCCCCTCCCGGGCTGGGCTTTGGCGGTTGGCTCCCCCACCGGATGTTGGTCTTTGATCCAGGTGCGTGAGGCCTTATTTGTGTTGGATTTCGTGGTCGTTGGCCTTTTATCTTGGAGTTGATTCCCGCGGCGAAGTGGAAGTTTTGTAAAAGTGTTGATTTGTCGCCTCGGGGCCCGGAATTCATCATTTTCCACCTGCACACTAAAAATCTAGAGGTACACGTGGAACTAGGTTATTTCTAAGTAAAATGCATGCAAGACATGCCTAGTCCTTCTCATTTACTTGACTAATTGACTGGTCGAAATTGGTCCGTAACGACCGTCAACAGCCGAGAAGATTTTGACCCACACTCGGGATTGTCCTTTCTTTCGATGCTGCTGGGACCGAAACATGAAGCTTCCATCTATCGAGAACTGTCCGGAGTGCACTCGGCCGGGGAAAGTATCGTGACGTCGGGTCGTCAAGTCGCCAGGGACGGCCAATTGGTCGCAACTATGAATCTCGACAATCGGCCCCCGGAAGAGCAATCGACTACGATCATGGATATGATGAACGAAGATACGTAGTGCCAAAGAGAACCTCTGTTCACGATCGATCGGGGCCAATCAATGATGAAGAAGAGTTCGATTACCAATACCATGAAGATTCGAGAGGTGATCAAACGGAGAACGAAGGTCGGTGGTGCCCGGTGGTTTGCTCAGCAAAACCCAAAAGAGGAGGCTTCAAAGAATGCGTTGTCGGGAAATCAAGGGTGGACGGCATTACAGAGATGACCAAGATGATGAACCCAAGCCCAAGAAGCAATGGAGGCCGAAAGTACAGTCTCGGGTGGTACGGGCTGGAGCCGCGGTGAATATGATGTCACTAATGCCCAGGATTGTCGGATCGGCCGATGAAAATTCGGCCGAAGAAGAACCAGTTGGGGAGATTTCGGGGTTTCGGTGGACTCTCCGGACAACGGTGTGTCGGCGACTTTTGACGTCAACACACTTTTTGACTCGTGGACGCCGGAATCAGCGGTATTTGATAAGCCGGTCAACTCGGATCATTTGCATCTCAAGGCTTTATACATTAGCGGCTACGTCAATGGGTCGCCGATGAGGAAAATGTTGGTCGACGGAGGAGCGGCGGTCAACGTCATGCCGATTACTACATACCGCAAGCTCGGGAAAACGCCGAAGAAATGATGAGGGCTAATCCGACGCTCAAGGATTACAGCGGGAGAAGCCAAGATGTGCGTGGGGCCGCAATAATGGAGATCACTCGTGGGCAGCAAAACCATACCCACCACTTTTTTCATCATTGACGGGAAAGGTGCATACACAACTTTGTTAGGAAGAGACCGGATTCATGCCAATTGTTGCATCCCCTCAACCATGCACCAGTGTTTGATTCAATGGGTCGGCAACAAGGTCGAAATCGTGCGGGCCGATAAGTCCGTAACCATTGCAACCGCCGATTTCGAGTTTGCTCGGTCTAGAGAGCTTGCCTTGTTTATCGGGCACGTATTGGGATGCGGAGGCCATAAACATCACGGATGATGGAGTTATTGTGACCGGGGGTCGGTACCCCCGACTGCTCCGATGGGCCCCACAGGAGAATTGACGGACAATCGGCCGATCAATATACACACCGAAGACATGGTGAGTCGGCCGATTGATGAACCAGAAGACGGGAAATTAGGCCACGGTTTTGTGTCGGCCGATGAATTAGAAGAAGTGGATATAGGGGATGGAGACAAGCCTCGGCCGACATATATTAGCAAGAAATTGTGTAAAGAAGTAAGAGATGAATTGGTGGCCTTATTGGAAGAATTTAAGGATTGTTTTGCTTGGGATTATAGCGAGATGCCTGGACTCAGCCGATCGATTGTTGAACATCGGTTGCCCACTAAACCCGGATATCGACCATATAAGCGTGGGGCTCGGAAGATTGACCCTAGGTATTATGAAGCCGTCAAAGAAGAGATTATCGGATTGTATGAAGCCGGCTTCATCAGTGCCATGCCGATATGCGGAGTGGGTTTCTAGTATTGTGCCGGTGGAGAAGAAAAATGGAAAGATGCGGGTCTGCATTGACTTCAGGAATTTGAATAAGGCAACTCCGAAAGATGAGTATCCAATGCCAAACGCCGATTTGTTGGTTGATGCAGCCGCCGGCAACAAGATTTTGAGCTTTATGGATGGAAATGCTGGGTATAATCAGATTTTTATGGCCGAGGAAGATATATCGAAACGGCATTCGGATGCCCCGGAGCGTTGGGACTATATGAGTGGGTTGTCATGACCTTCGGACTAAAAAATGCTGGTGCTACATATCGGAGGGCCATGAATTTTATATATCACGATTTGATCGGCCGATTGGTGGAAATTTATATTGATGATGTCATGGTGAAATCAAGATCGATTGGAAGTCATGTGGCTGATCTCAGTGGAAGTGTTGAAGAGAACAAGACAATACGGATCGAAGATGAACCCGCTCAAGTGTGCGTTTGGTGTCTCAACTGGACAATTTCTCGGGGTTTATTGTGCATGAAAAGGGAATTGAAGTCGGCCCTAAGAGTATTGATTCTATCGAAAGTTGGAACCGCCGACGAACAAGACGAAGCTCCAGTCCCCGATCGGCAAGATTAATTTTATTAGGCGATTTATCTCAAACTTGTCCGCCGACTTGATGTGTTTACGCCATTATTGAAGCTCAAGGCCAGTCAAGAGTTTCGGTGGGAGCCGATCCATCAAAAGGCTTTAGAAGATATCAAGAAATATTTGGTGTCCCCACCAGCTGATGGTTCCGCCAAAGTCGTGCACACCCTTTAAGTTATATTTATCGGCCGATGATAGGTGCATCGGCTCAAGCATTGACTCAAGAGCAGGAGGGAAAAGAGCGGGTCATATTTTATCTCAGCCGCAAACCGATTGATGCAGAAACACGGTATCCGTAAGTGGAAAGGTTATGTCTCTGTCTCGTATTTTTCATGCACGAAATTAAGGCATTATTTGTTGGCCGAAGAATGTACCGTCGTTTGCCAGGCCGATGTCGTAAAGTATATGCTATCGGCTCCGGTCCCCAAAGGCCGGTTGGGCAAATGGATGTTGGCAATTGCGGAGTTTGATTTAGGCTATGAATCGGCCAAAGCAGTGAAAGCACAAGTATTGGCTGATTTAGTGGTGCAACACGGTGAACACTCGCCGGATATGTTGAACCAGTGCCATGGACGGTGTTCTTTGATGGTTCGATTTGCAAAGAAGGAAGTGGAATCGGCTTGGTTGTTGTGTCGCCTCGGGGGCAGTACGTGGATACTCTATTACAGTGGAGGCGTACACCAACAACCAAGTCGAATACGAGGCAAGTATTGAAAGGATTGGAATTACTCATCGATGCCGGGGCTGATTTTGTGGAAATTTTCGGAGATTCCTTGTTGGTTGTGAGTCACCGGCCGATGAGTATGAGTGTAAAGATGAAATATTGTTGCAATATCATAGAAAGTGCCGGTTAATGAAAAGGTTCAAGTGTGTTAAAGTCAGCCATATACCAAGAGAGCAGAATTTTGAAGCAAATAACTTGGCTCACCTAGCATCCGGATATCGGCTCGCCGAAAACAGCCTTAGAGATAGCTGATATTGAAGAAGCCGATTGGCGTACGGAAATTCGAAAATTTTTGAGCAATCCATCCCAACCTACAGATAAGAAGATAAGATATAAAGCTTTGAAGTATGTTCTGTTGGATGATCGACTATTTTTCAAGACAATTGATGGGGTGCTTCTCAAGTGTATTGATGACACCGAGGCAAAAGTGGTAATGAGCGAAGTACATGATGGGATTTGCGGAACGCATCAATCGGCCCATAAGATGAAGTGGCTGCTAAGGCGAGCTGGTTATTACCGGCCGACAATGTTGGCCGATTGTTTCAAATATTACAAGAGTTGCCAAGACTCGCCGTAAATTCGGGCCTATACAGAGGGCGCCCGCATCGGCTATGAATCCAAGAATCAAACCTTGGCCGTTCAGTAGGTTGGGCCATGGATATGATCGGCCGGATAAATCCAGCATCGAGCAAAGGGCATCAGTACATATTGGTAGCTACAGATTACTTCACAAAATGGGTTGAAGCAGCGCCCTATCGTAAAGTTTCGACGGCCGACGTGATAACGTTTGTTAAAGAGCATATTATTTATAGGTTTGGGATTCCGGAGACAATCACAACAGATCAAGGATCAGTATTCACGTCGGACGAATTTCAATCTTTTGCTGATGAGATGGGAATTAAGTTGATTAATTCATCGCCGTATTATGCCCAAGCCAATGGACAAGTCGAAGCGGCGAATAAGAGTCCGATCAAGTTAATCAAGCGGAAAATACAAGAGTATCCTCGTAAGTGGCACATGAAATTGATGGACGCTTTGTGGGCTTATCGTATGTCACGGCATGGAGCTATGCAAGTTGCGCCGTATCAGCTTGTATATGGGCACGAAGCCGTATTGCCATGGGAGACAGCTATCGGCTCAAGAAGGATTGAATTGCAACAAAAGTTATCGGCCGATCAAGTACTACGGATTGATGATGGATGAATTAGAAGATGTAGTACAAAATCGGCTGGATGCATTGGAAAAGATAGAGCAGAATAAAGCGAGGGTCGCCCGCCATTATGATAAGAAGGTTGTGCAGAAACAGTTTAAAGAGGGCGATTTGGTCCGGAAGCTTAGGATGCCGATCGGCGTGAAGGACAATCGGTTTGGCAAATGGTCGCCTAATTGGGAAGGACCTTATTTGATTAGCCGATCGGCACCGGGTAATGCATATATTTTGAAAGAGTTAGAAGGGGAAGGATTCGGCCGAGCACTTAATGGAAAGTATTTGAAGCAAGTATTATCCTAGCATTTGGATTAACTCATAGTGTTCGGCCTAAAAGAGACTATAGCCGATGTCGATGCACATCGCTTGAGACGGCCGATACCGAGAGTATCGCCCTTAGCTCAAAAAATATATGAAAGTAAAACAGAGGGAGTCACCGATAAATTAGCCGATGTTTGAACATCGCCTTCGGATGGCCGATATGATTGTATATCGCCCTTAGTGCAAAAAAAAATGTTTACAACCAAAACTTTGTTCAAAGTCCTATTACACCTAAGCATAGTCAACGGCCTCGGCGCGGGACAGAAGTCTTGGACAGCAGATAGTGCGCGGGCCAGCGTGGAGTCGAGTTTGGCCATGACCAATAGGTCATCCTCGATGGGGCCGATATCAGCCTTGCGCCGCGGCGACCATCTTCTCGGCCGTTTGAATGGCTTCGTCCGTCGTCTTCTGCTGAGCCGCCACATCGGCCGACAACCGTGCAATAGTAGCTTCCAAGGCCGCCGCCGCCTCCTCCTTGAGAGCCGGGGATGCTCTCAAATCGGCAATCTCCCGGTTGATTGCTTGCGCTTCATCCCGCCGATTTGAGAGTTGCTCTTGCATCTCCCGGGTCTTCCGAACCTCCTCCTCGTAGCGCTTGATGGAGTTATCGGCAAGTAACGCAGCTTGCTGCTGCTCCGCATGGCGAGCCAAACGCCGCCGGGCACGAGTGAAGTCCATTTGCCAATACTCCATGTATGCCACGCGATGCGCAGCATCGCGCACATCCTCCGGGAGCTCAGTCCGGACCTCCAAGTACCGGGCCCTTATGGGTTGTGCGTCGGCCACCAAGCAGTCGACCGAAGAGGCCTCGAGCCTGCGCGCGATTTCGTTCATGGTGGTAAGACCAGAAGAAGATATTAAAATCGGCGCAGACGAGGGAAGCCGAGTGCCCGAAATACCAAGAAGAATAAGATGAAGTTAATAATCGAAGCAATCAAGAAAAATAAAAGGGAGATAGTAAAAACAAACCCGCGAAGCGTCGATGCGAAGCGGCCGGACGTCTATCGGCTGGGCCATTGAACCTACAGGTTCGTATGTTTCAATCAGCTCTCGGCCGGCCGATCCCCTTCACCAGCAGCATCCTCGGAGGCAGCATCGTGCACATGGCCAGCTTGTTCAACTTCGGCGGGCTCATCGGCGGGCTCATCGGCAGCAGTGCCTACAGGAGAAGCCGCGGGCGGCTCCCGGCCGACCGATTCTTCATTAGCAGCGGTGCCTTTGGGAGAAGCCGCAGGTGACACGCGGCCGCCTTGTTCGGTTTCAGCGGCGACCTCGAAGACGCGAGCCGATCCAAGCGAGTTGAGCTCTCCGCAAGATTTGGATCGGCCCGGCTTGGTACAACCGCCGGTTCCGGAGCTACGGGGCTCGGCCTTTCGGGTGTCGGCGTCCTGGCCCGGGGGAGTTGATAGGCAGATCGGCCTATCGGGCGTCGGTGTCCGGGCACGAGGAGGAAGAACCGCCGATTCCTACAAAGAACTCATAGTTAGACTATGTAAAGTAAAGAGGGAATCGGCGATCATGCAATAATAACCCGACGCGGCGGAGATGGTTCGCTCGAAGTAGTCCGGGTCGGACGGGCGCGCAGGCTGCTTTAACAGCCGCGCGGTGGCGCTTCGGGGCTTGAGCCGCCTTGCGGCCGGCACATTAGCCTTCCTCTTTCCGATGGCGGCCGTTTTAGTCTTGGCCTTGCGGGCAGCTGGTGCCCTCGACTCATCGCCGCAAAAGCTTGGGCGGGAGTGAGATCGGTGAAGCCGATATTTGGAACAATTGGGCTCGGCATCAAGTATGCAATTGGCCGGCCACCGATACTCCGGGTCGGCGGTTCCTCCGTGTCCGATCGAAAAGGAATATACAAGGGTGAGCATTTGGAGCGGCCGATTTCGTCAACAAAATCGGCCTTATAAAAAATAAATCGGCTACACGTACCTCGGCGAAAGCTTCCGTCAGACTAAACCGGAGAAGAAGGAGGCAGGTGTTCCGGCCGCGGAGGTGCCGGTTCCATTCGCCCCACCAACGGTCGAAAAGGCGGGTACTCCGAGGCACCGGGGAAAATCCGGTTAAGTCGCCGGTGATGACATCGGCGGTGCGGCCGACGAGCCAATTCCACCGGATGGCGTTGTCGACGACGGATCGCGCCTTTATTTGCCCCACATAGAAGAGACCGGGGGCAATCGGCCGAAACCGAGTTGGCGGGCCGCCACCGACGGGTGGTAGAACTCATAGGAGCAGAAAGCCTTGCTCCCGGCAATGAGTCCCGTCGGCAGCAGACGGGGCGGAGGCAGGTGGTAAAAATCTTGACCGCTTCCGCGTCGGCCGTCGGGAAGGTGGGGTCGATCAGGAAAGGAGTGTCATACCCCTTCTCGAAGAAATCAATGTACGGGTACCAATCCGTACTTTCGTTGTTGAGGCCCTTGTAGAGGGCGGCGAACCAATATGCCAAGGTGTCATCCGACATGGCCGCCCCGGTGCCATGGACAACGCTTCCCGAAAGAGATACATCGGCTGGATCGGGCGTGGCCGATTCGGCATGATTGCCGGGGAAGGTGAGGACACCGAGGTCCGGATCGATGGCCTTGGTGGTATGAAGGGACAACCACATTTGGATGAACCACCAAGGGCCTCCCGGGTTCTTGATTGATCGGCCGGAGCGCAACTCCACCGAGACCTCGGTGAAGGAGGAGGTAGGCCGATCCCGTAAGATACTTGCCCATAGGAAGGGCATAGCTGTCGGCCAGTACATCGGCCATCGGCAGGAAGTTGTTTGTGGGGCTTACGCCGACCCCACGGAAGAAAAAGTGGTCAAGCCACATGTTGAGGAAAGCAACGTGCTCGCGGCGATCGACCGAGCCGTGCCCTTTGTTGTAGGTCTCGGATATAGACCTTCCAACCCCCGGTGTCCTTGGGATTGATCCGGTGGGTGGACTTGATGCGGATGGCGTCCGGGGTGGCCTCCGCCGTGATATTCAAATCGGCCAACATGACCGTGTCCAGGAGGGTCATGGTAGCCGGCCGTGCCCGAACATGAAGCAGTTCAGGGCATCCGACCGGAGATAAGAAGCGGCCGCTAGCAATGGTTCGTTCTTGTGGTGATCGGCTAGAGAGAGTTTGATGGCATGGGCGATGCCGATATTGGCCCAACCTTGCCGATGGGCGGCCGATACCCGGTTATACCAATCCCGCCACCCTCGCGACAGGAGTCGGCCATGACCTAAAGCTACTCGGACCACTCGGCCGATAATGGAGATTGTTGCCGAAACGGGACCCGGTTCGTTTCGGCACGTGATGAGATCCGTGGGGTCCGGATCGCCCATGGGGCCCAAGAAGAAATGGGTCGGGATGTTAGAAGGGATGACGATTTGGTTCCGGATCTCCTAAAAACAAGGAATAGGGCTAAAATGAGAAACAAGACGGAAAGAAGATAGATTGTGAAAATGAACAAGAACAAGAACACAAAGAAAATTGCAAAAGTAGAGAAGAGGGATGCCCGAATGTACATTACCTCCGGAACGGCGTTGGTGGTGGCGACGACTCGGTCGGCGGCGGCGGCCGCAGCAGCAGCAACGAGTGGGATTCATGGTCACCGGGAGAAAAACGACGGCGGCGCGGTGGGAAGTTGAAAAGGCTCGAAAAGGGCAAAGGTCGCTAGAGCAGGGGAAGATGAAAGCCAAAGGAGAGGAAACAGATGGGAAATGACCAGGGGTAACCCCGGCTTTTATGAAGAGGTGACGGGCGATAAAACCGGCGCAAGAAAAGAGGATAAATCAGTCCGACGCATGCGTTGCATACCCCGGACCGGGGGACATGTGTTGACGCCGGTTTTTGACCAAGGGACCCATTGTCGGCGACTATAGGTAAAAAGGGGCCGGTGGGCGGAAGGCCGACGGTCGCTTGGGCGAGTAAAAGGCGCGTCTCTTCCGGGAATCGTGCGCGGACGCCAACGGAAGAGCACAACATTGATGGGCCCGGCCCACGTTATAAAATTAGAAATAATAGTTAGTTTTGGAAAAAGGATTCTAGTCGGTTAGGAAATCGGCCCGAGGAGGGTCCGAATAGGATTCTTTTTGCCGAGTATAAATACATACTCGGATGTAACATGTAAACTCGATTCACATCCAATACAACTTTCGGCGCATCGCCAAACCCTAATTTTCTCGTCAAGTCTTTACTGTTTTCGCGCGGGATCTTCGGGGCTCCGGTCGACGACACGTTGGCTTGACAAGGTAATTATGTTGTCTAATTCTCGGCGCATTGTTCGTAATTAGATGGCTTAATTGCTAGTTATCCGGCGACCGGATCTGTTTTCGATCGGCGTAGTGAGTATCGGCCGGGATGAGTCAAGTTGACCTGGTCCGGGCTCGTGGTGGAGGTAGTTTGACTTGTCCCGCCTCCCCGTTCCAGCCTTTGCTCACGGCGCCGATTGGCTCGGATCCGGTCGTTCGAGTCACAGTAGCCGCTATGAGAATTCTTTTACATCTTGGCCGATTCGATCGTGCAGATTCGGTTGACGTGTCCCGTGTTTGCCTTTGCGATAGTTGACTTGTCCTAGGCGCATGCAGCCGATTGGCTAGGGTGTAGACTTACTTTCATAGTTAAGACGTTTATGATTGTGCTTGTCCTGAATCGGCCGGGCGTGCGCGGCCGTTAGACTCGGTCCAGCCGCGTGCCATCGCTTGACTTGTCCCGTTGGAGCGACCGGTCGATTTGGGATCCGTGTGGTTGTATTCGTCTTACTCGTTCTTTCGGAGTGTTTAGCCGATTGCTTATCACGTTCATTAGCTGTTTTATGTTCAATTAGTACCAAATCTGTTAAAGCTGCTTTTGGACCCGAGTTATTAGTACGATTTCATTGATCATCATTATACATTTAGATAGATCTAAATAATTCACTACTATAATCAATGGCAAAATTGGCCGGATGCCCGATCGGCCGATTTACTGATCTGATTGATGATTAAACCATCCTCTTACTACCAAATTAATCACATCCCATTAATAATTACCTTGTTTACATTTTATCCGATAATGCATCCCTGCAAAGTCTTAATGATGTGATCGTTTACCGACGGAATCGGCTGCTAGCCACCGATCGCATGTTATAGCGTCGGCCGATTTCGTATCGTTTGTATCGCAGTTCGTTTGCCTGGCATTTAATACATAAATGGATGGGCCGTGCTGCTCCCGATCGATGGCCGATTTTGTCTATCTTACGCCAGAATCGGCCACGGCCGCACATCGGTCTATCCGGGCCGATGACCTGGAATTTTACACCTTTTATTGTCTTTGTTGGTTTGCAGGAAAACCATCCGGCACGCACCAGCGCACACGAACATCGGCGAGCCGAGCCGGTCCGTTGGGAGCACAGGACCCTGCATCAGCCGGGGTTTCGGTGGACTCTCCGGACAACGGTGTGTCGGCGACTTTTGACGTCAACAGGTGATCGGAGAATATGTGTGGACTATCGTGCACTCAATGAGGTTACAATCAAGAATAGATACCCTCTACCACGGATTGATGACTTGTTCGATCAGCTGAAGGGAGCCTGTTTTTTCTCCAAGATTGATCTTCGTTCGGATATCACCAATTGAAGGTTCGAGCCTCTTACATCCCCAAGACGGCCTTCATCACCTGGTATGGATTATTTGAGCATACCGTTATGTCCTTTGGTTTGACCAATGCTCCAACCTACTTCATGTATCCGATGAACAAGGTCTTTATGGAATATCTGGATAAGTTTGTGATTGTTTTCATTGATGATATCTTGGTATTCTCGAAGAATGAGGAAGAACCCGAGGAACATCTTCGTCTTGTTCTGCGAAGCTTAGGGATAATCAGTTTTATGCTAAGCTCGGTAAGTGTGAGTTCTGGTTGAAACAAGTTGCTTTTCTTGGTCACGTCATCTCGGAAGGAGGAATATCCGTGGATCCTAGTAAGGTTGATGATGTGTTGAGTTGGAAGTCACCGCAGAATGTCTCGGAGATCGAAGTTTCCTTGGTTTAGCGAGATACTACGGACGGTTCATCGAAGGATTTTCCAAGATAGCAAAGCCAATAACAGAATTATTGGAGAAAGGAAAGACCTTCGAGTGGACACCTCAGCGAGAAGCTAGTTTCCGAGGATTTGGAGAAAGCATGAGGAGAAGTACCCCACGCATGACTTGGAATTGCTAGCGGTGGTTCACATTCTCAAGATTTGGAGACACTATCTCATAGGCAAGCGGTGTGAGATCTACTCGGATCATAAGAGTTTGAAATATTTCTTCACTCGATCGATTTGAATCGAGGCGAGTCGATGGTTGGAACTCATCAAGGATTATGATTTGGGGATCAACTATCATCCCGGCAAGGCAAATGTGGTCGCAGATGCACCGAGTAGGAAGTCTCATTTGAGCACTTTGCCTACTAGGGAGTTACCGCGAGAGATATGTGAAGAGTTTGAGAAGCTTAATCTTGGTTGGGTGACTTACATGGAAGCCGTTGCAATGGAAGTGGAGTCTACACTAGAGAGTGATATTCGGAGGACAGCTTGAGGATGCTGCCATTTAGGAGATTAAGTTACGAGATCCAGGAGGACAAGGCCCCGGGTTTTACTATTGACGATCAAGGAAAACTTTGGTACAAGCAACGGATTTGTGTGCCGGATGTTAACGAAATTAAGGAGTTGATACTCCGAGAAGCTCATAATTCAGCATACTCTATGCATCCAGGAGGCACTAAGATGTATCATGATCTCGAAGACTCACTATTGGTTGTCCGGAATGAAGAGAGCAGATAGCGAGTATGTGGCCTTATGTGATACATGCCGGAGAGTCAATGCGGAGCGACAAAGGCCAGCTGGACTCCTACAACCACTCAAGATACCCGAATGGAAGTGGGAAGAGATTGCAATGGATTTCATTGTGGGTTTACCTCGGACTCGGGGAGGTTATGACTCTATATGGGTTATTGTGGATCGACCGACCAAAGTTGCACATTTTATCCCTGTTAAGACCACATATCTGGGCAAAGACTTGCAGAGTCTGTACATAGCAAGGATAGTGTGTCCGCATGGTGTTCCAAAGAAAACTGTGTCGGATAGAGGTACGCAGTTCACCTACGAGGTTTTGGGAGAAGTTACATGAGTCATTGGATACAAAGTTGAATTTTAGTTCAGCCTATCATCCCCGGATGGACGAACAGATCGAGAGGGTGAATCAGATTTTGGAGGACATGTTAAGATCGTGTGCACTCCAATATAGTAAGAGTTGGGATAAGCTCCTTCCAAACGCAGAGTTCTCCTACAATAATAGCTACCAAGAGAGCATCAAGATGGCACCGTTTGAGTTCCTATATGGCCGCAAGTGTAGAACACCTTTCTTTTGGGATCAAGTAGGAGAGAAGTTATTGTTTGGTCCCGAGATTCTTCAAGAGGCTAAGAGACAAGTTCACATCGTAAGGGAGAATTTAAAGCTTGCTCGGTCTAGACAGAAGAGTTATGCAGATAATAGGAGAAGAGATTTGAGTTTTGAGGTTGGTGACTTCGTATACCTCAAGGTATCTCATATGAGAGGTTTGTGACGTTTCAAGGTCGGAGGCAAGTTAGCGCCTAGATACATCGGTCCTTTCAAGATCATTGCTCGGATGGGTGAGGTAGCCTATCGGTTGGAGGTACCACCGCATATGTCGGATGTCCATGATGTTTTTCATGTCTCTCAATTGAGGAAATGTCTACGAGTGTCGGAGGAACAATTGCCTATCGAGGAATTGACGAGTAGGAGAGGATCTTACTTATCGGGAGTACCCGGTGAAAATTTTGGATACCCTTGAGAAGGCCACAAGGAATAAGAAGTATCGTATGTGCAAGGTTCAGTGGAGCAATCACACAGAGGAGGAAGCTACATGGGAGAATGAGGATGATCCGAAGAAACAGTTCCCAAATCTTTTTCCTGATCCATCCAAAGCTCGAGGGCGAGATTCATCTTAAGGGCGGTAGGTTTGTAACACCCCGATTTTCAAACTTTAGCAATAAAATAAAATTTTAATTTATTTTATTAGGATGCTAGTAATTGTCCTAGGTTAGGTAATTATTTTCTAGTAAAAGGAATATTTATTATTTATGAAATAATTGTTTGATGCACTCATGCCGATAATTTGCATTAGGTTTTTATTAGTTGAAAATTTGATTTATAAAATTCACATAGAATTCGTTTCGATTTTAGTTTACAACTAGATAACCTAGAAATTCGTTTCTTCCCCGGCCCAACTCTCTCCTCTCTCCCTTTCTCTCTCGCTCCCGGCCCGGCCTGCTCCGCAGCCCCAACCGCGCACCAGCCCAGCCCGTCCTCTACCCTACTCGGATCGGAGCTCGAATCCCACCCGGATCCGGCCATCCTTGGCGTGCGCGCCACGTCCCGACCCCTTTATAAGCAGCTGCCACCCCCGCTAGCTCCGCATCTCGAGAACTCGCCGCCTCCGCAGCCCTAGCTCGAGCGCCGCCGCCTCCATCACCGCCGCTGTCCACCTTGACCTGCCGCAGCCGCCCGTGAAGTCCGACGTGAAGACGTGGCCCGAGGAGTCCCGGCGACACCGCCGTTCATCTCCGCCCGCCCGTCACCGTCGTGAGCCACCTCCGCCAATCCCCGCCGTCGCGCAACCGCTCGGGTGAGTTCGCCTCCCTCCCCGCAGCACGTAGGTGCTCTCCGCATCGAAATTAGGGCACCGGAGCCGCCGTTCCCCTAGCTCCGGCAAGCCGCCAATGCCGCCGCCGCTCGTCGGCATTCCCGCCACCGCCGCCCCAACCGGAGCCCCTGCCGGACCGCCGGATCCTAGATCCACGGCCAGGATTAGAAGCCCCTGAAGGGGTATGAGTCCGGTCCATGGTGGACCCATGGACCAGCGCCCCTGCTGCGGTTCACGAGCCGTCGACCCGGTCCACGATTTTTAGGAAATTAAAATAATTCCTTTAATCCGATAAATAGGTACTTTTACAAATAAGCCCATACTGTTTTAATTAATTAATAAAGAACCCTTCCCTTTTTACATAATCAACCCTAGGTTTATTTATATTTAGGTTTTAATCTCGTTAGGGCGCAGATAATGTAAATTTTACACTTTAGCCCCTGAGTAATTTAATAATTATGTTTAGGTCCTGTAATTTTACATAAACACCCCTAAGTTTTTCCTAAATTACATTTTAGTCCCGTAGTTTTCCATTAAGGCCCCTAAACCTTTCCATAATTACAATTAGGTCCCTTTAATTTTCAGTAATTACAAATAGGTCCCTATAGCTCGTTGTTTTACAATTTAAACCCTAGATCTTAAAACGTTAATAACTTTTAGCTCGTAACTCGATTTAGGTGATTCTTGCGCTCATGAGTTCATAGTGACGAGTACTATTTAATGGTACTGTTTTCATAGACAGTAGGCATTGTTTGGTGTACTATTTTCTTATTTTCTATGTATGTGTGTTTTTCGGTGTGACGTTAATAGACGAGGAAGAGTACGAGGATTCCCAGGACCTAGAGTTTGAGCAGCAACAAGCAAGAGGAGACAGGCAAGTGTCCTTGATGCACATTGCGCCTACATTCTTACTTTCTGAATTTACATTTCATGCATTACGGTTTAATTTGAATCCTATTTGTGTCATACCCGGTTCGATAATTTACCTTGTCGCCTTGGTTATGGTGTAGTATGCTAGGATGGGTACGCCATTGCTAGTTGCTTATAATGGGGTTCAAACTGAACTAAATGCTAAGCTTGATTAATTATTCACTTAAACATAATGATCATGAATTGGGGGATGCTTTTTAGCAACATGGAACTTAGGTGATCCCGACATGAGGATGTGGGTGATGGTGCGGGTATGCATAGGTACTAGATGTAGTACTCGTTGGTTTGCGGTAGTACCTGTTTGGGATCATAAGGGCCGATTCTTGGAGCAGCAACCCAGGACTCCCGCACAAAGCACATGGTCGATAATGGGTAGGTAAGGTTTAGTCCCATGGTAGCTTCCCGGTTCTGCGACCATCGAGGAAGGATGAAGGAAGAGGGTCTTCTAGATTCGAGCGAGGAAAGGCAGAGTACTTGAAGCCACGGTGCAAGGGGGCCCCTGGGTGATGCGTCACTTTGATGGTGGCAAAACCTTAGCATGGACGTTTTGCAAACCGGGAAGTCCTTAGAAAAGACCTTGCGGTGATCTCTTGGCCTCACACCTTAGGAAGTGTGCTCGGCATAATGGAGGTTTTAGTCACCGATAATGATGGAATCACCGACCTGTGGGTAAAGTTGTACCACCTCTACAGAGTGTAAAAGCTGTTATTAACAGCCGTGTTCATGGTCACGAACGGCCTGGATCCTCTCGAGAACTAGAGGGATGGTTTGGGCGGAGTAACCCTTAGGTAGCTACAAGTGGGGTAACTTGTAGTGAGGTTGGCTACGAGATGGGGTAATCTGTAGTGTGGTTTACTATAAGTGGGGTAGCTTACAGTGGTAAACAGGTGGGGTAACCTGTTGGTTCTTTTATCACATAGTAAATAGGTTGTTTAATTAACTTGACTAGTATAGGTGCTTCTATTGCAAACCCCGTGTCGGCTTTCCTTTTATACAACTTGCATGTCATTTATTTTCCACACTTGCTGAGTACTACATGTACTCACTCTTGCTATTTCATGTTGCTATACACTATCTGCTGCTCGGAAACCGAGAGGAACTACATCGATGAAGACTACTACTACGCGTGCGTTTCCCGGTTGATTGCCCGTGGCGTATGGAGTCTTCCGCTGAGTTTAGTTTAGTCTTTTCAGACATTTATTCAGGTTATGTAATAAAGATACGATTGAGACGATGTAATAAGTTACATTTCGATTGCAGAAAAAAAGAACTTGCGTTGGAATTTGGCATCAAATATGGATAGAGAAGTGCAAATGATATCCAAGATTAAATGTCGTGCTGTTAACCAACTATTTTGTCCATTCAAATTAATTTGGATCAAGAATCATGGAGAAGATTTATTTGAATGCAATTTGTGTGTGAATTTTATTTAGGTTTGACCTCAAGTCAACTTAAGTAAAATTGGCAAATCAGTTTTGTTAGTAACTAGCAGTTTGGGTTGTTTTCCACCCTTCCTCTCTTGTCAGCCCACCTTTGTTCTCTCGCTGCGAGCCAAAGCAAGCAAAGTAGCGGCAGCTAAGGCCCAAGGTCCAAACCAGTCAGCCCAACAACAGCACTGAACAATTTTCTTCCTCCTTCGGCCGTACCAATGACGCCATGGACGCTGACTCACCGAGCCGCGCGACTGTGCAGCCCCACACCGCAATTGAGTGCGCCTGGACCACAGCATCATCCTGAACCTAGCAACGTGGCGCACATCCCGCTGCTGCACCTTCCACAAGAGGAAGATGAGCCTCACGATGCTCCAGGGCTGCCGCAGCACAACGCCCAAGGACGAAGTTACCCCTGCCCAGTGAATCCTAGATGCCCCGTATAAAAACCAGCAGCCGCCGCCGCCTCCCTCCCTGTCCCCTCCGCGCCCTAGGAAACCAAAACCCACCTCTCCTTGTTCCGATCTCTTTGTCGATGCGGATCCTTTCGAGCGATCGTCACCGAGGAGCCCAGGTGCCAACCAAGTTCGCCGCCGGAGAAACTCTTATCATCGTGTTCTTTCATCGGTGAGCTTTCATCTCCGTTAACCTTCGTTCCATGTTTTTTGTTAAGCGCTCTCGTTTCTCTCCCGAATCCCGACCTTGTGGTACCCCTGCAGCATGACAACGCTGTCGCCGTTTACCAGCTTGGTCACCGCACTGGTACTGCAAGACCTCGTGAGCTCGATGCGAGCTGAAGCCAAGTGATGAACCAAGGTCCTCATCGTTTGCCATTTTCTAGTGAGGCTCATGCCCGTTCCTTGACCCCCATTGTTCTCTGTCTCGTCGTGCCTAAGTTTCGGACCAGTATCTCGTGCAGATCACCTGGAACGCTGTCCGCTGAGTTCATGAGCTAAAGGTCGTCAAGAGCCAAATCTTCTATGTTCGTCAGTCTCTGGTGAGGTTCAGTCAGGTCCAACATTCGTTCATTGAAGTTCACTTCTTGCTGCTTCACTAGGCTCAGAATCGGATCTCATCTCTCTGCAGAATTCCGTGAATGCCACTGTTGCCACTCTCGGTTTGAGCACGTTCTAGATGCAGCTGTGTGTGCAAGAACGCTGTCGTTGATGCTTCTTTCGACCACCTCGTCGTCGGGCTCATCGTCAGCCTTGCCAACCTTGTGTGGTGAGCTCATGCCTACCTCCTGAACCTTTGTGTTACGAACCCTCCTCGCTCAGCACTCCCCCGATGTTGCGCACTGCTGCTTGCCGCGGTCATGTTGTTGCCGTGCTACTCTCTTCCATCTGTATTGATCCGGACCAGATCCCATGCGCAGGGGCTCGGGAACTGTGAGTATGCCAGCCGCTTGGTCACCGCGGAGTTGGTGCTGGCACTTCCGTGAGCTGAAGCTTCAAGGGTCGTCGTTCATCTACTTTTGGTATGTTTAACCCAGATCCGTTCAGCGTTCCGTAAGCTTCATCTTTCCCTACTTTTTCGGGCTAAGTTTTGGGCCGGGATATGGTGCAGAGCTCGGGGAACGCAGCTCATGCCAGTGGATGCATGGACTAGTTCAAGAGAAGGGCTGGTCAAGGGCGTCGACGTCTTCTTTGATTCCGGTTGCAGCGAGCATACAACGCTCTGATGCTCTGAGCACAAGTCTTTTCGACCCTGATTGATGAGCACCACCATCTCTCCTGCTTTCCCTCTCTGCTAGGACGATTCCCACCGTCGCCAACCAATTGTTTGATGATTTGCCGCACTGCACGCTACTTTGGTTGACGTCTGAGTTTCCCTAGCACTAGATCAAGGGATGGTGTAGCTGCTGCTCCGTTGGCATGGTTAGAGTTCGAGACTATAGTGGACGTTTATGAGGCAGGTCTGCTCATTTTTGGGAGGTAGCCACAGAGGGGTTTTTGGTGGAGTATTGGCCATGTTTGCTGCTGGTTGGTTTGTTGGGCAATGTTAAGAGAGGGGCTATACTGGTCTTTGACCGTGGGTGATTACTGAATGTTGTTCGTTGACGCACTCCGGAGAAGATCACTACATGTTGGCTATTTGGATAAGATTAGTCAATGAGGATAATTTGTTTTGCTCAGGAACTGCTTCATCTAGTACTTGTAATTCAGAGGTTTATGCCTGCCTTAGAGTATTGCCACTGACAAACTATTGGAAGAGAGTCATTCTGGTTGCTGCTTGGTTAGGATCAGTTGAAAGCTTGGATCAAGAATTATTAAAAACTGTGGTGCTAAGTATGTAATTGTAAGACTACGTTCTGAAAGTGTGCTACTGAACCATTACCTGCTGCCTGGTCAAATTTGTTGCGTGCAACCAGTTTAAATTGAGTCAAAACAAGCATGGAGTAGCCGTCGTATTTCCATTTCTTTTTCTAGAAATTCCATTTATCTATCTTTGATCTTCCAAAAATTCCTAATTAATTCTCTCGATCTCGGAAAATTGTGGTTCCAATTGCGTTGGATTCGTCTAATCGCCCTCTACGCGTTAGTGATATCACTGTCCATGTTATAGCTTTGATCAAATCTGTTCGTGCGTTTCGTTTTCCCAATGTTTCTCGTAATTCGTGACGTTTCTCGATTTGCGTGTCACTTACCCATTCTGTCTAAAATTTGGATGACGAGTGGGATCGGTTAGTCGAAGATCGTGGAGTATCCGTCGAAGCCTTGCGAGGACACCGATATATTCCTGGACCGTATTTAAGGCAAGCTGCAATCCTTGACCACTCTTGTTCCTATTTAGCAACTTGCATTAAATTCACTCATGCATATGAACTGTTACTTGCACTTATAGTTTACCTATGCTATTCTATGCTATCCTTGCCACCGATTGCCATAGGTTGTTCTACTCATTATCGCTCGCATGCTTAGTAATTGCTTAGTTGCTTAATTGAACCCCACATGATGATTACACATGTTTTTGGGTAAAATACAATGTAGGTGTTTCTTAGGTGTCGAGTTTCAGTACTAGATACCCTGTGGGACTTTTACGGGGCGAGTGTAGGTGATTAGGTGCTGGGAGACTTTTGGGGAGTCTCTATTTGGAGAGTGCTCGTTGCGGGCACGGTTGTGTAGGAACCTTGGGCTATGGGGTTCCTGTTGTGGTGACACTCGTTGTTGAGACTCGTTGTTTTGAGGAGAGGGATGGTGACTCGCCCGGCAGCTTGAGGACCGGTTCTTGTGCATATGCCTCTCTTGGTCTTACTAGCATATCACGTGACTTGTATGGGCGGGCTGGATCGGGATACTTAGCGGAGGACGGGGTGGCCCGCCGTGGTGTAGAGATTAGTGGTAGTGGGTTTTTGGAGCGTTTGTCTCGACCCACGAGCGGAGGATATCCCACCCGGCTCGTGGTACGCCTTGTCACACCCTTCGGGATCTTCTTTTCCTATGTTGTGGTTAGAGGATCCCGGACACGAGGGACGGGCGTCTACCGATCGATGCTTTGTTGAATGATCTTGTGAGTGTTGCTCGTGCATAGGCTTCTGCAGGAGTTCTATATTATGGTACCTCTTCACGTGGGTACGGATGCTTACTCTCTGCAGAGATATATTAAATCTATACGTATAGTCTAGCCCAAAGATATGGGCACTATCAAGAGAAATCCACTTGACTAGAATTTACTACTTCTCCCCTCCGATAGGTGTTTTACTTCCGGCTTCGAGCTGTGGTTCCAGTGGAGGTGTGCTAGACGTAAAATTTGACCCTTGCAGGATTGTGTTGTTTCCTGCAAGGCCACTTAAAAAATTTGACTAATAATAAAACTTGCTTCACATAGACTTGAGGAATAATTGCTTTAGGTGCTAGCCCTTGCCTATCCTTGAAATATCCAAGCATGCATACATTGTTGCTAGGTAGTTGCGGTTTGCTCGAGTACTCTATGTCCTTACGGCTTTACCACTTTGTTTTTCAGCCACCTAGTAGATCAGGCTTCACCGTCAAGACTTCGTCAATCCAACTAGCTTAAGGTTGAAGATGTTTAAGGAGGGTTTCGCCTACACTCAAGTTGCCTCGTGGATTCGGAATCACTACGAAGACTTCCGCTACGCACAAGTTGAAGATTTGCGTTTGTCGTCATCAACGCTTGGAGTTTCGCTTCCGCTAGTAGTCTTGTGTTGTTTTCTTGGCCTGCGTGCCAAGTCCTTGTACTCAATTGTCGTAGATGTTATTCTTCTTATAATAATATCTTATCTTGATTCTTGTTATATTTTGTAATATAATATTTTATAGTTTTCTAATAATCAACTCTATTGGTTGTACAAGTCACCCTCCTAGGAGTGACTATGAGGTACGAAGGTACGGTTTTCACCCTCCGATGGAAATCGGGCTGTCACAGATTGGTATCGGAGCGATGCTTATCGTAGGTACGAAACCCGTAGAAATAGACGTTGAAATAAGGACATCTTTCTAGTAATCTAATCAGCTATGATTCCCTTCATCATACTTTGCCTTTAAATCTCTTCCGGTGCTTGAGGATACGCTTCTCGATGAAGACCCTCCATGTGAAGAATTCTTCTTGTTTGATCCCCCCCCCCCTACCGTTGTCTTGTGTAATCGAACTCCGTGCTTCTCGATGAAGACCCTCCATGTGAAGAATTCTTCTTGTTTGATCGCCCCCCCCTACCGTTGTCTTGTGTAATCGAACTCCGTGCTCTATCTTGTCGGTCGTCTCGATTTCCCTTCATCGATACCTTTAGCCCGAAGAATTCACCATTCGAATTGCGAGTCCTTTGGATCACCCTATACTTCTTTTGGAACCCGAAGTTTGCAAACCGACGATCTCCCTAGAGTTACTTTTAGAACCCATGACGAAACTTCTGCAGGACAAAGTGACCTTTCGGTGGATACGTGAGCACGAGAAAAGCCTTTAAGGGATCAAGCCGTGCACTCGCTTTTGTGGTCGCCAAAGAGAGAGTACCTATTGATTGGAAAGATAGGGCAAAGATGAGACGCCATGAGAGGATTAAGCCCGATAGCCGTGACCGCAGAGAATAAAGTTCGCTAATGATAGATTAAGCTTGTACCAAGGACGATCACCATTCTTGTGAGATGCCACCAAGCTGGAGATTGTCCTAGTGGAATCTAAAGATTTCAATCCCTACCAAGTATATCGGCGTTGGACCTTCGAGAGGCAAGTCCGATTTCCTCGTGAAGAGACTTGTACATAATGGAACATCGGATCGGGAGGTCTCCTCACGAGAGTTTCATTTGTGTTGTGAAATATAGATGCTAGATATGCGTGAGAGTACCTACGGGTATCGTCGTATCTAGCTAAGACGTGTATTGTTTTCTTAAGAGAGTACGTTAATGAAAGGACTTACCCATTTTGTTTCAACGTACTCATATCATCCGAGTGATCTTGGGGAAGAAGGTCTAATCAAGGAATATCCCAAGCAAATAAGAGGAGGCGTTCGACCATAAAAAGTCAACAACAGCAGAATCTACCAAATCGACAGAGAGATGTCTACTGCATAGCTTGTAGGGACTAAGAAAATGCAATAATGGTTTCAAAGAAATTGCATACAGGAAATGATTAAACAAGCAAATGTAACTAGACTTGCTAACAAGGTAATTCTATGGAATGACTCTTTAATTTGCGCTCAAACCCAACAAGAGCACATCGAGCAGGGATTCTACAGAGGAGTGTTGTGAGTATGGGCGTTTTCTCTTAAGTGGCGAAACGGATGATTGTGGACATAAGAAGTTGAGATCTTTGCTACAAAAGAGAAATAAAGTCGCAAGTAATAGAATGTGTCAACCAAGTGTGTGACTACATCAACGACGAAACCTATATGCTCGATTTAGAATAAGTCTTAATACTCTTCTAATTGGGGAAAGTTACTCACGAGCAAACAAGGTCATGCCAAGCAATATAACAAAAAAAAATCAATGATCGAAGAACACTAAGAGTGCAGAATTCTCTTAGGCTCGTCAAATAGGAATCAACATAAATTGTAATCGGAAGGCCGTATGCCCTCGTGGTTCCTGGAATCATACCTCAAAGCGACAAGAGTCTTGCAAAGGATGTTGTCCGCGGTTTTCTTAATCGTCTTAGACGCTAGTTTCAAGTTTTCGTGAAGAGGCGGTAGAATCGCACTAACTAGGGTCTCGCTCGATTGATCGCTTTTAGACAGGTACCCTTCGTAATTAGATTCGAGATAGCGTTGCTACCTAGGTCAAACCCCTTTGTCACCCCGTTGCCTTGTTACCGTGTAAACCGAGACCTCAAGGATTGAAGACAGGACGTTTCGCTTCGATCGATCTAGATAAGTTCGTTGTCGATCCGGATCCCGTAGAATGTTGCGATGCGGTGGAATAATGTACGTTTGTGTGTTCCTTGGATCGAGGTAGTCGTAGCCGTTTCGTGGAACCTCAAGGTCTTCAAGTCAATCGTCTATGAAGCCATCGCGTAATTTTGGATTGTCATGGGGTAAACTCGAGAGTTAAGGGAATTTTGAGGACGGATTACTAGTTCAAGCGAAGCAAGGCATTGGCGCAGGTTATATGAACATTGGATTAAGGTCAAACACATGAAGGGATGACGTGTGAAGCAAGTGGACATCAAGACGAATGGGGCGGTCTCACGTCATGAAGGAGATCGGCATGGAATTGAGATGTTGACGTATCAAGGTGTGCCGGATGAGATAATTTTCAACGCTCGACCCAATAAGTGCTGGAGCGACCGATCGACCAACGTCACCATGATTATTGGATGTACATGCCGTAATGAAATATTTGGAGTACCATGATAAAGTATTTGGAGAAGTATATATAGAATTAAGAGAAAGGACCCCTCATCGGTATGGACGCCGCGTTTGGAATCTCGAGGACGAGATTCTTGTAAGGGGGAAAGTCTGTAACAGCCCGACATTTCGATTGCAGAAAAAAAAACTTGCGTTGGAATTTGGCATCAAATATGGATAGAGAAGTGCAAATGATATCCAAGATTAAATGTCGTGCTGTTAACCAACTATTTCGTCCATTCAAATTAATTTGGATCAAGAATCATGGAGAAGATTTATTTGAATGCAATTTGTGTGTGAATTTTATTTAGGTTTGACCTCAAGTCAACTTAAGTAAAATTGGCAAATCAGTTTTGTTAGTAACCAGCAGTTTGGGTTGTTTTCCACCCTTCCTCTCTTGTCAGCCCACCTTTGTTCTCTCGCTGCGGGCCAAAGCAAGCAAAGTAGCGGCAGCTAAGGCCCAAGGTCCAAACCAGTCAGCCCAACAACAGCACTGAACAGTTTTATTCCTCCTTCGGCCGTACCGATGACGCCATGGACGCTGACTCACCGAGCCGCGCGGCTGTGCAGCCCCACACCGCAAATGAGTGCGCCTCGACCACGGCATCATCCGGAACCCAGCAACGTGGCGCGCATCCCGCTGCTGCACCTTCCACAAGAGGAAGACGAGCCTCACGATGCTCCAGGGCTGCCGCAGCACCACGCCCAAGGACGAAGTTACCCCTGCCCAGTGAACCCTAGACGCCCCGTATAAAAACCAGCAGCAGCCGCCGCCTCCCTCCATGTCCCCTCCGCGCCGCTAGGAAACCAAAACCCACCTCTCCTTGTTCCGATCTCTTTGTCGATGCGGATCCTTTCGAGCGATCGTCACCGAGGAGCCCTGGTGCCAACCAAGTTCGCCGCCGGAGAAACTCTTATCATCGTGTTCTTTCATCGGTGAGCTTTCATCTCCGTTAACTTTCGTTCCATGTTTTTTGTTAAGCGCTCTCGTTTCTCTCCCTAATCCCGACCTTGTGGTACCCCTGCAGCATGAGAACGCTGTCGCCGTTTACCAGCTTGGTCACCGCACTGGTACTGCAAGAGCTCGTGAGCTCGATGCGAGCTGAAGCCAAGTGATGAACCAAGGTCCTCATCGTTTGCCATTTTCTGGTGAGGCGCATGCCCGTTCCTCGACCCCCATTGTTCTCTGTCTCGTTGTGCCTAAGTTTCAGACCAGTATCTCGTGCAGATCACCTGGAACGCTGTCCGCTGAGTTCATGAGCTAAAGGTCGTCAAGAGCCAAATCTTCTATGTTCGTCAGTCTCTGGTGAGGTTCAGTCAGGTCCAACATTGGTTCATTGAAGTTCACTTCTTGCTGCTTCACTAGGCTCAGAATCAGATCTCATCTCTCTGCAGAATTCCGTGAACGCCACTGTTGCCACTCTCGGTTTGAGCACGTTCTAGATGCAGCTGTGTGTGCAAGGACGCTGTCGTTGATGCTTCTTTCGACCACCTCGTCGTCGGGCTCATCGTCAGCCTTGCCAACCTTGTGTGGTGAGCTCATGCCTACCTCCTGAACCTTTGTGTTACGAACCCTCCTCGCTCAGCACTCCCCCCGATGTTGCGCACTGCTGCTCGCCGCGGTCATGTTGTTGCCGTGCTACTCTCTTCCATCTGTATTGATCCGGACCAGATCCCATGCGCAGGGGCTCGGGAACTGTGAGTATGCCAGCTGCTTGGTCACCGCGGAGTTGGTGCTGGCACTTCCGTGAGCTGAAGCTTCAAGGGTCGTCGTTCATCTACTTTTGGTATGTTTAACCCAGATCCGTTCAGCGTTCCGTAAGCTTCATCTTTCCCTGCTTTTTCGGGCTAAGTTTTGGGCCGGGATATGGTGCAGAGCTCGGGAAACGCAGCTCATGCCAGTGGATGCATGGACTAGTTCAAGAGAAGGGCTGCTCAAGGGCGTCGACGTCTTCTTTGATTCCGGTTGCAGCGAGCATACAACGCTCCGATGCTCTGAGCACAAGTCTTTTCGACCCTCATTGGTGAGCACCACCATCTCTCCTGCTTTCCCTCTCTGCTTGGACGATTCCCACCGTCGCCAACCAATTGTTTGATGATTTGCCGCACTGCACGCTACTTTGGTTGACGTCTGAGTTTCCCTAGCACTAGATCAAGGGATGGTGTAGCTGCTGCTCTGTTGGCATGGTTAGAGTTCGAGACTATAGTGGTCGTTTATGAGGCAGGTCTGCTCATTTTTGGGAGGTAGCCACAGAGGGGTTTTTGGTGGAGTATTGGCCATGTTTGCTGCTGGTTGGTTTGTTGGGCAATGTTAAGAGAGGGGCTATACTGGTCTTTGACCGCGGGTGATTACTGAATGTTGTTCGTTGATGCACTCCGGAGAAGATCACTACATGTTGGCTATCTGGATAAGATTAGTCAATGAGGATAATTTGTTTTGCTCAGGAACTGCTTCATCTAGTACTTGTAATTCAGAGGTTTATGCCTGCCTTAGAGTATTACCACTGACAAACTATTGGAAGAGAGTCATTCTGGTTGCTGCTTGGTTAGGATCAGTTGAAAGCTTGGATCAAGAATTATTAAAAACTGTGGTGCTAAGTATGTAATTGTAAGACTACGTTCTGAAAGTGCGCTACTGAACCATTACCTGCTGCCTGGTCAAATTTGTTGCGTGCAACCAGTTTAAATTGAGTCAAAACAAGCATGGAGTAGCCGTCGTATTTCCATTTCTTTTTCTAGAAATTCCATTTATCTATCTTTAATCTTCCAAAAATTCCTAAGTAATTCTCTCGATCTCGGAAAATTGTGGTTCCAATTGCGTTGGATTCGTCTAATCGCCCTCTACGCGTTAGTGATATCACTGTCCATGTTATAGCTTTGATCAAATCTGTTCGTGCGTTTCGTTTTCCCAATGTTTCTCGTAATTCGTGACGTTTCTCGATTTGCGTGTTACTTACCCGTTCTGTCTAAAATTTGGATGACGAGTGGGATCGGTTAGTCGGAAGATCGTGGAGTATCCGTCGAAGCCTTGCGAGGACACCGATATATTCTTGGACCGTATTTAAGGCAAGCCGCAATTCTTGACCACTCTTGTTCCTATTTAGCAACTTGCATTAAATGACTCATGCATGTGAACTGTTACTTGCACTTATAGTTTACCTATGCCATACTATGCTATCCTTGCCACCGATTGCCATATGTTGTTCTACCGTTATCGCCCGCATGCATAGTAATTGCTTAGTTGCTTAATTGAACCCCACATGATGATTACACATGTTTTTGGGTAAAATACAATGTAGGTGTTTCTTAGGTGTCGAGTTTCGTACTAGATACCCTGTAGGACTTTTACGGGGCGAGTGTAGGTGATTAGGTGCTTGGGAGACTTTTGGGGAGTCTCTATTTGGAGAGTGTCTGTTGCGGGCATAGTTGTGTAGGAACCTTGGGCTATGGGGTTCCTGTTATGGTGACACTTGTTGTTGAGACTCGTTGTTTTGAGGAGAGGGATGTCGACTCGCTCCGGCAGCTTGAGGAGCGGTTCTTGTGCGTATGCCTCTCTTGGTCTTACTAGCATACCACGTGACTTGTATGGGTGGGCTGGATCGGGATACTTAGCGGAGGACCGGGTGGCCCGCCGTGGTGTAGAGATTCGTGGTAGTGGGTTTTTGGAGTGTTTGTCTCGACCCACGAGCGAGAGGATATCCCACCCGACCCGTGGTACGTCTTGTCACATCCTTCGGGACCTTCTTTTCCTATGTTGTGGTTAGAGGATCCTAGAACCGAGGGACGGGCGCCTACTAGTCGATGCTTTCTTGAATGATCTTGTGAGTGTTGCTTGTGCATAGGCTTCTGCAGGAGTTCTATGTTATGGTACCTCTTCACGTGGGTACGGATGCTTGCTCTCTGTAGAGATATATTAAATCAAGAGAAATCCACTTGATTAGCATTTACTACTTCTCCTCTCGATAGGTGTTTTACTTCCGGCTTCGAGCTGTGATTCCAGGTGGAGGTGTGCCGGACGTAAAATTTGACCCTTGCGAGGATTGTGTTGTTTCCTGCAAGGCCACTTAAAAATTTTGACTAATAATAAAACTTGCTTCACATAGACTTGAGGAATAATTGCTTTAGGTGCTAACCCTTGCCTATCCTTGAAATATCCAAGCATGCATACATTGTTGCTAGGTAGTTGCGGTTTGCTTGAGTACTCTATGTACTCACGGCTTTACCACTTTGTTTTTCAGCCACCTAGTAGATCAGGCTTCACCGTCAAGACTTCGTCAATCCAACTAGCTTAAGGTTGAAGATGTTTAAGGAGGGTTTCGCCTACACTCATGTTGCCTCGTGGATTCGGATTCACTACGAAGACTTCCGCTACGCACAAGTTGAAGATTTGCGTTTGTCGTCATCAACGCTTGGAGTTTCGTTTCTGCTAGTAGTCTTGTGTTGTTTCCTTGGCTCGCGTGCCAAGTCCTTGTACTTAATTGTCGTAGATGTTATTCTTCTTATAATAATATCTTATCTTGATTCTCGTTATATTTTGTAATCTTTTATGGTTTTATGATAATCAACTCGTATTGGTTGTACGAGTCACCCTTCCGGGAGTGACTATGAGGTACAAAGGCACGGTTTTCACCCTCCGGTGGAAATCGGGCTGTCACGATTGGCCTTAAGACCGGGTGTGACAAGTAAGCTCATTCCCTTTGCGCGAAATCATTGAGAACATGGACTCGAGCTGATGGGACACGATGTCACGTACGCGCCGCGGACGTCAATCAAGTCGAGAGTTCTCGTCAACTTCGTCGCGGAGTGGACCGAGACTCGGTTGCCGCTCGCGCCGATAGACCAAGAGTACTCGGGTCATGTACTTCGACGGGTCGTTGATGCGCAATGGAGCCGGCGTCGGGCTCGTGTTCGTCTCTCCCCATAGGGTACGCATGAGGTACTCCATTCGGTTACATTTCGCAACTTCAAATAATGTAGCCGAATACAAAGCTCTCGTCAACGGTCTCAAGATTGCCATCAAGCTTTGGATCAAGCAGCTCGAGGTCCGAGGAGATTCGCAACTCGTCGTCGACCAAGTTATGAAAGAGTCAAGCTGTCGAACGACACGTTGATCCTTTATATCGGGAGGTGTGGCAGCTCGAAGAGAAGGTCGACGGCCTCGAGCTCAAGCACATTCCGCGACGACTCAATGAAGCGGCCGACTCGCCGACCAAGGATGATGGTGGGCTGGTCGAGGCGGGCTCGAGGGCTGCCCCGAGTCCAAACCCCGACCCGGGCGAAAGCTCGGGGGCTGATCCACCATCACGGGACATGGAGATCGACGCCTCCGTGACAAACGGGGCACCGCCGGCCGATCGGAGAACCCGATGAATCGAGTACCTTCTCAACAGCAAGCTCCCTGCGGACCGGACCGAGGCAAGGCTCCCGCATAGGCGCGCCAAATCATTTGTTCCGGTTGATGGTGAGTTCTACAAGCATAGCGCCTCCTGGATCCTACAGCGCTGCATCACGATCGAGAAAGGCATCAAACTCCTTGACGACATACACGGAGGAGTCCGTGGACATCACGCAGCGCCGCGGACCCTCGTGGGTGTTGGTATTTCTTACGTCACGAATGAATCCGCAAGCGCACGGAATACCGTTGTAGCACTTCACCCGGGAGTATTCCAAGGTATCGTATTTATATCCGCAGGGAACAGAGTATTTCTGCAACAAGGTTAGTTTACCCAAGGACAACCAAGACAACGTAGCAAAATAGGGTCGAGAGGGTGACTCTTATCTATTTATCCTTTAAAGGTAGACGAACGCAAGCTAGACTTGTTTACTTCGGGCACCGTCTTAGGCTTGGTCCGCCAAGCCACTCCGGTCTACGAAAGCTCTACTATGTACCCGAACGTGGAGGGTTCCTTTGGATGACGAGGCTGTCACTTCCCGCCACCTACCTCTACAAACCGTGGGGCACACAAGCAAACAAAGGCGATCTCTAGCCTAGACACCACGTCTATGCTATTGACCACTACTCTAGCCTCGGCCTAGAACCGAGTTCGGAAAGCTAGAGTACTTCTTGCGAAGCGATGATCCCGTAAACAAGTATAACAAGAATTACGTCTAACACAAAGATATGTCACGATAGATAAGTAGATCACCACGTATAAATCACCAAAAAGAGTGTTTACACGCCAAGGTAAAAGAAAAGGAAATACTACTCCACTTTGTAAAAGGGAGGAACACTCCTTCCTCTTCCTTGCCCTCTCTCCTATTCTACTAAAATACAAGAGGCCCTTGGCCTAAGGATGAGAGTTTTGTCTTGTATCTTGATGTTGGTGGTGTGTTGAGAGAGGGGGTGTAGCCCTTTATTTATAGCCTTGGAAGGTCGGCAACTTGGAGGCGGTTCCGGACGTCGGTGGCATTAATTGCAGGTGGAACCGACCTCCGGACGTCGGTGACAAACCGCCGGAGAAAGATGGGCCGGGGGGCCCACCTGTCGGTTCGGCCGAACCCACTAGGGCGGTTCGGCCGAACCGGCCCGGACTCCCCGGGCTTGATTCTTCTCCGGTGCCTTCCCCGGTCGTGTACTTGGCCCAATCCACTTGCTTGGTTTGATGTTGAGGCTCTGTTTTGTGGTTTTGGGCTTTTGGACTATATTCTTTAGTCCGGGAAAAATCCGTCGATTGCAAAGCCCATGTTTCGTGCATGTTTTCCCTGTTTTCATATGAATTGCACCTGCATTCATAATTTCACCAAGACTAGTGGAATTTGTTAGAAATAATCCCTATGTCTATTCTTGGTGATGGTGTTTGATTCAAAAAGATGCAACATGTTGACGGTAAAATTGGACCATAAGGACCGTCAACAAGACCCCCACACTTAGCTCTTTGCTCGTCCTCGAGTAAAGGTGGGAGCGTAAGTTGAGAGATCTCTCCCCTTAGAGACCTGCACACATGTTATTACAAGCCACACCGTTTTACTTGTGAACGTGACGGTGGCTAACATGCATTCTTGGATGATTGATAAGTGGAACAGCTCATGACTCAAGTCACTATACTTTTGCTCACTAAGCACCTTGGGTTTTTTTGAAAGTTTTGAAAATAAACAACATGACTCCCGCTCCTCTTCGATTCTCTTGAATCGCTCAAAAAGTGTTTTCCTCACCAAGGCATTGTGTTGCCTCTCTTTTTCCTACTTCTTAGGCTTGTATGTGGAGCTCGGTAGGGAATGAGAGAGGCATACTTGTATCACAAATATTGCTAAGCCAAAAGAAAGGATCCATGGAGAAGCCAAGTCATGCAACCTTGATCAAGAAGTGCGTGTGTGTATGGATATGAAAAAGTGACAACTCCTATTGCAATTGACCTCTCTTTATTTTGCATTTTCGAGACATGGCTATCTTTTTATTTTCTTTCTTTTCTTTTCTTGCTCTATGCTTGAGCATCTCTTTTCTTCTCTCTTTTTCATTGCTCATCTTTGTGAGCTTTCTTTTCATTGCTCATCTCGTGTGAGCTTTTCTTTTTACATAGCCATGTCTCGTTTATGCGTGATTGAGAGAGAGAGAGAGAGGTAAAAAGAGGTGCAAACGAGGAGTGTCTTTATTTTGGTGGGGTGCTAGCTCCCGGTGTAGGAGTTTAGCCCTTTTTTTTTTTTTTTTTTTTTTTGGAGTGTACGTGATCTTGATCAAGAGAGCATGACAAGTTTCTCTCTAGGGTCACTCAATTTTGGTAAAGCTCATTGCAATCACAAGCAGCATATGTATGTAAGTTTTGCAAGGTATGATCATCATATGGCATTGGTAGGAATTTTTGTATCAAGAGAGGAGCATGAAGCCATGGTATTTTTGTTTTGTGCAATAAAATTCCCAAGGACTCGGTAAGCTAAGCATAAGATCATTTCGTCGAGCCATATCACACTTGCCAATAATCTAGAAAAACATGGGTCCTATGGATTTGATTATTTGTTCACGGGCAAGTGGTGATGAAGCGAGTAATAAAAAGTGTGCAAGATCATCATGAGAGCATTAGGGAGAGACTTGGGATTTTCAAAGGTATTCAAAAGAAATCTTCCCAAGTTTTAGTTGGTCAAGTTTTAGTAATTGTTTTTCGCGTCTCGGAATGAACTTGACAAATAAAGTAGGCGAAAAGGAAGTGTGGGAAACAAACTCAAGTGCCACGAGGAAGCAGGGCTGAGTGGGACCCACCAGGGTTCGGCCGAACCACCCTTGTGGGTTCGGCCGAACCGGCTCGGGCCCCACCGGTGCTCGTTTCGCAGTTTGTGCTTGTGTTGTTTTCCTCGTGATGTTTCTACGCGCTACGCGTGTGTTTGTCTTTGCTTTCCGCGATGTCCCCCCCACACTTGCCTTTTTGCCTCGTTTTCTTCAAAATAGACAAAGATATTTCGAAACAAAACTTGCTCTACCGGTAAGGGAAGACCGGGGAGCACTAATATGATTAAAAATTTAAAAGAGCAGGCGCATTGCAATCTTGAGGAATTGAAAAAAATGATTGAAAAAAGGAAATTAAACTAAATGCGCTCGCGGGAAATGATGAACGCGGGAAGGTTCATTTTAAACGTCGTATTCGTCCTCCTTCCCCGCGTCCTTGAAGAGACGCTTGATCTTGTGACCGTTGGAGACAAAAGATGAAAGAAAAAAGTGACCGTTTGGGCAGGGCGCACGCGGGGCGGCCGCGGTGGCGCCGGACCGGCGGTCGGTCCGCCATTGCCCACCGGCAACCGTAGCTCGAGGTGCTCTTTTGAATTTCAAATCTACAGTTTGAAACTTCGAC
This sequence comes from Chloris gayana, assembly GCA_031894775.1. Classification (NCBI taxonomy): domain Eukaryota; kingdom Viridiplantae; phylum Streptophyta; class Magnoliopsida; order Poales; family Poaceae; genus Chloris; species Chloris gayana. The sequence continues at coordinate 52,656 of JAUNZO010000136.1, read as the reverse complement.
GAAAATTCATGTTTCCGGTGCTCCAAAAATAAAACCAAAAATATGAGGAGGTTCAGGATGATGTGCTCTAATTTTCATCTTTTAGTTTGGAGTTCTAAACTTGCTTCCAAAAATTCATATAAAATTCACAAATAACAGGGTTTCAGATTTGAATTTGAATTTTTTGGGCATTCAAAACCTTGTTCAAAAATTTGGTAAAAATGTTGTAAATTCTTCTTTTTACATGAGCAATCCAGTGGTGCAAAAATCTAGGGGTAGTGTTTTTATAATTTTTGCATTTTTGTTAAGGCTAGGGTTTAGGCTTAGGTTTTCCCTTTTTCCCTTTTTTTATTTTTCTTATTTCTTTTTTTTCATGGTTGGGTGATTAGTACTTCCTTAATGCTGTGATTAGGAGGTTAATTACGTGCTAAACCCTAAACCGTGATATGGGATGTCACGGAGACCGTACGGGGAAGTGCATGCATAGGATGCGGTGACAAGGTTGGCCCTTGTGCGCCATAGCCCCGTACGTGTCGGTCAAGGACCGTTCGTTGTGACTCCGCGAGCAAGTATTAAGTTATGTACCAAATGCATACCTTCGTATGGGAGTTGGTAAACCGATGTAACTTGAGAGTCGTAGTGTTGGACGGTCACTCCACCCTTTGTGCAAGTGTTGGTCACGGTGGATGCACGGGTTTGTGAGTAGATGGAGGGTGTGTTATTACCCTTGGACCCGACGCTACCGTGGTTGTATGTGGAATGCACACTCGGAGGGCGGACCCGGCTCATAACTATGATAATCTTGTGAAAGGTGGCCATACGTGTTCTTAAATGATGCGTATGTCGTGCATTTGGGTTTCCCCAGCAGGTGTAAATCGATATATATCGTCGTCCCTCGCGGTGATGAGTACCACTTGTCTCGAGCAGATTGCATCGTAGTAACAAGAGAATATGATGATTAAGCTTGCTGTTTTTGAATATTAAATTCATGTATTGCAACCATGCTTGTTAGCCTTGCTCATTAAAATTTATGATTATGTTTCTACCCTCTTAACTTGTTTAAAATATGAGTTAGACAAAATCTATAAGTGCTGTTTTTGCAAGTTTTCGCAGGCCAGGTCAAGCCCCCTGCATCTTAGGGTCGGTTCTTAGAACCATTTTTGACGGGTAAGCCTTGTGGAGTATATTAGATACTCGGGGTTTGTGTTGAAATCATTTTCAGGATTCCCGCAGCCCGATTATTGTGATTGTTGCGGGAAGTATGTGTGTCAAGGTGAGGAACCTCGGGAGTGGGTTCCCGCTTCACCAACTCAAGAGTGAGACCACGCCGTATGGGCTGGTGTGGTCCTCCTAGCTAAGCTATATATATATGTATCGTCGAGATGTTTACGCTTCCACAAAGATGTTTATTAAGTATTGTAAAACAACATTTCAATTATGTATTGTAATCTGAAATTTGAACAATGGCTTGTAATAATTAAGAGATTAAGTATGAAAATAGCTACTCAAGCACTTCCCTATGTAATAAATGGTGAATGTATCCCTAATATATGTGCAATGTACGTTCGCTTCGTCGAATGTCTCCCGATACGATCCTGTTCGACAATCGAGGTAGGGGTGTCACAGCTGGTATCGTAGCCGTGTCGGGATATGCCGTACACTACGGATCATTCTAAAAATCACCAACACGTTTATACGGTGAGGAACGACCTAGAAAGCCCAAGTAAGGTCTACAGTAGAAATAGATGTGGCAAACTAACCTTGGGTTATGCTTGTTTAAATTTTTGCAACTACGGCCCGGCCTGGTATGTTCTTTCTATGAACCGTTACTAGAAGAAAGATGATGATATGAGGAAGTTGATGAGATTGTGGAATATTGTTTTCATAGTTTCTTTTGAATTTGATGTAATGTTTCTAAAATGGTCTCTTGCAGGTACGCTAATCACGAAATTTAGATCGTGTAGTTTTCGTGATGAGGTCGCGTGTGTGTTGCCACAAAAAACGAGTGGTCGGATATATACCGATCACACTTTTATTTTGGAAAGGACGTAGGTTGAACGGCATTCCATGTCATCATTCATGCCATGCATCATAATTGCATAAGATACTTGATCAAGAAGGCAAAAACACGGTCATGAACAACTCATAAAAATTCCGACACGAATCGTACATGATATCTCAAAATTGGGCAGGAAACCCCACCCGATCAATAACTAAACCCTAACCGATTGTGGGTTTCACGAAAACGGTCATAAGTTTTGAATCGTTCACTCAAACGAAACGATCAAATACAATCTGGAAAGCTCATAATATGTACTATCACCCTGTCAAAATGATCAAAGTGAAAATAGAGTGGAATTGTACTGAAAATAACTTATCCGAAAACCTGGCAAAAGGTTGCCAGATTTCACCGAATCGCCGGATTGGCAGATTCGGGTGCCTCGCAAAAATCGCGATAACTTTTGCATTACTTGTCCAGATAAAATTATCTACCCCATTCTGGAAAGCTCGTGATATGCCTCACATTTCCTCTAATATCAAGTTGTCCAGGAAAATTCGTCAAGCTGGTCAAATAAGCAAAAACAGAGAGCTATTTTATGCTCCCGGCAATTCCAGAAAACCCTGGCAGAAAACAGTCGAGTCAAAAATCGCCGTATCTTTTGATCCGCTTAAGATTTTTATGTGTTTTAGGATGCGTTGGAAAGTTTAGGAAATTCTCTAGCACCTAGTTATGAAATTTGGTGAATTTTACTGTACAACAGAGACGAAATTGGGTGAGAACAGAGAGGGGTTCAGAGCCGGTTACGTTGTAAAAAAATGTTAGTTCATTCTGTTTTTCAGTATATTACTTTGAGCCTTTTTATGCTTTAAATGTTGATAATAATGCTGCTTAAAATGTATTCCTAACCATGATCTATAGATGGATGCGAGGCAACTCATGACCGAACGGAACCAGCTAAGGTCCAAGGTGGAAGACCTCACCGATCGCCCGACGGACGTCACCGATGACTACTACCCAGCCAAAGAGGAGAACAAGCAGCTGACGGCCCGTATTGCTGAGCTAGAGAAAGACAATGCTGCCCCGACTGCACGTATCAAGGAAGTGCAGGATGACCTTGTTTTCAGCAATAACCTGCGTGTTGTCGCGGATAGGGCAAAAGAAAGGGCTGAGCAGGAGAAGGCAGAACATAAGCAGATGGCTACGTTCCGTGATGAGGAACGGATCGAGGCACCGAACGAGCTAAATGCCGCTAAGACAGCTATCACTCGAAGGATGAGACCATCCACTCCCAGCAGGCAACCATGCAGTTCCTGCACGGACAGCTTGAGACAGCCACAGACCAACATGAACCAGTTGTTCACGGAGATAGGGAATCTCCAGCACCAGTTGGCGGAGTTACAGCAGCACTACCAGGCGTTGCTGGCAGCTCATTGGAATCTGTTGCAGCCACCACCACCGGCGAACAACGGGAACGACGCTGCTAGTGATGCTTCCGATGTGAACAACCCGGAAGACACCGATAGTGATGCTTAGGTTGCTAGCTAGCCTTAAGAAAGAAACTTGTAAAATTAATGATAGTGTACTAAAGAACAAGAACTAGTGGCTTGTACGTACGTACGGACGTCGTGATCGCTGTGTTTTGGGTAGGTTTGACAGCGTAGGAAGTATGGATGACTAGCTAGGCCTGGATAAGTCTAAATGTGTGACCCCGCGCTAGGAAGTGTGAATATCGCGCACTTTTGTGTACAAATGGGTTGCACCTCGAAATATATGAACCACTAAGCTTATGTGAAATAAATATATGTTTCATTCCGTCAAATTCAGATCATAAGAAAATCCTCACAAATGCAAATGATCTGAAAAAATGGGAACCGAAATTTCTATCCTATGAATTTCAGATCATGGCAAATGTTCCTCCATGTTTGTGCAATCTGAAATTTCACACCGAAGCTTTTATTCCGTCATTTTCAGCTCCTGATAAAATTTTTCCCCTATGGATTGCATCCTGAAATTCATGTTCATATCATGTCCCTTAATTATTATCATTGTCTATGGCTCCGAAATGCTGAGACTAATGGTATAATTATATTGTGTGGCAGATGGTGAACACTCGTCGCACGGTGGATCCTTCCGGGGAGGGTGCTTCGTCGCAGCCACCTCCTCCACCACCGTTGACTGCTGTGGAGCAACTCGTCCGGAATCAGAACAAGATGTTTCGGCTGTTCCTGGAGAGCCGGAACAATAATGCCCGTGCAGCAGCTCCTCCACCGCAGCCCCGTCCCAGCTCTTATGGGGATTTCTGGGCGACTCAACCGCCGTCATTCTCGGAAGCAAAGGACCCCCGGAAGCAGATAATTTTCTGCGTATTGTGGAGTCCAAGTTTGCTCTTCTAAATTGCACCAAGCACCAGAAGACTCTGTTTGCAGCACAGCAGCTCCGTGGGTCGGCTAGTGCATGGTGGGCAAACTACACCGCTGCACTCCCCGCGGATCACCAAGTGCTCGGCCGGAATTCTCGGCAGCCTTCCGTGTACACCACATTCCCGACGGTGTTATGCGAAGGAAGCTTCAGGAATTTGTTGACCTGAAGCAAGGCTCCAAGCATCGTGTAAGAGTATGCTCGGAAATTCAACTACCTTGCCCAGTATGCTTCTTATCACGCCGACACCGATGCAAAGAAGCGTGAGTGCTTTCGGAAGGGTCTGAATCCGAAACTGTAAGACCGTCTCGCTCTCTTGAATGGCACATTCAACGAGCTGGTTACTGCTGCCATTGTGCAAGAGGACGCCATTCGCGTCAACCAGGACGACAAGAAGAGGAAGCGCACCGCTAGAAGTTCATCCGGTGCGCCACCTCACAAGTTTAAGCTTGCGGTGACCAGCCCCACCGGTCAGAAATTCCGTGTCCCGGTGCCTCCAATGGGCGGGCAGCGCGCTACCTTTCAGCAACCTTATCGTGCGCCCCAAAATTCTTATCAGCACCGTGGTCACCAACACTCTCCGCAGCAGCACAACCAAGGTGCCGGACCATCCCCGCAGCAGCCGTGTTTCAACTGCGGCGGCGTTGGTCACTTCATCGGAGAATGCCCACATCCTCACCGCAACAACGGCAACAATGGTGGGAATAATCAGCATCAGCACCACCGCGGAAACAATGGCAACAATAATAACCGCGGCAACAACAACAACAACCACAACAAAACCCCCACCAAGACCGGCCGTGTGAATTTTACTACGGTCGAAGATGTGCAAGCCGGAGAACCGGTCCTCTCGGGTATGTTTTCCATTTCCGAACATCCCACCTTCGTTCTTTTTGATTCCGGCGCCACACATGATTTCATTAGTCAAGCATGTGTGGATAAATTGCACCTACCGTCTACCATCTTGCAAACTCCATACACTATCACGTCTCCCGGTGGCCTCATCCACACAAACCGAGAAGCAAGAAACGTCTCTCTTGAATTGGCCGGAAAAATATATCCTTCTAGACTAATTGTTTTAAGTGGTCAAGGAATAGATGTGATATTAGGAATGAAATGGATGAAACGACATAGAGCTGTCTTACACATAGATACCCGGGAAGTACATTTAAATTCACCTCTATACGGCCCGTCTATCCTCTCCTTGCCGTGTCCAAAAATCTTGAGAACCCAAATTCAGCACCTAGAAGGAAGGGAATTAGAAGACATACCGGTAGTGTGTGAGTTTCCCGATGTGTTCCCGAATGATTTACTGTGCATGCCACCTGATCGGGAAGTGGAATTTAAAATTGAACTTCAGCCCGGTACCGCATCGATATCTAGAAGACCGTATAAAATGGCTCCAAACGAATTAGCTGAACTTAAGGAGCAACTCAACGAACTTCTAGACAAGGGGTACATACGCCCAAGTGCTTCGCCTTTGGGCTGCCCCGCCCTTTTTGTGAAAAAGAAAGATAAATCATTAAGGTTGTGCGTCGATTATCGACCCCTCAATGCGGTGATCATAAAAAATAAATACCCCTCCCACGCATTGATATGTTGTTTGATCAATTAGTCGGTGCAAAAGTATTCTCAAAAATTGATCTTCGCTCCGGCTATCACCAAATTAAAATTCGGCCGGAGGACATTCCTAAAACCGCTTTCTCTACGAGATATGGACTTTTTGAATATCTCGTAATGTCTTTTGGATCGACAAATGCACCAGCCTATTTCATGTACCTCATGAACTCGGTATTTATGCCGGAGCCGGACAAGTTCGTGGTGGTATTCATTGATGATATCCTCATTTATTCCAAGTCGGAGGAAGAACATGCTCGAACACCTCCGCATCGTGCTTCAACGACTACGAGATCATCAACTTTATGCAAAATTCAGCAAGTGTGAATTTTGGTTGGATCGAGTTCCATTCCCGGGTCATATCATTTCAGCCGAGGGAATTTCAATCGATCCAAGTAAAGTTGCTGACGTGCTGAATTGGAAGACTCCCAAGACCGTCAAGCACATCCGTAGTTTCCTCGGACTTGCGGGATATTATCGGAAATTCATTCCAAACTTTTCTATCATCTCCAAACCCATGACAAAATTTTTGGAGAAAGATTCTACCTTCAAATGGAGCCCGGAGTGTGAAAATGCTTTCCAAGCCTTGAAGAAGCATTTAACCACCGCTCCCGTTCTAGATCAACCCGACATCAGCAAGCCGTTCGACGTATATTGTGATGCGTCCGGCATAGGCTTGGGTTGTGTTTTCATGCAAGAAGGCCGAGTCATTGCCTATGCGTCCCGTCAACTCCGCAAACACGAGAAACACTATCCTACTCATGATCTTGAGTCGGCATCCGTCGTTCTTGCTCTCAAAACTTGGAGACATTACCTCCTAGGAAATCTGGTGCATCTCTATACCGATCATAAAAGCCTCAAATATATTTTCACGCAGCAAGAATTAAATATGCGGCAACGAAGGTGGCTGGAATTGATAAAAGATTATGAATTGGGAATTCATTACCACCCCGGAAAGGGTAATGTGGTTGCCGATGCACTAAGCCGCAAACACCAATGCAATCAAGTTGAAATCTGCTCTATGGAAAATTTCAGCAAATCTGAAAATGAAATTAATCCTTGCCTTCATATCATTCCTCATGGTGCATTGCACAATTTGGCTCTTGTTCCTACTCTTCGAGAAGAAATTGTTGCTGCCCGGAGAACGGATGAAGGTATGGAACACATCCGACAGAAATTGGGTACAGAAAAGGCTAAGTGTTTTCGTCAAGATGAGGATGGAGTCCTGTGGTTTAATAACCGTCTAGTGGTTCCGAAGGATATGGAACTACGAAAGAAAATTCTTGATGAAGCACATCTCTCCAAGTACTCCATACACCCCGGTAGTAACAAAATGTACCGTGGGTTGAGAGAAAAATTCTGGTGGACTCGCATGAAGCGAGAAGTGGCTCGCTATGTTGCCGAGTGCGACACTCGCCAACGGGTCAAGGCTGATCATCCGAAGAAAGCCGGACTATTGCACCCATTAAAAATTCCCGCTTGGAAATGGGAAGACATAGCGATGGATTTTGTTGTTGGATTACCCCTCATGTCCAAGAAACATGATTCCATATGGGTAATCGTCGATAGATTGACGAAATCAGCACACTTTATTCCGGTACACACCACCTACAGTGCTAAGAGGTATGCTGAATTGTATATTGTCCGTGTGCTATGTTTACATGGTGTGCCAAAGACCATCATTTCAGATCGCGGTCCGCAATTTGTTTCTCGATTTTGGGAACAATTGCATGCTAGTCTTGGTACTACCTTAATCCGGAGCTTTGCATATCATCCTCAAACCGATGGACAATCGAAAAGATTAATTCAATACCTTGAGGATATGTTGAGAGCCTGTGCCTTGACGCAAAAGGGAAATTGGGATGATCGGTTACCATTCGTTGAATTTTCCTACAACAACAGCTATCAAGAGAGCTCGGAGTCACTCCCTTTGAGGCGTTATACGGACATTCTTGCCGTAAGCCGTTAAACTGGTCCGAGTCGGGCGAAAGAATAATATTTGGTCCGAATATTGTTGAGCAGAGCCGAGGAAAAAGTGAGAGAAATACATGCTAATATGAAAGCTGCTCAATCCCGCCAAATAAGTTATGCAAATAAAAGGAGACGTCCGCTGGAATTTGAAGTAAATGATCACGTTTACCTTCGTGTCTCTCCCAATAAAGGTGTGTCACGTTTTGGGATAAAAGGAAAACTTGCTCCCCGTTACATTGGACCATTTCCAATTGTGGAGAACTTTAGCCCCGTGGCATACCGGTTGCAATTGCCGACAAACTTGGAACGTGTGCACAACGTGTTCCATGTATCTCAACTCAAGAAGTGTCTGAAACCGCCCATCGATGTGGTCATCTCCGACACCGAGCAATTGCAAGACGATCTATCTTACCCGAAACTCCCGTCCGGATTCTCGATAAAAAGGATCGTGTTACTCGCAACCGCACTACCACCTTCTATAAAGTGCAATGGAGTAATCACACCGAGGATGAAGACAATTGGGAACAGGAGGAATTCCTGGATAATCATTTCCCGAGTTCATGGCTTCACAATCGAGGTAACGACGCACCTCCCTTCAATCCTACTCATACCAATCGTAATCTCGGGACGAGATTTCTTTAAGGGGAGGGCTGTGACACCCCGTGTCACAAATTCATGTTGTTACTGTACTAAATAAAAATTTGCATGTGTAAAACAGTAATCAATTGCCAAGTTACATAGAATGATGCATTAGAGTCCTATTAGGGTTTTAATGTTCCAAAACTCTAGCTATTGAGATCTCAAACATTCTCCAAGGTGGTAACCCCAAATTTTTGCACAATCTGGTAGAGCACATCAAGACATGAATTTAGGATATTTTTTCTAAGTTTTTGGAGTAGCACAAATTCCAAGAAAAATCCAACTCTAAGCAGAAACAGCATCTGTTCATCAATTTTTATAAAATTCCACATTTCGAAACTGAACTTTTGCCTATAACAAAAGTTGTTCCTCATAATACCATTAATCTCCAGAAAATCTGGTTTGCAAAAATTCCAAAAGGATCGAATTCTATGAGCAATTTACAGAAGAGAGCATCAGTGGCAAAAGTATAATTACATGCGAATAATATTTGAACAGAGGAGGCACAGAGGCCGGGGCCACCGTCGGCGGCGCTCGCCGCCGGTGCCCATGCCGGTTAGGCGCCGCCCCGTCCTCGCGAGTGCTGTGCTCCTCCACGCGTCGCCCATCGCCCATTTGCCTTCGCCCGGAAGCGTGAGAGCTCGGTCGTCGATGGCGGGGAGAATTTTCGCCATGGCCGCCGCCCGGACCCTTTCCCCGTGCGCCGCCTCTTGCCTCGCCTCGCAGCCCGCTCATTCCTGCGCAAGCGTTTCCTAGAACCCTAGCGCAGCTCCAGCCCCATCCACAAGTCTTCCTCTCTCTCCGCGAGCTTCAATTTGCCCGAGAGCCGAGGAGCCCCCGTTCTTCTTCCACCGCGCCGGCAAGCTCGATTCTGCCCTCGCTCGGGTGAGCTCATGCTCCGCCGTGGCCTCCGGATGATGCGCGAGCACCCAACTAACCTCCCTGCTACTCCCCAGGACGAACCGAGCCGGAGCGGTGGAGTAATCGCCTTTCTTCCTCACTCGCCGGTCACCGCGCCCCGCCACCCCGTCGTCGCCGCGCTCGCTCCGGACCACCTCATCCTGCACCGACCCTGCGCCGTTCATCTCCGTGCGAAGGTGCAGCTCTACGCCTTGACCACCCCCTTCCTCATGCCCCGGCGAGCTTGTGCTCCCACGCCGGAGCCGCCGCGTCCGCCATGGCCCGACGCGGGCTAAGCTCCGTTCACTTCCTCGCCTCACCATCACCTCCAAAAGATGCGCCGTCCAAAATCATGCGCAGGCGGCCAAGCCCGGCCGCTACGGCGAGCCCTAGCGCATCGCTGGCGAACCCCACCCCCCCCCCGCGCGCCACACTTAGAGAAATTTTGAATCGCACTGGAAAAACTGTAAACATCAAGGATTTTAAAAATTCCATAACTTGAGATTTACATCACGGATTTGAACGATTCAAAGTGCATTTAAAAAGTTTATAACTTGTACTATAACATGATGTACATGAACACATATGGTTATATAGTAAAAATAAATTTTTGAGTAAGATGAAAAGGCTATCATGACCACGCTGCTTAACAAGATTGCATTTTGAAAAGGGTGTAACTTCTAGGCCCTGGACCCAAAATTCATGAACAAGGGTTCTTTGGAAAGTAGATGGATTGTACTTTAACGTAGTAACATAATACAAGTACTTTTATGTGTATGAAAATAAAGATACGAGTACTCTAATGTGCTAATCTGTTATGCTCGCATGACAACTTTGCGTTTTTGAAATTCAATAACTTTTTAAATACAGATTCAAATAAAACAACTATACGTTTGTTGTAAACCTTGAACCACGTACTTTACATGACCCAACATGGTTCACCTAAGTTCTATAGCGAAATATTGAAAATTGAACACCTTAAGACGGCTTCGCAGTCAGCCTATCAGCCCAGACTTAGCTAAACAGAACGGCTGAGAAAATTGCTAAGCTCAAGTTTACTTATTTTGCTTGCTGCTATAGTGAATTATTTTCACAATTACATGGTATATTTAAGCATGTCATAATCATGTTTATGTTTTGGGCAAGAACAGTCATCTATCATGTATAAAATTATTGTATAAATTTTGCACAAATGAACATGGGTGCTAATTAATTAAGGGGAACATTGAGAACATCACCCTAAGAAGTGGACATCAAGTTTTGGTATAATAAATTAATGAATACCAGCTTGGTAGTAGACTATACCAGGAGATGTAATGAAATAATTTACTCCAACATTGGGTCACATAATTATTGATGTAAAACCACAACACTAAACGTCATCATATGAATATGCTTAGCCATATAAACATTACATTCCACTCATTCCAATGATGAAGCCTACCCTATTTTCTTGATCTAAAAATCAGCATGTCCAACTATACTAAATGATGAAAAATTTACATAATTAGAAGGTTGTCCCCATGAAATAAACCACACGTACCAACATTGTGACCATGTCATCACGTTTCGAGAACATGTTTAATTTATGCAAACATTTCGTTACATTATATCATTGAGAAAGTTCCATGAACTATATAAATATGAATTCATCCATTGCTCATGCCCTACATGTGCATTCATATAGGAATCCCGACCGGAGCTGAAGATCAAGGAGGGCACCAACTTGAAGTGAGCGAGTTCGAGTGTGCTAACTGCGAACCGAACCAAGGCAAGCCCCGAAGCATAACCTATGTTCTAAATTTTTAATTTACTTCACATACGTCTATGAATGTATTGTGCATTTACGTTTAGGAGTTGTTCGAAAACCTAGTTGCACTAGATTCCTGTTCCCCGTGGTCTTGATTAAGTATAATCCTGATCGCTAGTTGCTATGCTCAATAATTTCATCGGTAGCAACACCGAGTGATTTGGAGATCACCCGGTCTAGGAATTGAAATTTTGGTTACTCTCACATGATTAAATGGAGACCGTACGGGGAAGTGCATGTATAGGATGCGGTGACAAGGTTGGCCCTTGTGCGCCATAGCCCCGTACGTGTCGGTCAAGGACCGTTCGTTGTGACTCCGCGAGCAAGTATTGAGTTGTGTACCAAATGCATACCTTCGTATGGGAGTTGGTAAACTGATGTAACTTGAGAGTCGTAGTGTTGGACGGTCACTCCACCCTTTGTGCAAGTGTTGGTCACGGTGGATGCACGGGTTTGTGAGTAGATGGAGGGTGTGTTATTACCCTTGGACCCGACGCTACCGTGGTTGCATGTGGAATGCACACTCGGAGGGCGGACCCGGCTCATAACTATGATAATCTTGTGAAAGGTGGCCATACATGGTCTTAAATGATGTGTATGTCGTGCATTTGGGTTTTCCCTGCAGGGTGTAAATCGATATATATCGTCGTCCCTCGCGGTGATTAGTACCACTTGTCTCGAGCAGATTGCATCGTAGTAACAAGAGAATATGATGATTAAGCTTGCTGTTTTTGAATATTAAATTCATGTATTGCATCCATGCTTGTTAGCCTTGCTCATTAAAATTTATGATTATGTTTCTACCCTCTTAACTTGGCTAAAATATGAGTTAGACAAAATCTATAAGTGCTGTTTTTGCAAGTTTCCGCAAGCCAGGACAAGCCCCCTGCATGTTATGGTCGGTTCTTAGAACCATTTTTGACGGGTAAGCCTTGCGGAGTATATTAGATACTCAGGGTTTGTGCTGAAATCATTTTCAGGATTCCCGCAGCCCGATTATTGTGATTGCTGCGGGAAGTATGTGTGTCAAGGTGAGGAACCTCGGGAGTGGACCGTGGAGTGGGTTCCCGCTTCACCAACTCAAGAGTGAGACCACGCCGTATGGACTGGTGTGGTCCTCCTAGCTAAGCTATATATATATGTATCGTCGAGATGTTTACGCTTCCGCAAAGATGTTTATTAAGTATTGTAAAACAACATTTCACTTATGTATTGTAATCTGAAATTTGAACAATGGCTTGTAATAATTAAGAGATTAAGTATGAAAATGGCTACTCAAGCACTTCCCTATGTAATAAATGGTGAATGTATCCCTAATGTATGTGCAATGTACGTTCTCTTCGTCGAATGTCTCCCGATACGATCCTCGTTCGACAATCCCTCTCGCTTCGCGAGGTAGGGGTGTCACGGTAGCTCCGATTCCGGTGATTCTTTCGCCATTCCGATCCTCTCCTCGAACCCTACCCATTAAGACACTCTTTTTTTTGTGTTATTTGGTTTATTTTGTATAGGTAGTTTCCCATACTAGTTATTTTCTGTTATAAACGTAATATAGACGACGAGGAGTCTAAGGAAGTTAACCTGAAAGACCCTTAGTACACGTGAAGTGTTCCGGAACTACTCGGAGAAGCTCTACTTTCTCTTGATCATGATTGACCAATTTATATTGCTTCACACCTATATTTAAGAGCCATTTCTGTTATTTCATGTATTATTACTTTTATTCACATTTGGTCGTATCTACGCACCCACTTATATACAGCAAGAGGACGGTGTACATTGTAGCCTTTTCTCTTAGAGTATTCTAAGGTTTATATCGAATCCACAAGGATCGGCAAGAGAACCATGTATAAGGTTTACTATTTCATCTAACAAATCAATCCTAGCATTGAGTACATATTGCACATATGAGAGCATGAAAAGAGAACGAAAATTGGGTGTTGTGCGGATCGGCACACGGATGTGTCGATCGGCATGAAGGCTTAATTGGCTTAAGATTAAGAAGGCTTTAACAAGCTACACATCGACCAAGGATGACAATCCCTTAATCGCTCTAGCATCTTAACCCTACTTGACTATCTAATGATGTTCTGCAAGCTTCAAGCTTGGGACTTTCACTACTAAACCACACTATAGCATCATCAAGTAATCATGATTCATACAAGATCCTAGTACTAGCCTAATCACCACAATTAAGATAATATCTGAATACTTAGCCTAGAATTAAACAATTCAATAAGCACATATAAGATCAATCAATCCAGATCGAACACAAATTGCAGCCAATGGTAAAATTAAGAAAGATAACATAGAGATCGATAGACTATACCAATATTCGTCACCAACGGCGTGTGGTGCTTAGAAGAGGGCACGCTGACCGGATTAATGAGAGTGTCGTCGTCCTAGGCGCTTTCAGCTATGTACAATTCGTTTGCAGTATTTTCTTGATTAAAGAAAAAGATTTATTGCATTATTAAACCATAAACAACCTTGATTAACTAGCGAAAAGGATTAATTAAGGAAAGGCTTAATTATTTATGAATATTTTTAAATTGACCATGAAATAGAGAATAATTTTCTGTATCTAACAAAATTAATTTTGTATTTTTCCGATTAAACTAGGTTTGCTAGTATTCTTCGTAGATTAAAACAATTACTAAAAATGAAAAAAACTTGGATTATTTAAACTCAACTAGTCACATTGCAGCACACATGTGGCCGGAGGGATGACCACACGGGATCCCGGCATAGCCACTCGGGATCCGGGCGGCGTGGGGCAACCGAAGATGGGCTCAAGAGGTGGCCAAACTCGGCCATGTGCGCATCGGGGGGGGGTGATCTTTGATTTTCTGATAGTGAGTACAACAAATGATCATTGATTTTATCATATAAACCACCAAATATAATTCTTATTTCATAAATCCATCAATACATTAAAATATAATGCTTGTTTCATAAATCCATCAATACTTTAGATACTGTTTTAAACAAACATCTATGACAGCGAGATCAAAAATATAAATGCTAGGCCACTTTGCTAGTACTATAAGAAGAATAAAGTATAACTGGTTTGTGAAATTAACTCCATATATAGGAAAAAATCAAGCTCTCCCATTGTAATCACGTAGCAAGGATGTGGTGGACGAGCCGGAAGAAAGCTTGGAGTCGCCGGTCATTGTTAAGGATTCACCGCTGTAGCTTTCGATGGACAAAGCTGCGTCGGCACGGCCAGTGACGGCACAAGTCCTGTACATCTGCGGCGTGAGTGCCGGAAGCCTCGTGTCCTCCGACTGAAGTGTGTGCATGGCCTCGATGATCGACGGGCGCTCGCTCTGGTCCGGGTGCGCGCACCACAGCCCGACCACAAGCACGCGCTCCATGCACTGGTCCTCCTCCTCGCCGCCCCTCAACCGCTCGTCGGCGGCCTCAAGGATGGCATCCCGGCCGTACAGACTCCAGGCCCATTTCAGAAGGATGAATGGTGGCTCCCCATTCCGCAGGATCACCGGAGCCCGGCCGGAGACGATCTCAAGGAGGACGATGCCGAAGCTGTAGACGTCAGACTGGGTGCTGGGGTGTCGCGTGTTCACGTACTCCGGGTCGATGTAGCCCGCCGTGCCGAGCACGGTCTTGGTGGTGGGCCACCTTGCGCCGTGCTCGCCGAGCCGGGCCAGGCCGAAGTCTCCTAGCTTGGTGCGGATGGACTCGTCCAACATGATGTTGCTCGGCTTGATGTCCCCGTGCACGATGCACTGCTCCCACTCATGGTGGAGGTACCGCAGCGCCGAGCCCAACCCGAGGATGATCTGGTACCTACACGCGATTTTTCAAAATTAATTCGATCGATTACACTACAGTTAGAATAACACAACACAATGAATCGGATCGAGATGCACGCGCAATGAAGTTTCTAAAAATTATTAAAACGGTTACCTTTCTGGCCATGTTAACAATCTCCTGGAGCTGTAAAGGTGCTTGTCGAGGCTGCCCTCGGCCACCAGCTCGTAGACAAGCAGGAGCCCTTTGCGACTGTCGCACCAACCCAAGAGCTGCACAAGATTGCGATGCTTCAGCCGGCTTATGATCCTGACCTCTGCCTCGAACTCTTTCCTGCCCTGTGCCGACGACTCCGACGAGAACATCTTGATCGCCACCGGGCGGTCCTCTGCACAAACGGCCAGCTTACCACGGTACACGCTTCCGAAGCCACCGCGGCCGAGCTTCGCGTCGTCAGCGAAGTTGCTCGTGGCGGCCGCAAGCTCGCGGTATGTGTATCGCCTGGGACCACTAGCAGCCACACCTCTCTCGAGCTCATCTTCTTCTTCTTCATAATCACTGTCACTTGTTGCGTTAGATATTCTCCTCTTGTGTTTCTGCTGCCATACAAGGTAGGCTCCGGCTGCACACGCCAAAAGGGAAAGCAGAGGCACCAGGACACCGATTAGTAGGATCCCTACCCTCTTGGTATTGGGACCATGTTTGGAGTTGGAGGTGGTGATGTCAGGTGTCCCAGGTGGCGGTGCCGGCGCTGTTGTTGGGATCTTGGCTTCTAGAGTGGATGTGAATGACCATGACAGTATCGAATTCCGCTGGCTGGCGTAACCAGTAGAGGCTGAGAAGCCTACGGCGACATGCTCTGGCAGCTCGTTCCTCAGTTCAACCTTCGTGTTGACATTGTACGATGTGCCGTTGATCACCAGATCTACATCAAGTAAGTTGGTGGTATTTTCGTACCTGACAGTAGCCACCATAATGTAACCAGAAGTCAGGTTTTTCGTTGCAGAAGTGGTGTCGTTGAACGCCGTTGAGTTGAGAGAGTTGATGTCGATGCCGATATGGTTGCTGCTGATATCTGCGTATTGTGGATTCCAAAAGGTGTCAAACTCGACAGCCACTATGTTGGTCATCATGCCGGTGCCGGTGGTGGAGGCTGGGAGGAGGCCCAAGCTACCCCCTGTGCTATTGGCAGGGATATCTGAAGAAACCCATCCCGTCGCCAGGAAGAATGCCATACCGTCGCCGGGAGGTGAACCCGGATCTGGAGTCATTTTGAAGGAGAATGTGGTCGTGAAGCTTGCAGTTTCGCCAGTGGCTGGATCCCATAGCGGCACTGGCTGGGTGCAAGGTAAAAAATAGCGGATAGCGGGTTCGTCGCGGATTAGTGTTTTTTAGCGGAATGCGGATAGCGGACGCTATTGCGGGCGCTAAGTTCCAATAACGGAATTCAAAAATATTGATAATTTTTACATATATCTATATATTTTTTGTATAAAAAATGATGAATAGCCGCCACGAAACATTATGGTGGTGTCTCGATCAAACTTAGGCGTCGTAGGGAGTTGTAAGGGATAACCTTAACGCGGTTAGGGGTATGCACTTTACATGTTGACCCCATAAACACATAACATATCTTCAGATAAACTGCTATTGCGGTCGCTACATCGCAATTGCGGTCCGATATTGCGGACGATACACGCAATTGCGGCCGCTAAGTTCCAAACCGCTATTTCAAGACCGCTATACCATTACGGTAGCGTCATGGGACCGCTACCGCTATAGCGCCGCTATTGCGGCCGCTACGACCGCTATTTATTTCCTTGGCTGGGTGTACTTCGCCCGGCCGGTGCTGTATGTGCTGCTTTTGTTGCGTGTCAACTCAAGTGTGTCCGTCGAGATTATCGCGTCGCCGGTGCACCTTATGAACTGAGAAGGATCTGGACTCTGGGGTTGGCGGGAGAAGCTGAGGTTGAAGGATAGCGAGTCAGCGGAGAGGACATGGTTAGACAAGATCCAAAAGCAGTAGAGGCAGGACAAGACGAGGAGGGAGGGACGAGAGCAGATGGCGGCCATTGTTTGTTCAGTTCGATGTTTGGGAGGAAGGGCGATACTGAGAACCGCCGCTAAATTTGAAGCTGTGAGTTTTCAAGAGTCACTCACCCCAAAAAAAAAAAAAGTTTTCTAAAGCATTCAAACCGCACAAGACTTTTCACAGCAACGTACTGGATGAGGAATCGTATTGTATAATCTGGGTGTATATGACCCCTGCCCTGAGTCACATATAAGGGTGTGTTTGGTACAGCTTATGCTTACACAGCTTATATTGCTTATGCTTTAATTTGTCCGCCAAAACTATTTATGTAGCTTATCCGGCTTATTGTTGCATAAGGAGTAACCGTTTTGCAAAACAGCTTATCAAAACTGCTTATGACTGTAAAATGGATGCATAAGATAGAAAAGCAATGTTTCGGTGACTTTGTCTCTCTAGTACAAAAGGAAAAGGTGAATATGGGGTGACGGGTGTTTGATAATAAGTTGCTTATGATTTTAACCTGTTCGGTACAATTTATGGCTTATGATAGCATAAATTGTCCCATAAGCTAGTCTATAAGCTATACCAAACACACTAAGAAAGCTATACCAAACACACTAAGAATGCTACCAAAGGTGCCTAGGAATCCATTCACTTGTGCGTGCATGTGTTGTTAAGTACGCTATGAAAGAAGCATCCAAACTAAACTTAGACTCTGGTGTGGGAATCTCCGGCAGAGACTTAATTATTGCTCCAAGACTCATTCACACAAACAAGACTTTGAACGATAACGCACAGGACGAGGAATCTTATTATATCCGGGTGTATATCACCGAGTCACATCAAAGGTGCGTAGGAACTCGTTCACTTGTGCATCATTTCTATATATAACCTATATTAAAATTGCTGCAAACATCGTACTGCCCTCCCTAATCACGCGTCTTCTGCCGTCCTGAGTTTCATATCCGTCTCAGCCTGGAGTTAGTCTGCCTCCCATTCCGTATTCTATTCCACTTCTTTTCGTTTCCTCGAAACAAAATCACAAAGGACAAAGCACACAGGAAAGCGCCACCGCGAAGCATCACAAAGTCATCCAGGTACCAGGTTACATCTAATGATGACTCGTCGCAGGCTGATACCAAATCATGTCAAATAGATAGCAAAGGTGCGTAGGAATCCGTTCAATAATGCTTAATGAACTACGCACCCAAGAGCAATCGCAAAAAAAAATCACTAGTGCATGAATTTGTTCTTAAATATGTTATGAAAACGCCATCCAAACTACTGATAAAGAAAGTTAGACTTCTTTCAGAATCTCCGGCAGACATATTTATGTGATTTTTTCTCCAATACGTTCACATCACACGATATTTTTCACGATAATCCAAAGCACAAGAAATCATATTATAACTAGGTGTATATCACCAAGTCACATAAAAAGGATAGCAAAGGTGCGTACGATCGAATTCATTTACTTGTGCAGGATCTCTATGTATAGTACTACCTCCCTTCCACAATATAAGCATTTGAAACATTCAAATGTTTGTCCACAATGTAAGCATTCCTAGGGATAAGACAAAATCTGATGGCTTGGTGGATAGGTGGGGAATTGATGAGATAATATAAAATGAGGGGTATATTTGACTTTTCTTACCTTGACTATTTTTATCTCGGGATTCTAGGAATTTTTACATTGTGGAACGGAGGTAATACCTATTAAAGTTGCTAAACATCGTACTCCCCTACCTAATAACGCGTGGTTGTCCATTGTTTACTTCTCACGCGTTTTTTGTCCGTCGTTAGTTTCATATATCCGTCTTGACTTACTTTAATACGCTTCCCACGAAGCATCCTATTCCACTTCAGTTCGTTTCCGGAAAAAAACTCACAGACAAAGAGCCACCAAAAAACATTAGCAAATCATCCAGATTTGACTTCCATCCGATGATGAGCCTATCTCAGACTCATAGCATTATTGGTGGGGTGGGGGCGCAAACTGCAACGATATAGGACAAGGGCGACGAGGGAGACGCAGCCTACCATGAGTGAAATAACTATGTTCAGGTCTCAAGTGCAACAAAATATCGAGATCTAGTATGGCAGTCCATGCATTCGCGTGGCTAGATTATTTTTATAAGCTTTTCATTTCATGATTTCATATAGTTCAGCAAAGGTTCTAGATCGATCAAATTAAAATGATGAACTCACTCCAACATTGTAACTACTTGGCGACAATAATGGGACCACATAATCTTGTTTATCCATTTACACTTACCTATGTCATCTTTGTTTGGTGCATGCCAATGTCTGAAATTTATGTAGGAGTCAAAAGCAACAAAAAAAACTATATGCTGATTTCTAAGAAAATGGTTGTTGAATCTAATTTACTCATGCTCTGGATCTTCTGCCCACGTGTGTGAATGTTGCATTGTGTCATAGTATCTATCCTCATCTTAATGCTTTATGGTTTTCATCTTCTTCATGATTCGATTATGCAACTTTAATTTCCTGCCTCTCATCCGAGTAAATCATAAACGGTTCAAGTTCAGTTTTTAGCTGACAATTGCTTATTTACATTATTGCGTAGAGAAATGTACAGACTAAGCATAGAGCTAATTAGTCTCCATCCAGCTCTCGCCTAACTTTGCCACTAGGAAAGTTCGACGCAAGACCTGGGAACACCTTCGATCAGCTGACCAACACATATTCATGCAAGAGCATATATTTTAAGCCAATACACTTCAAAACTTTGGCATTATTTTTCTTGGAAGCATACAACAACCACCACTAATAGTTTGTACTGATCAGACCAGGTCATGACGTAGAGATTTTACTATGTTTTATTGACCCTTTTCCTATAATACATACAGGTTGGTATAAATGCAATTATGCATTGATGCTAGATGGATTATCCATGTATCCTGGAAGTTAAGCATTTTCTACTAAAATGAAGTTGATAAGACCGTCACACCTCCGATCATTTCTCTATATGGAGCATTGGAGTATTAAAATTTTTGACTAATTTGTTTGCAGAGGCAACTGTTTGGAGCTTGGGATATTGGGTCTATTGCATGGGTGTTTGGAATAACAATGTAATATATGTCCTTCGCAAAAAAAAAAAAAAAAAAAAAAACAATGTTATACATGTTGTGAAAATGGTGAAGTGTGTCCAACAGTGAATACATGGATTAATGCTCTATACCAAAATATCAACTAGATGAAGAGATTAAGGTCCTGGTGATAGAGTTTTCCGCTTCTCTGTTTCTTCCAAGGATGTTGGTTTTTTCATCTGCAATTTGCGATCGTTAGAATGTTGCCTCTTCAAAGTTTTCTTTCATCTTTGGGGCAATGGAGCGCCAAATTCAACTTGAGAGTTTCAGCAATGGAAATCAGAAGAGAATTCTCAGTAGACTGTTGTTAATCTTCGTCATATTTCTCGTTCTTATGCTGATGTTGTTCGTTAGAGGGACGCTCCAGTAGTCCATGTTTCGCGTGCCAATGAAGTTCCTTTGGGAGGCAAGGAAAATGCCAGTTGCCACTTGGAAAGACCGATCAAAAGCAGAAACACTTGAGAAGAAGCAGATCAAGTTGTAGGTAGAAGATGCAAGATCAAGAAGAAGCAGACCAAGAAGAAATAAGGATCATAGCCAATCAATGATCCCACCTACAACTTCTGTTTATTTTGTTGAGAGTTTAAAAACCTAGTATCTAGGATGTCTAAAATTCTGTTTAAAGTTCTATGAACTCTGCTGGTTCCATCTTTTCAGTTTATGTTTATTGCTCTGGTTGCATTCTTGAATTTTCTGGATGTTTCTACTGGTCCTATTGTGACATTCCCTTCGGGATACCCAGGACTCGGTACAGGGGGACACTCGACGCAGCGAGTTACAACAGTTCATCATCTCGTACAAGCCAGAATATATATACATCATGGTATAATACAACCAGGTTTTCGAAATACAAACATTGTACAGCGGAAGCATAATACATTAATGAAGTTTAACAACCTATGAGTCTTGCAGCGGAAACTTGTACTTTACAACAAAAGACCACTAGCGTGATGTCTCGAGCCCGTCGTACACCACGATCCTCCTCGCTTAGAATGTCGGAATCTGTTCCCACTTGAGGGAACCACCCTCGGAACACGGTTCCTCTTCCGGACAGCTACGGTAACCGTCGTGGAAGAACGACTCGGTCCTGAAAAACATAACGAGCAAACCCCGAGTATTCTAATACTCAGCAAGACTGACCCGTCAACGAGCACGCTAAGGCCGACGCCTAGTATACAAAGGCTTTATGGCAGTGGAGTTGACTCACTTGCGAAGACAACTCTAATGGTGGATCCTTACTTTCAAGTTTTAGCTCAAGTTAAGTTCGATAGAGAACAAGGGTTTGCGGTCTACAACTACTGCAATCAAGTTTGCAAGAAAAGATCATTCGTGACCAACAATTCTTTCATCTCTCATCCTCATCTTTCAGTTGATTACTACGATGTGACGAGCTAAACAAGCGGTACTCATTACTGCGAGGGACAGCGATTCGAATCGATTTATACCAGCTGGCAAAACCCGACTACACGACGTATACGCATCACACCGATCGTATACGACAACCTTTCCCGCTAGCACCTGACAGCGAGACTAGCCATTTCCAACTCTCCCGGGAGTATGGCGAAGCCTCGACTTCCCTCGTGGTCGACCCATCTCCCTCCCGTGAGACTATCCTCTCACTAACAGCCGGCAAAAGAGAGCCGGCTACGCTACATCTCCGGGGTGATAGGGTACATCAGCTTGTCTGGGCCCATGATACCAGCATGTAGTACGGTACGTTCAAACTTGTTCAACTAAGCCGACAACGGTACGGTCCTTGACCGACTCGGACGGGGCTACCACCTTGCAAGACCTCAACCGTCTTGCCCTTTCTCCTACGGGGCCCGTCCGGTCTCGGGTTATTCACATCTTCACTTCCATTCTCATCTTTTCTCTTATCAAAACCTCTTAGCAACAATAAACCAGCCATTAACCTATATCTCGCGAGTAGTGTGGCCACCACTCGACTTCTACCGATTCCCTAGGACATAAGCTTAGCAGTTATCGAGCACTATTGAGCTACCCGTACCAAGTATAGCATAAACAATTGGAAACCTATCTCATGCATCTAGGGTATCAAGCAACTCCTATAACTTAATGCACAGTCATGACTCATTACTCGTGATAAAAGAAAAGACTTTAAAAGCATAGGTGGGATGCACCGGGCTTGCCCGGATTCGAGTCGGAGTCGGCTTTCTCATGTGTTGGTCGACTTCGAAGCTTCAGTCTCCTTTCTCGACCTCGGACGGAACCTCGATCACGTCGGAACCTAGGTCGACCAACAATACGTCGCGAATCACAACCATGCATGCATGAATGAAGATGATATGATCATGCAAAGGTTTTGTTAATTATGTTCGTTAACCAACAATTACTGATTCATTAAGTTCAGTAATTAACAACTAACAATTAACAATTAATCATGCTCGTTAATTAATACTTAATCGGGGTTATTAATTAATAATTAATAATTAATCTTATTCATTAATTAATAATTAACCAGGTTCATTTATTAATAAGTAATCATGCTTATTAATCAACAATTAATAACTAATCATGTTTAATAGGTAATAATTAGTGATTAATTAGGGATATGCAAAAGTACATAAAGCCATCTATTTGGGTCACATAAAATGACGGTGTTTATGTTTAATTTTGGAAAACAGTTTCCACAAACACTTTCGTCTGCAGTATCTCTAATTTTTAAAGAAATTTATTTTACAAAATCCAACAATAAATAGCATAAAATAATAGATTTTCTTAATTAAAGGAAAGGTAATTAATTAAACTATGAAATTATAATTTCTCAAAATAGGTATTTGAATACAGAACCAATTAGGAAATAATTTTATGAATCTATTGAACTTGGTTTTGCATTTTTCTGAATTTGGATGAATATTCTACGAATATTTGAAGTTTGAATAAATTTGAAAATTGAATAAATTCAAAATGAACGGATGAGCTTACTTGGGCCGAAACCGAGTTGGCCCGGTGTGGGCGGCCCATGAAGCGCGCGGCCCGGCTCGACCGAGCTCGCTCTGCCATGGCGAGTGGCGGCCGGAGGACGGCGGCGGCGTCGCCGGAGGAGTGCGGGAAGAGGGGATGCAACACGGGGAGGGGCTCGGAGGCTCGGGGCGACGTGGAGATCACCGTGGTGGGGTCGGCTGCACCGGAACCCGGCCGGAAACACGCCTACGGCGAGCGGCGGGCGGAGGAGACGTTCGGTGGGGCACCGGCGGCGTGGTAGTGGACCAAACAGAAACCGTCACCCCCGGGAGCTTCCTTAGTTGAAGGAGAACACCGGCACGGGGATGGTTGGCCTTGAAGACGGCCGGAAAGTGGACTTCACCGGCGAGGCCGAGGCGGCGGCGGATGAAGCTCCGGAAAATTCACCGATTGCCGTCGAGTCCGCGGATAGATGATCGCGCGAGTTAGCTAGATGGTAGAGTAGTGTCTTGTGCACCTTTGGGGAAAAGAATTGGAGGAAGCAGTGCACCGGAGTGAGGGAATTCCGGAGGCGCGGCCGTGAACGTCGAGGATTGCCGATTTGGTAAGAATGGCTTTGATCTCGGGCTCTAGTGCGGGAGTCTCGATTGGACGCCGGGCGAGTTTCGGGAGAGACGGGCGCACCGTTTGTGGTAGTGGCTCGCCGGGAGACAGCTGGAGACGGCCGGGCGGCCGAGGCTAGGGAGGCGGACGAGGTGGTGTCTCGAGGGAGCCCGGGAGAGAGAAAGGAAGAGATGAGCGCGAGTCGGAGTTTTTATCCGGGAGGATGGCGGTTTGAGGTGACGGTGGGGGTAGCTGCGTGGTGCGGGAGAGAACCGGACGCGCGGCCAGGAGCTGCCCGGGTGGCGCGGTGGTGAGGCGGCGCCGGAAGGCGGTTCGGGAGAGAAGAGAAAGAGAGATTGGATGGGGGCTGATTTGGCATTTTTACAAAAACGTCCTTCTGTTTTTAATTAATTAAAAAGCACACTTCCAAGGCTCGAAAAATTAAGCGAAAATTCAGGGATACATTTGAGAATATTCTGGATCTTTTTCCTTTTAGGACGAAGTTCAAAATCCAAATAAATTTTGGATTAAAAATTCAAGTTGAAATTAAAAGGAGAAATTTTCATTATTTCTTGTAGACCTTTTTACAAAATAAAACAATTTCGCCGCAATTCCATAAATCTTTTATCTTTATGTTTAATCAACAGAAAAGGTTAAACTCCAAAATTTCTTTTATTTAATTTCTTCTTTTAAGAACTTTATTTTAACTTAGGTTAACGTTATATTTTATGTGCATTTTTACACCAAATGAAATAGTTTTAAAAATGCAGCATGATGACATGATGATGAATGCCATGCAATGTACTTCAGTTGTTAGGGTTGTTACACCTATACGGTTGGTTGTTTTATGCCACTTTTCCTGTGCTCCAATATGTAAAAATACTGGTCCTATGCACTTTTGATCTGTGGTGGTTATGTTATGGCACTAGTGGTTATCAGATTCTTTGTCCTTCTCAGCTATGCTTGGAAGAAGATCTTTTTGAATTCATAAAGTTGATAAATGGATATGCAACAACAGATAAATGGTAGAGATTGGAGGGTCCTTGATTGGAATGTTAGAGGTATTAACTCCGATAAAAAGTGGAATGCAATAAAAAGTAAAATCAGGGAAACAAGATGTGATATTATATGCATCCAGGAAACTAAGAGAGAGCATTTTGATGCAAGCTATGTCAAGAATTTTTGTCCCCCAAATTTTGACTCCTTTGAATACATTCCATCAATTGGCAATTCAGGAGGTTGTATCACAATTTGACAGATTGCAAAGTTTAATGGTTCCCTTGATTATGCAAATGATTATGGTCTTTCGTCCAAACTACAATCTCTGCATATAGACATCAGCCTGGTCCTTACAAATATTTATGCAAACTGTGAGCTAGAAAATAAGCCGACTTTCTTAGAATGGTTTAAAAATGTTGAAGTGCCAGCAGATCGTAATTGGATTGTCATGGGTGATTTTAATTTGCTTAGAAAGCCCGAGGACAGGAATAAACCAAGTGGAGATGTTGATGAAATGTTGGCTTTCAATGATGCTATTAATGCGTTGGGAATAGTTGAAATTCCACTGCAAGGAAGAAAATATACTTGGAATAACATATAGGAAAGGCCCTTGCTACAAAGGTTAGACTCGTTTTTCACCTCGAGCATTGGGCTTTGGAACTACCGAGAACGAAGTATGGGCTATAGATAGAGATACCTCTAATCATGTTCCCTGTCTAGTAACCATTCACACGAAAATTCCCAAGCGAAAGATATTCAGGTTGAAAACCATTGGATGGAGCACGAGAGATTTTATGGCAATGGTGGAAGAAGGATGGAACTTATCAGTCAGGCAGATGGATATTGCAAAGAAAATCACAGCAAAATTGAAAAACATAAGGAGAGTTCTTAAGGACTGGGTTTCTAAGCTTTCTAACTTGTCCAAAGCTATTGAAAACTCAAAGGTGACTCTAAATTTTCTCGGATGCAATTTAAGAAGGAAGGGATCCGATATGGTCTAGGCCGATCTTCCGAGAGGTAGAGGGGGTAAACTCAAATTTGGAGAACTCGACGTTGACGGTCTGGAATTAAAAGAGTTCTAGAACTCGGTTCAAAAGGACTAATCGCCACGATCGAGGAGAACAAGAACAAGGGCCCTGGATCACAGTAAAATGACCTGTCGCCACGGTTACAATGATGCAATCGTTGTTTCTCTCTAGAAAACTCGAACTAAACAAAACCCAAGTCTAAACAGCGGCAGCCTACTGAGTCTTATAGCCTAGGGACGTGCTAGGGTTGAGGACGAACCAGGATGGGCTTAAGGCCCGACACGACAAAAAGCCGAGTCGACCCAAAAAGGTGACGCAACACATTGTTGGAATCACACAGAATGATCCGTGATGGTTCTAGAGCTAGGACCAGAACTAAAACGGCCGTGTAGTCGTCCTCTTTCCAACGCCTCGGAAACGCTTCATTCCGATGTCGTATGAAGGATATATCATCAAATTCGTTCAGGCAGGTTTGCTGAATCCGAATCGGATGCGCCGGCGGAGTTGGAGGTAACTTGTAACTTGGAGGAAACTGTAGCTTGATCGCTCCTAGCTTGGAGATGTCCTCATCAAGATCTTTCTATGGAAGAATGGAATTTCAGAAGCATCTTAAAGAACCATATAGAAGCGCTACTAAAACAACAGAAAATATATTGGAAGCAAAGGAGGGATATTAAATGGGTCAAATTTGAAGATGCCCCAACACAATTTTTTCATACAAGAGCCTCTATAAATCATAGAAGAAATAACATCTCTACACCGACTGATAACTCATGAAATTCTATCTCGAGAGCATAACTTCTATGGGATGCCTACAAGGAGAGATTGGGGTCAACATACTACTATGCATTTCAACACCCAAGAGTTAATGGAAGCCTCCGAAGAGCTAGACTAGTTAGAAAGTCCTTTCACCCATGAAGAAATAAACCAAGTCATCAATGACCTGCCAACAAATAAATCTCCAAGACCTGATGGTTTCAACAGTGATTTCATTAAGAAATGTTGACCAATTATTGCTGCTGATTTCTATGAGCCCAGCTCAGAATTCTATGAAGAAAATATATGTTTATAGAGTATAAATGGATCCTACATTACTTTAGTACCAAAGAATGATAATTACAGGTCCATCTCTTTACTCAATGGTACAATCAAGCTCATCACAAAATTATTGGCTAACAGACTGCAGCAGGTCATTTTGAAATTGATCCATCAAAACCAATATGGTTTCCTCAAAAATAGAAGTATCCAGGATTGTTTGGCATGGTCTTTTGAATATCTACATCTCTCCAAAAAGTAAAAAAAGGAGATTATACTCTTGAAGCTGGATTTCGAGAAGGCATTTGATAAAGTGGAACACTCGAGTGATAATGGATATATTACAAGCAAAAGGATTTGGTAGCAGATGGATTAATTGGATAAAAATGATAATGCACATAGGGACATCCTCAATTTAGTTAAATGGAGTTCCAGGAAAAGTGTTTCATTGCAAAAGAGGAGTAAGGCAAGGAGATCCCCTTTCACCTCTATTATTTGTGTTGCCAGCAGATTTGCTCCAATCAATCCTAAATAAGGCAAAAAAAAAATAGAGGCATCTTCTAGCTACCCATACGGACAACAGGAAATGATTTCCCAATAGTTCAATATGTTGA
The DNA here is from genome assembly GCA_031894775.1 of Chloris gayana. Taxonomy (NCBI): domain Eukaryota; kingdom Viridiplantae; phylum Streptophyta; class Magnoliopsida; order Poales; family Poaceae; genus Chloris; species Chloris gayana. The sequence goes on along the minus strand of JAUNZO010000136.1, from coordinate 25,197 downwards.
TGATACTCTAATAGTGATGCAAACCTGTCCTAGGCAGTTGGTGGCTCTAAAACCTGTCCTGTCCACTGCATTAAAAGTCAATTATAGCAAGTCAATGATGGTACCCATAAATGTTTCGGATGAAAAAAATGGAAATTCTAGCTCGGACTCTAAATTGTCAAATAGTTCATATGCCTTTCACATACTTGGGACTACCACTAGGAACAACAAGATCATCGGTGGTGGATTTTTTACCAATTGCATAGAGAATTGAAAGAAGGCTGGTAGGGTGTGTTCCGTTCTTAAATCTAGCAGGAAAGTTGGAAATGGTAAATTAATTTTTATCTTCCTTGCCAACCTTTTACATGTGTACCTTGCATATACCTGAGACCATCATCAATCAAGTGGACCAATACGGAAGATATGGCATCCGGAGAGGTTCCCATATAAATGCTAAGAAACCTCCACTAGCAGCACGGAAATTAGTAACTTGCCCAAAATCGGAAAGGGGGGGGGGTGTTGAGTGTAATAAAGTTGAGAACAAAATTGTAACATCCTGGCCCAGGGCTTAATAGGATTGATAGAATACTCATGTCAACAAGTTGTAACTTCTTTTCCGGAAGCTCATCTCTAAAGAACTCTAAGGTTAAGCCCGCTTGGCCTGGAGCAATTTAGGGATGGGTGACCGACCGGGAAGTGCTTTCCGGGTGTACATGAGTGAGAACAAAGTGCGTAGAAAAGACTAGTGTTGGTCCGTGGGGAAATCTTGAGGACCTATTAAGCTGCCAGGTGTAAGCGGGCCCGACCCGAAGTGGCGGGACGTTACGGATGGTATCGGAGCCGACTCTCGCGGTTTCACGGACGCATGTGTTGCACGTGTGCAGGCATGATGTGCATGGCTGGTATGGGCCCGGAGTAGTCATACAACATGGCATATACGCTGGCAGTGGACACATAGACGTGGCTAAGAGAGGAAGTTCCTGGCTTAGGGTTGACCGACGAGGACGTCGGTCTTCTAAGGGGTGAGTGTGTAACATCCTGGCCCAGGGCTTAATAGGATTGATAGAATACTCATGTCAACAAGTTGCAACTTCTTTTCCGGAAGCTCATCTCTAAAGAACGCTAAGGTTAAGCGTGTTTGGCCTGGAGCAATTTAGGGATGGGTGACCGACCAGGAAGTATTTCCGGGTGTGCATGAGTGAGGACAAAGTGCGTAGAAAAGACTAGTGTTGGTCCGTGGGCGAAATCTTGAGGACCTATTAAGCTGCCAGGTGTAAGCGGGTCCGACCCGAAGTGGCAGGACGTTACAAAAATAATGCCCTGCTGTTGAAGCAACTTAATAAGTTTATGAACAAAGAGGATTTCCCTTGGGTACAACTTATGTGGGAAAATTATTATAGCAACAATCAGATGCCAGGCACTAGAAAAAAGGATCTTTTTCGTGGAGAGATATCCTAAAATTGATATATCTATATAAAGGGATTGCTTCAGGACAAATTGGTAATGGTTCCACTATTCAGTTTTGGGAGGATTCATTTAGTGGTACATCCTATAAACTTCGGTATCCAGAACTGTTCTCTTTTGCAAAGGATGAAAAAATTTCGATCTTGAAAGTTAAAGAACAGGAATACTTTGCTGATCTCTTCAACCAGCCTTTAAACATAGAGGCATATCATAAATGGGAAGTGGTTAATGAGGCTGTTAATGCTATCCAGTTAGTCCAGCACAAGGATCTTTGGAAACACATGAATCAAGGATCAAAATATTTAGTATCCCAAGTATATAAACAGTTAATTGGACACATGCCCACTCATCCCTCTTTCAGATGGTTATGGCACTCCTCATGTCAACCCAAGCATAAGGTCTTCTTTTGGCTGCTTCTACATGATAGGCTCAACACAAGAAACATTCTAAGAAGAAGACATATGGTTTTAGATTCCTACACGTGTGACATGTGCATCTTGAAAAAAGAAGAAACTCTAAGGCACCTTTTTGTGAGGTGTAGCTTTGCTGTAAGATGTTGGAGAATCATTGGAATCACAATCCCGAGAGGATTGATAACATTGCAAGTTATCAATTGGATTTAGAGAAGATTGAGAGTGCCATTCTTTATGGAAAGCATCATTCTAATATCCTGGTGTATATGAAAAGAGAAGAACAATTGGATTTTCAATAAATAGATCCTTCGGTGGACAATTGTGGAAGGAAGTTCAAAGCTGAATTGGCCATGCTTGTGCATAGAGAAAGAGAAAAACACAAAGCAAGGTTACAAGAATGGATACATGGAATAGATTAGGACTGCCACCTTGGTGCTGGCTTTCTGTTTTTTCTTTTGTTTTTGTCTGTACAAAAACCTGTTTTTACTTAATAAATAAATTACTGTAGGGGGCTACCCCTCCAGTTTCCTTCAAAAACAAATCTATTACATCTTCTTAACACTGTTCATAAGGTAACACTACCTTTGTTCCTTGAACCATAGCGGTCATATGTTCTGGCTTGGATTGTCACTGCAACGTCCATAGAAAAAATGACACCTCGATCCTTATCTGGAATATTATTGACTTGCAACCAAGGTGACTACTTCTCAGCGTCTCGTCTGTGTAGCTAAGGCCGTGCTGCCGTGAGGCACCACATCAATTGTTTTCTAGCCTTGATGATGCGACGTGTATATCAAGATGTCGGGCACAACAATTCTGGGAGGGTCAATCAAAGTTTTGATTGGTAACTGCGATGTGCAGCTCATTGAACAAGGGTATAAATGATTAATGTATATCTGAATTATCACCTTGCAATACATACCTATTAATTCCTAGCCTTTTATGTCGATGGATTTTGTTGTTTTGAAGTGGTTGTCACGTGTTACATGCTAGTAATGCAAGATATCTGGATTATTATAATAGCAATGGTTTGTATTTTGGACTATATATTTGTTTAATGACAGTGGAGGGTAATTTTTCTAAGCTATGCAAATAAAGTTTTAGCGAAAATCATGCTGAACACCCATGTTTTTTGGCTAAATCATCTAAGCTATGCAAATAGGGTTTCAAATTCAATTTCAGAAGCTGCAGAAAAGTCAACCAAAAGTCAAAAACCAATCTCGATCCAAACATGTGCCTGCCGAACCGTGCCACCATTGCCCACCGTCCGCCACCGCGACAACGCCGCCAGCACGCATGCCCTGCCCTATGCGGTCTCCCCAACCCTAAGTCACCTCCCTAACCGTTTCTGTACCCGTCGGCCAATAGGAGCTTGCCGGACTTTACTGCGCCCCATCCACACGCTACCGCCTCGCCCGCTCGACTAGAAAATGGCAGGTCGGCTACTGCCCCATCTCTCTCTCTCTCTCTCTCGCTCCTCCAGCTTCCTCTCAACGCCCCGGACCAGCCGCCGACTTGCCACCCCCATGCCTCCTCCCTCCAAAAGAAGGAATCGGCCGCCTCCCCTGCTTCCGACCACCATGGGCACCACCGCACCAAGCTCCACTCGAGGCGAGCTCACCTCCCCTTTTCTTCGAAAATAGTGTGCAAGGCCTTTCCCAGCTGCCCCTTGATTCACTCCCTCTCTTTTGCAGTGACCTCGCTGGAATTTGAGAGGAAACGAGCACCGCCGACACCGGAATCCGCCACATATCCGACGAGCTCTACCTTCCGGCCATCCCCGTCGCCATCTTCCTCGACGCTGGTGCTCTCGGTGCCAAGGTGCAGCTCACCGACCCTCTCTCTCTCTCTCTCTCTGTGTGTGTGTGTGTGTGTGTGTACGCGCTACCCATAACCGCCAAACCACTCCCCTACCGCTGCTGCCATTGCGAGCGACCCTCCGCCATCGGTGTCGGTCGAGCAACCCACGAAGATGACTCCGTGACGCACCAGGAGCACGATGGTACCGGTCCCGTCCCTTTTTCCGCACCGCAGCGGCCAGCGGCGAGGTCTCCGGCGAAGTCCCACCCGCACGCGCCGTGCCCGAGTACAAACTATTCGATGGCAATCTCGTAAATATAGCCAAATTTTGATAAATATTCAAAAATTGATATCTTGCAAAATAAAAGTCAAATAATGGCAATCTCGTAAATATGTAGAACAAGCACAAGAGTTTTTAATGTTTTAATAACTCTGAAATTCCCTAAATTGGAACCCTTGTAAGTTTCCTAAATTAATATATATATATATATATATATATATATTAATTTAGGAAACTTACAAGGGTTCCAATTATATATATATATATATAGACCCGTATAACGACATTTGAGAGTGCTACTCTCAAGTCGGAAGCGTGGTGAGACCCGTATATGTACGAAGAAGAAGACCCGAAGTTTTCGCCGTTTAATTCGAATAAATACCGAAGCGCAGCACAAAGAGTCGCTCGCATATCCTAAGTAAGGTTGTGGCTGCATTTGCTAAGCTGCATTTGCTAAGCAAGATTATGGCCTCGAATGATCGGTGCACGATCCGGAAGACTCAAGCAAAGGAGCATATCATAAAAGACGACAAGGACGCCAGCTCTTGTCCTTTTACTCACCAGCTCATGTCCTTTGCCACGAAGTGAAGGACACCAGCTCATGTCCTTTGACACAGGGTTGAAGGACATTACGTGTGTTAAATAAACAGGATGGAAGGACGGCATGCGCGGCTATAAAAGGAGACGTCGAGGCTTCGAAAGAAATCGGAGATCGAACATCGAAACCGGGAAGCGAAGCGAAGCACCACCAGAATTCGTCGCAGCCCTTCCACCTCCTTAGTAGAAGTAGTGATCCACTTGTAAAATAGAGAGTGTAATCCATTGTAAGATACCGCCCGCAAGGTAATTTTTCCTTTGTGTGCTTAAGCGCTTGGGGGTTCCCGAAAGGGAAAGCCATATGTAAGCTATGTTTGTGAAAATGAAGTAGTGTCTGTCTTTGAAAATCCCTCGGTTTTCCGGTTCTTTCATGTGGGACGAGTTTTTATGCTAGGGACCCTATAGGAGAAATCTCTGTTTCGGCCTGCTCTTTTTAGCCCGGAGTTGTGGCGCTGTGTAGAGCCTTGGGGCCGGTGAGAAGTGTTCCCTTCGGGTGGAACCGCCTCGGGAGACGATAAGAACCTGTCACATATGCTAGCGACCGGGGAGCCTATGGGAAAGGCTTTGCTATTTCTGAAACAAACTAGCGATAAGTATGGTGAGTACCGAGTAGGATTTTTACCACCGAGTTTTTGCTCGGATAGGCGATCTGTTTGGCCTCGCCAACCGAAAGAACGGTCCTGAATAACGAATATACGTGAAGAAGGTGTCGCTTTCGTCGAATAGTAGCAAGATTAGAATAATATAATCGAAGTGTTAATCAGCGAGAGGTCGCTATCCGTGAATAGTACTGAAATCATTCCTCCCACCGAACCTGCCGGTTAGTGGGTTGGTGCTGTAGAAAACCCGAATTTGAATAGTAACCCGAATTTGAATAGTAACCCGAATTTGAATTGTAACCCGAACTTGAATAGTAACCCGAATTTGAATAGTAACCCGAACTTGAATATAAGCGTAAATCTCCCGAAGTAATTTTAAGTTATAGTTTTAATTTATTTTGTGTGTGGCATCGGAGACAGGTTATAATTGAGAAGTTAAGGTATTTAAATTCAGAAGTGAATACTGGAAAAATTATAAGCACAAAAGAAAATATCAATATAAGGTGCAGAATTAATTCCTCCGAAGAACATACTTGGCATAGCTCTCAAAGTCAATTGAATTTGCTTGTTGATCTAATACATAATTTTTATATAACTTGGGAAAAAAGGCAGGACGAATTAGACATAAAATTTGAAAGGTTATATAAAGATCATAAGCATATTGAAGAAGAAATTTCTGGTCTACAGAATAAATTAAATTTGGTATTACAAATATTAGAAGAAGGAAGGAAAGAACAGAATAAATATTGTCAAAATAGTGACTATATTAAAGAAGAGGTGTCTTTGATTTATAGGAAGTTAGAATCCAAAAGAGTTATAATAGAACAAAAAGAAATTAAGATTCAAGAAGAAGATTCTAAAGAAATTTTAAGACAAAATAACCGTATTTTTCAGCTTTTAACACAAATATTAGACAAGGTTAATATTACGAATACTGGAAAAGAAGTTGTGCCAGTCTCAAATATAGTAGGCTGCCCCACTACATCTTTAAATTCAGATAAATGGACCTATCTAAAGTTACCTGTAGAGGAGACCAATCCCTTCAAATAGTAAATAAAGATTTAAAACCCTTAACCTTAATGGATAGGCTAAGAGGTAAAAGTAAAGATATTGAGAATCTAGAAGAAATTGATTATAGTAGAAGACATAGCATCTCAGAATATATGGAAATATCTGATATAGATTTAGAAATGAGATATTATGAAGACAAATTAAAACAAATAAATGTAGAATATAGTACTTCTATGTTACATGAATGGCCAAATATTAGAGAAAAGGAAGTTTATTTTTATAGGCAATTGACAAGACTAAGAAAATTAAAGAAAGAAAAGGAAAATTCTTTAGCATACTTAGAAAATAAGAAAGAAGTTAAATTATCTATTAAAAATAAGAAAGAATATGTTTATAATAAAAAGAATTAGAAAATAAAAATAAGAATAAGTGTCAAGAAAATATCAAGTCAATAAGTGAAGAAGAACAGTGGAAAATAAATGAGAAGTCTGTTATCGGATAGTTATGAAGAAGTAGAAAAAGATTTAGTAGAAGAAGAAATTAGTAAGCAGCAAGAAAAAACTAAAGATTTAATATCTAATGAAAAGCAACCAAATAATAATAATGAAGAAAATAATAATCTTATAAATCCATTTAATAATATAAGGTTGCATACTTTAAAAAATGAAATAGACAATGAGCAAAAGGAAGAAAATAATAATTTTATAAACTCACTAGATGATATTGGGTTACAAAATTTAGACAATGCTATGGAAGCAATGGATATAAGTGGAATAGACAAAAAAAGAAAATATGGTGAAGACTTTTCAAATAGTGATAAAGAACAAGAAAGACCCACTAGAGCAGCAGGAACATGGCCACCTCCAAAAGAAGAATTTCCATATAATTACATCCCAGGACAATATGCATATATGGGTGCTAAGAAACGAAATTTTGAAAAACCAGTAAAATTTCAAGATTATAAGAGCGAAGGAGCAATATTAAATTTATCTGCATATGATCCAATAGATTGGCCAAATGTACTTAGCATATGGAAAGGATTGATAGTTCAAAAATATATACAGAATCAGCATAACATAGGAAATAGTGTAGAAGACATGATAACATATCTAGAAACATTTTTAGGAGAAGCAGTGAAAGTTTTATGGCAACAATGGATAGAAGCTTGTCCAGAAAAATATGAAGAATTAAAAAGAGCAGGAACCAATCCTTATAATTTTGCAAATATAATATCACATCTTATTATAGCTGAAGACCCGGAATTAGGGAATACTGCATTGCAAAATGAAAGGCTAAGGGAAATAGAAAAATTAACATTAACAAGTTGGAAAGGAATAAAACAATTTTCTCAACACTATTTATATAATGCTACCACTGCTAAACAAGGATTTAATCAAGGAGTAGTAGAAAGATATTTCAATAAATTACCAGATCCTTTAGGTAGTATAATTTTTGAAGAATATAAAAAAGAAACACAAGGGCAAATTATGAATATATCTCAAGCTATAACATTTGTATTTAAGCAACTAAGAAGAATATGTACCAATATACAAGCTCAAAGATCTATGAAACATTCAGATTATAATTTTTGCAATAATATAGTCCAAATACCATTAACATATGGTGAAGAAAGACATAGAAATAAGAAGTTTAAACAACCTCATAGAAGGTATAATAATCCTAGAACAAAGAAAAGGTATTTTCTAAGAAGATCTGATAATAGACCTCCATTTTTACATAAAAGAAATGTAAGACGTTATAATCCCAGAAAGAATTATGATAAGACATGTAGATGTTTTATATGCAATTCACCAGACAATCTAAGCAAAACCTGTCCTAATAAAGATCAGAAAAGATACTCTAGTAAATATGAAGAACAAGAAAAGGTTTTTATAGTTGATAGTGTAAACGAGAATATCTTAATGTGTGATGATGAAATTAAAGATGATGAATCTATATATTCCATTATAGAAACAGATGAAATAGAAAACATTGAATCAGAATATGAATCAAGTGATGATGAGCCAGATTTAATAGAAGAATTAGCAGGTCTAAAAATAGAAATGATGAATCAAGCAGAATGTGAACATGATTGGATAAGAGGAAAAGGAGATTTTAATATAAAGTGTGCATTTTGCATATATTATCCAAGTCAAGATAAAAGAGCCACCTGTACTAAATGTCTTAGACAAACATGTATTGAATGTCTAAAAATAAAGAATCAAGATTGGAGGCAAGAAATAGAAATTGAATCAGAAAATAAAATTTTATCCAAGTAGAGTCAGAATACTAGAAAATAGAATAAATAAACTAGAAGAAGAATTAGAAGGTTTGCAAATAAAACTTAGCAATAAAATAATAGAAGAAAATAAAAACATAGAAAATACTGAATATATGGAACAGATGTTACCTATAAAGGACCAAATATGGAGAAATCAATTATTCACTCTTACTAAAAATTCTTTTGCTAATTTTATTGTAGACTCTATTCAAAATACATCCACCATGTGTGAGAAGATTTCAAAAGAAGGAATATCATATCAAGAGCATATATGCATAAATTGCAAAAGAACCTTCAAGATCACCCGAGTCTCGGGAAATATCATAAAAGAATTTTATAACAATACCCCTTACGAATCACTCATTCCCAGAATAAGTTTCAAGACAGATCGGACTTTATCTTATTTCACTCAAGATATCAAGAATATTATTTGGGAAAAATACTATGAAAGACAAATGAAGACTTTCCTTGATATTCAAGAATATCTCAAGGATATTTATATGAAGAAAATAACTCATCCAGGAATAAGAGTAGAAACCTATACTTTCCCACTACTTTACCTGGATGATAAACTAATCATTCATTCTCATCACAAGTTTATAATCCTCGGAGCTAATATAGATCTTATGCAATTCCATAAAATATCCATCGATCAATCCAAAAATATCTCTTTGCAAACATTGATAGATCAAGGTCCGGTCCATTGTATCTATGGATCCTTGGAAGAAATTCTTCATTCAGACCTTGGCAAAGCTACAAAAGAAGGATGCAGAAGATTATCACATATCAAAGGAAGATATAAAATCATATTCTACTCTTCTCCACCAAAGTTCGATTCACCAATCGGACCAGCAACACATGATATCTATATTACAAAGGGACATTATACCTTCCCAAAATCTCGATCAACGAATGGCCCGAAGAATATGATGAATTATTTGCCAAAAAGACAAATCACAATAATTGGGCAATGTTCTGTGAAGCTAAAGAATTGGAAGGAGCTATTAAATTCGATCCATCATATTATATGATATTCCAGAACTGCATAACTCGAATCTTTATTTACGGATTTGGTTCAAGTTATTCACGAATAACTAAAGGAATAGGAAGATTTATAAAGCCTATTTTAGGCAAAGAAAATAATCTCGAGAAAGGAATATCGAGAATTCTTTTCATGGTACGAAGTATGGCAGCGAGATGATATTGATAATGATGAAACATTTGATGATGAATAAATAATTTAAAGAATATCACCAGCATGGAAAGAAGATATAAAGAAAGAAGTCTTGAAAGAAATGAAGAAAGCATACGAAGATAAAATTAAAGAAATAAAGAAAGAATATGATGAGAAATTTGATGAAGCAAAAAAGGTATATGATGATAAATTTGTGAATACATTTTTAGACGAAGACTTTATGGATATTGGTGGACATGGGCAACCCCAGAATCTGATCAAAATTAATCCACCAAAAATATCAAGAAAGATGTTGGAATATTATTAAAAGTAATACTCTCAAAAAGAACTAATAAAGATATTATTCAAGACTTTGCATAAGTACTCAAGAAGATTTGAATAATTTTCGGACAAATATTATTGAGAGCCATACTCTCAAGTCGGAAGCGTGGTGTGACCCGTATAACGACATTTGAGAGTGCTACTCTCAAGTCGGAAGCGTGGTGAGACCCGTATATGTACGAAGAAGAAGACCCGAAGTTTTCGCCGTTTAATTCGAATAAATACGAAGCGCAGCACAAAGAGTCGCTCGCATATCCTAAGTAAGGTTGTGGCTGCATTTGCTAAGCTGCATTTGCTAAGCAAGATTATGGCCCGAATGATCGGTGCACGATCCGGAAGACTCAAGCAAAGGAGCATATCATAAAAGACGACAAGGACGCCAGCTCTTGTCCTTTTACTCACCAGCTCATGTCCTTTGCCACGAAGTGAAGGACACCAGCTCATGTCCTTTGACACAGGGTTGAAGGACATTACGTGTGTTAAATAAATAGGATGGAAGGACGGCATGCGCGGCTATAAAAGGAGACGTCGGGCTTCGGAAGAAATCGAGAGATCGAACATCGTAACATCGAAACCGGAAGCGAGCGAAGCACCACCGGAATTCGTCGCAGCTCTTCCACCTCCTTAGTAGAAGTAGTGATCCACTTGTAAAATAGAGAGTGTAATCCATTGTAAGATACCGCCCGCAAGGTAATTTTTCCTTTATGTGCTTAAGCGCTTGGGGGTTCCCGAAAGGGAAAGCCATATGTAAGCTATGTTTGTGAAAATGAAGTAGTGCTGTCTTTGAAAATCCCTCGGTTTTCCGGTTCTTTCATGTGGGACGAGTTTTTATGCTAGGGACCCTATAGGAGAAACCTCTCGTTTCGGCCTGCTCTTTTAGCCCGGAGTTGTGGCGCTGTGTAGAGCCTTGGGGCCGGTGAGAAGTGTTCCCTTCGGGTGGAACTGCACTGGGGAGACGATAAGAACCTGTCACATATGCTAGCGACCGGGGAGCCTATGGGAAAGGCTTTGCTATTTCTGAAACAAACTAGCGATAAGTATGGTGAGTACCGAGTAGGATTTTTACCACTGAGTTTTTGCTCGGATAGGCAGATCTGTTTGGCCTCGCCGACTCGAAAGAATGGTCCTGAATAACGAATATACGTGAAGAAGGTGTCGCTTTCGTCGAATAGTAGCAAGATTAGAATAATATAATCGAAGTGTTAATCAGCGAGAGGTCGCTATCTGTGAATAGTACTGAAATCATTCCTCCCACCGAACCTACCGGTTAGTGGGTTGGTGCTGTAGAAAACCCGAATTTGAATAGTAACCCGAATTTGAATAGTAACCCGAATTTGAATAGTAACCCGAACTTGAATATAAGCATAAATCTCCCGAAGTAATTTTAAGTTATAGTTTTAATTTATTTTGTGTGTGGTATATAATGATTTGAAGATGAAACTTATTCAGCAAGTTCCTCATGGCATACATGAGGTCTTTAATCAAGCACATCTCCATTTGTTGCATATTTTTAGAGTTATGGAATAATCTCTATTTTCAATAAATGAATTTTATAATTTGCCTTTAGAAATTTCTTCATGAAACCTTGCATGACCGTTGTTTATTACTTAATACACTCCTGTAAAATCCCATGTTAAAGTTTGAGCACCATAAGTATGTTATTCATTGTCAAAATGCTTGTTTAATAAATAGACTAGGAATTTACTTGAATAATTGCTTTTGATGCATATTGTCTTTTATTTATTGCTAAATTTCTCTCTAGTACTTTTCATCCAGGATGTTTAGGTCCTTAATGTCAGTAAGTTTGATTGCTTATCATCATGTGCTCATGTTTTTGTATTTATGTACCATATGCCTCTACATACGATAATAAAGATAAACCCATTTGTGCCTTATGTCAAAAATAAACTTCCTATTGTTCTATTGAATGTATTGACTCTGCAAGTTGATTGGAATGCTACCAGGGGAAGCATATCACCTTTGCCATGTTAATCAATATTTTTTTTAAGGTTCATGCTAGCACTTAGGAAAGCCTAGGTTGATTTCCTTTCATTGAAATGCATGCTTAACTTATCACAAGCATCATGTCATCATACCATATTATCGAGAAAGTTCCATGAACTCCTTGTATTCATTTATGCTTATGCATTGCATTTCATTCCAATAGGCAACGACATTGAAGTGACTATCCAGACATGAGACCGGTGTTGATCTTAACTTCGGTGAAGATACTAACTTTAATCAGTCTCAAGCCAAGTCCCGGTGCACTCCTAGATATTTTGGAAGTCTTTTATTTTACCACAATAATAAGGATGTTGCTATGTGCATTACGTTATAGGAGATGTTTGGAAACCCACTTGCATACTCGCCATATATCCTATATAATTTATGTGAGTCAACCTACCATTAGCAATGCTATGCTTATGCTTATGAAATCAACGATAGGACTGGACACTTACTCATATTAATGGTACACTTGAAATGTGAAAATTGATAAAATTGAGAACCTATCGTTGTGACTCCGCGACCAAGTTTGAGTTAAAAAAAAGTGTATACCTTTCTTGTGGGGTTTTGGTAAACCTATGTAACTTGTGTGTCATAGAGGGGGACGGGCACCTTACCGATCTAGAAGTGATGTGCAAGATTGGTGGAGGTTGGGTTAAAGGACCGTCGGAGGGCGCATTGGTTAAGCCTTGGACATGTTGTCAAATGTGTTGCAAGGGGGCGTGCACTTGGGATTGGTTGCCCCGCACAACACTCTATGAATGAATTTGTGAACGGTGGTCATACGTGTTCTTAAATGATGCGATGTCATGTACTTGTGTTTTCTCTTGTATGATGAAAATCTATAATTATCGCTGCCCCTCGCGGTTAATGAGTACCACTTGATTCGAGCATATTACAATGTTTAGTAATTGGAGGATAATGATGTTACTTGCAGTTTTATATTGCTCACTTATTTGTATTGCAACTCTTGTATTCTTAGCTATGTTCACTACAGCTATCTTTATGCAATAACCCTATTAATGTGGCCAAGTGTAAAATTGAAACATAGATTTAATAGGTGTTGTTTTTATGCAAAGTACCAAGTGAACCTGGTCAGCCCGTGGTTACTAGGTGTCAGTCTTAGGTGGGCTTGTTGACGGGTAGATCTTGGGGAGTATATTAGAAACTCAGGCTTTGGCATTACATGTGTAATTTCAGGTTTTCCCCAAGTCGGTTATTGTGGCCATTGTAACAAGATTGTGTGGGACGGTGAGGAGCCAAGGAATGGACCATTGAATGAGTTCCTAGCTCACCGACTCATGAAGAGTGGGCCATGGCCTAGGCCGGCATGGTTTGCTTAGCTATGTATCTATCGTCGAGTTTATGTTTACGCTTCCGCACTCTATTTGAACAAAAAAACATGGTCATGTAACTTAAATTTCAGAACATATTGTATCTCTTTTATTCAAACTTAAGTTGTAATTTGGAACCTTGCAAATCATGTATGTTTATGTATCTGATGCTATGAGCGGTGCGGTTGCTTCTCCAACCCTCTCCCGAGGCAATCCATATCACACTCTCCATTCAGAACTGGGGTGTGACACTATTCATGGTGAGCACAGAGTCGTGCACAACTATACCAGAGCGTGGCTCAACATCTCTTGCAGTTATGTCATTTTGTTTCAGGTCATGCTGTGAACTGCATGAGTTTACATGTTTTATGCCTCCTCTAGCACGTACGATGTTTATCTCCGGCAAGGCACTAATCTTCTACTCCAATTACTCCTATAAAATTGTGATTTACTTTTGCTGGTCGTGTACAATCGTAACTCTAGCTGCGCCGCTAACACGCACTTTAACAATATTGCACTATAGCCACGCCTCCCAAAATTCAGTAGCCACGACAAGCAAAATAGGACCTGGTTACAGTAACGAAAGAAGCCAACTGTGGCTATAGAAGCCACTGTAGCCACGGTTGACTTTGTGAACTGTGACTATTGAGGCCTTTAACAATAGCCACATATCACTTATTCAACCGTGACTATAGTGGCCTCTATAACCACGATCGAAGAAGTGGACCGTGGCTATTGTTTTCCACAGTATAAAAAGCTGCGTTCAGACCGAACAAGAGCTCATTCGAATTGTGGCGGCTCGAAATTGAGGAAATTTATGAAAACCGACGGGGCAAGGTTTTGAGTTCATTTTTTTGCAGAATTTTGTTCTCCATGGTAAGGGAAACTCATCCCATGCATTTTTTATTCCTATAATGTTGCAATAAAGGAGAAGTTTAGGTTACCATTTATCCTAGGCTTTGATTTTGATTTGTCAAATTTATCTATTTTTGTAGGTTTGTTGTTGATTCGAGTTGTTTATAATGGGCTCATACATCATGTATATGTGTTGCATACAAAAAAAAATAATGGCTTACAAGCCTTTTTCATGTCAATCATTTTAAGATCTTCTTTATGCTCTCTTGAGAGACCTAGAGCGATTTAATTATTAAAAAATTGAGTGAATTAAAAATAATTTATATATTTTATTTTTATGTATTCTAGAACACTGTCTTATGCAATATATTAGTTCCCTTATATTTTCTTTAAATATATAATATTCATAATGTTAATCAGATTAATTAATAATTATTGTTTTGATGTAATGCTTGTTCAAATGGACAAATCATGGGTGTACGAAGAGTCCAGATTGAGTGCGCATTTCCAAGGTTAAGTCGATGTATTTCTCAAGGGAGCTACCGAGCATGCTAAGTGTCTTGGAAGACAAGAAATATATTGTCCATGCGTGGACTACAAGAATAAAAAATTATAGACAGATACAAGTGTAATCAAATCTCACTTAGCGAGGAGGGGTTTCCTAGAGAAATACATGAGGTGGACAAAGCATGGACAATACGAGTCGGTTGAAGTTGAAGAAGAACAGTTTGTCCAAGTTGACGAGTCTGCTGATTTTGATGTTGATGCCACATCCGAATAGTATACTGATTTTGATGTTAAGGAATTGCTATGTCACGTTGAACCGTAAGTTTTACTCAATGCAGGGACAACAAGATGGCTTGATAACTTTGCAACGATAGAGAAGGCATCAAAAGATTTATTGTATGAGGAGTCTAAGGGATGTTCTAAGGAGAATACTGTGTTATACGTACAGTTCTCGAGCTCAGAAAATTGAAGGCCATCCATGGGTGGTCAGATGCTAGTTTCACCGAATTGTTGGATCTCCTCTCGGATACACTGTCAAAGCAACTTGTTACAAAAAAACACATACTATGCTAAGAGACTGATATCCCGAATGTCATTGGGTGGGCAAAAAAATCTATGCATGTCTAAATCATTATATATTATACCGTGAGGGATAAGTACAAGGACAACGAAGGTGTTAGATGTCCAAGGTGGAAACGAAGTCGTTTCAAGATGAATGAGGACTATGATGTAGACACAACTAATAAGACCGAGAAGAGAAAGAAAAGTAGTATCGTCAATGGCAGCGACGATAACCTTAAGGTTCAACGTTGTTCATGTGGTACCTACCAGTGGCTATAGTAGGTTATAGTCATGGTTCACCTGTTCTCCGAGGCTACCGATAATTATCTGTAGGCTCGGAAAGATAGCCACGATTCGGGTTGATCATGATTGTAGACAGTGGCGGAGCTACAGTGTAGCTACTGGGTGCGGCCGCACCCAGCTGAAATTTTTTTACCCTTGTGAAATCAATTTTTCACCATATACTCAACTAAAAAATCCAATTTCTTCAAAGAGCTGCACCCCCAACAGTTTCCCCTAGCTCCGCCACTGGCTGTAGAGCCGCCAACCGGGGCTATAATAGGTTATTGTTATAGTGACGCAGACCCTCTCGTTGGTTATCTCTATCTTCACTGCCATCTCGCTGTAGAGCTCTAGATTCCCCAAATAGAATCTGATTGGCTACCTTGCCTTGAACTGTGTTTTGCTCCATGGTGAGCTTGGTCAGATCGATCCATGTCTCAGCGAGATGGGTAAGGTCACTGGAGAGCTCTCGTTCGCACCAAGGACACTAGCTAGAAGTGTCTTACATGTGATCTCTTAACTTAATTATGATAATTCATAAGTCACTGTCAGTTGCTGTACATATCACACTCACTACTTAGAAAACGGTACTATAGCGGCGATGTACGGATTCGTCTAGCGGCGAGAGAAGATGAGATCCGCCGCTACAGTTTTTAATGATTTTTAGCGGCGGATAACGTTGTAAAACGCCTTTACAAATCAATTTTTAATGCCGAACTATGTTACGGGCCGTCCCTACAAATTAAAGCAATTTTTAAAGGCGGTTCACAATGTGGCTCGCCGCTACTTTATTTTTAGCCCAGTCCACAATACAGGGACCATATAAAACTAACAAACCCTACCTTCTCCATCACTTCTCCTCACCCCAGCCGCCATCAATCTATCTATCTCTCTCTCTCTCTCTCATCCGGATCCATGCCTGCACTTCTCCATCACTTCTGCACAACCGACACCGCCCCTCGGCGGCCGCGTGCGGCCCTGCCCGGCAGCCGGCCCCTCGACGGCCGGCAGCCTCTACGCGGCGGTCGCGTGCGGCCCTGCCCGGCGGCCGATGCCCCGACGGCCAGCAGCCCCTCCGCGGCGGTCGCGTGCGGCCCTGCCCGTCGGCCGGCGCCCGACGGCCGGCAGCCCCTCCGCGGTGGTCGCGTGTGCGGCCCTGCCTCTCCTCCAGGCGGCCCGTGCCTCTCCTTGTCGGATCCGACGGCGTGGATCCGAGCGGCGGCAGGGGCCCTGGCCGGCAGCTGGCGCCCCGACGACCGGCAGCCCCTCTACTGCGGTCGCGTGCGGCCCTACCTCTCGTCCGGGCGGGTCGTGCCTCTCCTCGTCGGATCCGACGGCGTGGATCCGAGCGGCGGCACGGGCCCTGCCCGGCGGCCGTCGCCCCGATGGCCGGCAGCCCCCTGCAGCGGTCGCGTGCGGCCCTGCCTCTCCTCCAGGCGGCCCGCGCCTCTCCTCGTCGGATCCGACGCCGTGGATCCGAGCGGCGGCATGGGCCCTCTTCGTGGCCCGAGATGGGCTCACCGCGGCTTTTTTTTTGTTTTTTGGGTTGGTGTTAGAGGCGGGTTTGAGTTTCTAGCGGCGGTTTGATTGACTAAATGGAGATCCGCCGCAACAAATATTTATTGTTAACTACGATGTCGTTGCGGCGGGTTTGCTGGCCTGCTGCTACAGTACCACTTTCTAGTAGTGACTATACCTATACTATTACCTTACCTCTGTTTTATAAATTGGTCTAATAATTTATAACATAATTAATAACTATATTATTTTGCCTTATTAGTTTGATATAGACTAATAAGACACTTTTGAGCAATGCTACTACATCGATAAACCCGCGTGCTTGTTGAATTTACATTTAAAATTAAAAATATTATATATATATGTATTTGTCTATTATATATATATTTTTTTTTGAACAAGAAATAAAGCATAAAAATCACCACATTGATCATCTCAGCCGTGTGCTTGTTTCCTCTCAAGGCTTAGAAAATACCACATTAAACGTAGAAAAAATAAAAATAAAAAGAAATAAATCCTCTCCAAAACACCACTAGTATGGGGAGCCAAGTCCAGAACACCATTAGTAAACAGACCGTCTCCAAAATACCACCTGTTATTGAGTCCTATTCTCCAAAACACAAAATGACCTTTCCGCATAGAAAAACTAAAAAAAACTTAATATTATATTAAAAATTTGAAAATCCAAATTTTTTTGACATGGCCTCTTTGCATGTCCATAGTTTTCTGAAGCATGTATAATAGATAAAATAAATTGAGTCCACATAATTTTCACAAGCAAGGGTGGAGCGCAGGAGTAAAAACGGCCTAGAAATTACCGTTGAATGGTTAATTTGTGTTTTGGAGAGTGAGACCCAATAGCAGGTGGTATTTTAGAGATGGCCTCTTTACTAATGGCGCTCTGGAGTTGGCTCTCCTTGCCAGCGGTGTTTTGGCAATTATCCCGTCACTTGGGCTCTTGTTTGGTATGCCTTTGATGCCTACGGGCTTTATTAATTTTGATTTTGAATTCTGAACTCAACTGGGCTCAGTCGATAGGAGTGCTCCATGATAGCGATCGTCAAAGGGTATACGATCTAACCGTTCATTTCAATTAGTAATTTTCTAATTAATCTCTTTATTAGGAATAGTTAGATGAATGAAAAACCTATGGGCCTGTTGAAGAAAGATCCATTTGACCTTATCATAGGTCTTCTCGAAGTCAAATGGAGTTCAGCTTCTTAGTATGGAGTTCATGAATAGTCTCGTGGAACTACCGGTTGGGATGGTTGCACTACCGACCTAGCTACTGTGTTAATTCTATAGATGTACCTAGTAGGAACTGGAGTCATCAAAGCCAATGGCTGGTCATGCTGAAACCTGAGATTTTGTTTTTTGCAAGGGATTTGGCATGTAAGCACGGTCTATGAAGCAATGACCACAACACATTTCATCTTGTGTCCTCAACTGAAGCATGTGATGCACAACAGATTTTTTTTTTGGGAAAAATATACTATGAGCATTCATGTTTTATGTCAGCCGATTGAAAAAGAAATTGACACAACAAATCATTGGTGAGAATACAAAGTATACACTATGGGAGATCTCCCGTTTGCCGAGTGCCCACATAGCAAAGGGTAGACGACGTAGCTGGTGTCGACAAAGACATGTTTGCCGAGTGTTTTTTTACACTCAACAAAGTTTTACCGAGCGTCGAAAAAAACACTCAGTCAACAAAAACTGTTTATCGAGTGTAAATCCTCTTCAAAGATGCAAAACTAGAAAAAAAAATTAAGGGCCGGGTGTGCCATTGTGACACCCCGTGTCACAAACTCATAATCACACTGTACTAATGGAGGATTTGCATGTGCAAAAATATTAATCAATGAGCCATTTCACCTAAAATAACATATTAGGGTTTTATTATGGTTTTTATTGACCAAAACCCTAGCTATTGAAATCTCCAAAACTTTTCCATGATAGTAACCACACATTTTTACATATTTTGATAGAGCACATCAAACCAAGATTTTAGGACATTTTTCCTGAATTTTTGGAGTGGCACAAAATCCTAGAAAAATTCAAACTAGGTTTAAAACAGCACCTGTTCATGAATTTTTGTAAATTTTTACAAGCAAAATTTGAACGTTTGTCTATAACGAAAGTTACTCATCACAACTCACTGAACCCACCAAAAATTTGGTTTGAAAAACTACCAGGCAGAATAATTTTCCTGAGTCAAAACAGAATCAGGAACTCAGTGGCAGAGTTGTAAATAAGGGGAACCTCCGGACAACAGGACTCGCACAGGAGAACGGGGCCACCGCCAGCGAGCGCTCCGGCGTTCGCGCCCATCCTGGCCGGACGAGGCGCCGTCCTCCTGCACAGCGCTGCCCCACGCGTCGTCCATCGTCGTGGTCGCGTCAATTCCACGCAGGAACCCCCACCGTCCATGGCCGCCATAAGAGGAGTTCGACGCTGCCGCCACGCACGAACCCTAAACGCCGCCCCACTTGTCCAGACCAGCTCCGCCGCCGCTTAGCGTGTCAAAAGCTTCGCCCTAACCCTAGATAGCCTCCTTGGGCACGCGCCACTCCACCTCGCAGTGGTTCAGGAGAATTTCTTGTTTCCCTCGCCGGCACTTCCATCCGCCATTGTTGTCCGCATCTCCTCTCCGGTGAGCCATCCCTTGATTCATCTCACTGGTAGCTTCACATGGCACCAATCTACACCGTGTGAGCTTGGTCTTTTGTTTGGTGTCGCGGTTCGTCGGGAACGCTGTCGAGCCACGCCGCCGTCCACAACCATCCTCCACCTCCACGTGCCGCCACGGTGAGCCTCTTGAGCTTTGGGGCCACGCGGCGCATGTGCGGCACCTCACCGGTCCTCGCCAGCTCGTGCTCCCCTCTTCTCTCGCCGCCGGCAGCCGCGCCACCTCCCGCGCACGGTGCACGCCGCGCATGCCACGGCGTGCACTGCCGCGCTGCAACACTTAGGCAAAAATCGAACGCGTTGGCACAAGTGTAAAAACCGTGAACTTCAAGCATTTCAAAAATTGCACAACTTGAATTCTAGAGCTCAGATTTGAACGATTCAAGATGTTTGGAAAGTTTAAAACTTGTACTTCAACATGAATCACATGAACACATATGTTTAGATGACAAAAATGAAAGTTGGAGCAACATCAAATTGCTATCACGACCACGCAGTTTAACAGGATTGAAGTTTACAAATTTCGTAACTTTCATATCCTGGATCCAAAATACTTGACCAAGAACTTGTTGGAAAGTAGAGAATGTTTACTTTGTCATAGTAGCATAATCCAAGTACTTTCTGTGGAAAAAATAAAAGATCCAAGTACCTTAAAGTGCTAATCCGTTAAGGGTCCGTGACAACTTTGCATTTTAAAATTCAATAACTTTTGGTATATAAATCCAAATGAGGCAAATGAACATTCGTTGGAATCCTTTGAAAATGTACTATACATGACCCTGCTTGGTTCACCCAAGTTCTATAGCAAAAATGTGAATTTAAGACTCCTTAAGAAGGCCTCACGTTAAGGCTGAAACCAGACTTAGCCAAAGCAAGTTTGTGAAACCAATTAAATTCAAATTTGAACTTCTTCTTTCATCTGGCGTGATTAAGCATTATTGCACATATTGCTAGTACATTTGAACATGTCATAATAGTTTTTGTATTTTTGGGTAAATGCAGTCATATACTTTGTAAGTTTAATCATAGAAAAATTCACATAGAAAAATTCACATAAAATGTTAATTGCTTATGGTGCTCAATGTATAAAGAAATGGTAAAACTCCTCCCAAGAAAATGTTGTGTCAACATATTGTATAATAGTTAGTCGTAAAAATCATAATACTGATATAGGTTAAGATGTGCTCAAAAGTAAAATTATCCAAATCATGTCTATCAATATTTTGGTATGTGCACAAATGCTATGGTGGTGTAGTATGGCAGCCACCTAAGCACATGATTATTTCATTTTACTCATGTCAATGATCAATTCTGCCCTACCTTCTTGATCACAAATTAAAGATGTGCATTTATGCTAAGTAATGAATGTGTCTTATAATTAGAAGGTTGTCCCCATGAAATAACCCACATGTCTCATCATCATGACAAATCATCTCATCCTATGAGCATGTTACTTTATGCAAACATTTCATTGCATATTGTTATTGAGAAAGTTCCATGAACTATGTAATAATAAATTCACTCATGCTCATGCACTGCATTTGCATTCATATAGGAGCCCCGACCGGAACCGAAGATCAAGGAGGGCACCAGCTGGAAGTGAGTGAATTCGAGTGTGCTAACTGCGAACCCAATCAAGGCAAGCCCCAGAGCATAATCCTATGTTCTTAAATTTCTATTTTTATTCCACTTAAGTCTATGTTATGTATTGTGCATTTACATTCAGGAGTTGATCGGAACCTACTTGCATTAAATCCCCGTTCCCGTGGTTTTTGGATAGGTATAATCCTGATCGCTAGATGCTACGCTTAATAAATTCATCGGTAGCAACACCGAGTGATTTAGAGATCACGCGGTCTAGGGATGAAATATGGTTACTCTCACATGAATAATTGGAGACCGTACGGGGAAGTGCATGTGTAGGATGCGGTGACAAGGTTGGCCCTTGTGCGCCATAGCCCCGTACGTGTCGGTCAAGGACCGTTCGTTGTGACTCCGCGAGCAAGTATTGAGTTGTGTACCAAATGCATACCTTCGTATGGGAGTTGGTAAACTGATGTAGCTTGAAAGTCGTAGTGTTGTACGGTATCTCCACCCTTTGTGCAAAGTGTTGGTCACGGTGGATGCACGGGTTTCTAAGTAGACGGAGGGTGTGTTATTACCCTTGGACCCGACGTTACTGTGGTTGCATGTGGAATGCACACTAGGAGAGAGGACCCGGCTCATATCTATGGTGATCTTGTGAAAGGTGGCCATATGTGTTCTTAAATGATGCGTATGTCGTGCATTTGGGTTTCCCTGCAGGATGTAAATCGATATATGTTGCCGTCCCTCGCGGTGATGAGTACCATTTGTCTCGAGCAGATTCTTCGTAGTAATAAAGATAAGATGAAATAAAGCTTGTTGTTTTTATAGAAATAAATTATGTATTGCAACCATGTTTGTTAGAATTGCTCACTAAAATTACGATCATGTTTCCACCCTTTTAAATTGGCTAAAACGTGAAAGGTTTAAGCTATATGGTGTTGGTTCTTATAACCATTTTTGATGGGTAATCCTTGCGGAGTATATTAGATACTCAGGGTTTGCGTTTAAAATTCATTTCAGGAATCCCGCAGCCCGATTACTGTGATTGATGCGGGAAGTTTGTGCGTCAAGGTTAGGAACCTCGGGAATGGACTGTGGAGTGGATTCCCGCTTCACCGAATCAAGAGTGAGGCCACGCCATATGGGCTAGTGTGTTTCTCCTATCTAAGTTGTATATATGTATCGTCGAGATGTTTACGCTTCCGCACAATGTTCATTAAGTAATGCAAACTCGACATTTGCACTCTATGGTATTGTATTCGAATTTAAAGCTATGGATTGTAATAACTACTTTATCAAATGTAAAAGTTGCTACTCGCACACTTTATATAATTATGGAATTG
The DNA here is from genome assembly GCA_031894775.1 of Chloris gayana. NCBI lineage: Eukaryota > Viridiplantae > Streptophyta > Magnoliopsida > Poales > Poaceae > Chloris > Chloris gayana. The sequence goes on along the minus strand of JAUNZO010000136.1, from coordinate 2,575 downwards.
CTGAATGTATCGTTAATGTATGTGCAATGTACGTTCGCTTCATCGAATGTATCCCGATATGATACTGTTCGACAATCCCTCTTGTTTTGCAAGGTAGGGGTGTCACAGCCATGGTTGTCACCGCTACGCCAGGCTCTGTCCCTGCCACCGCCTAGGCCCTGCCACCGTCGTGCCCGCCATGGCCAAAGCCGCCGTCGCACCCGTTGTGGTTACGGTCGCTGAAGTGCCTCATGCAGGGGTCACACCCACCCAGCCACTCTCTACCCCCTGTTGCCGCCCTGGCCCTGCCTCCGTTGCACCCGCCATGGCCGGACCTTTAGTCCAGGGGCGGAGCTACCTGCATCCGTAGGGGTTGGCTGACCCCTATGATTTTCGGCAAAGTTGGTGCAAAACTTGATTTAGTGCCTTGCTAATCCTAGTTACAATAGCTTGCTGACCCCGACGAGCTCGTGCTGACCCCGGCGAGCTCATATCCTGGCTTCGCACCTGCTTTAGTCGCACCCACTTTGGCTAGGGCCACAGCCACGCCTCACGTAGGGGTCGCGCCCGCCATGCACCTAGCCACCTCCACCATTGCGCCTCACGCCGGGGCCGCCCTGCGAACAGGGTCGCGTGCACCCTTGGAGGGGCCACTATCATGCCTCCCGCTCGAGACACCCCGCGGTCGTGGTCGCCGCCGCACCTCCTGTCGGGGCCGACAGGGTCGCATGCGCCTTTGGAGGGGCCTTCGCATGCTCCACTTTTGTAATGACGCGGCATGGGGGTGGTAAAGGTGGTCGAGTGACGATGCCAAGGCTTAAATATCGTGTATTCTAGTCGACCAGGGTGTTGGGGGCATGGTGTCAATCATGGCATGTGTGCTAGGGCTGGATAGATCGGGTGATGACCGATGGTAGCGCATGAAGAACCAATGGTGGCGTTCTCTGGTCTAGCGGGTAAAAGGGCGGATTGGTTTCATGTTGACTTTTTGTACAGTCCGAAAACCGAATTTGAAACCCTATTTGCGCTGTTCAGGACTTTGTTCTCATTTTTGTGCGTATTCAGCATAATCCAAGACACAACTTTTATTTGGGTGCCAGTTAAGATTCTGCATGGAAAAATTATGAAAATTCCTAGACTAGAGGTTGTTTTCTGGCATTCCCTGAATTTTTGCGGTCTTTTTCCTTCACCAAGAATTCTGGTAAAATCCCAAAAATTATGTTTTGATGATCCAATAATTGTTGTACAAAAACATTGGTACACTTTTGTTATGATTTTTTATGTGGGTTGAAACCCTAGTTTGCTTCAATTTGAACTATTCCCTTTTTCCAATTTGATTTTAAGCACTTTAATCAAGTGCATTAATCTAATTGGTAATTAGTGCATGCCATTGGATTAATTACCCTTTTTGTGACACTGGGTGTCACAGTCGAATGCTAGTACAAAAAAATTAATGGCAACAATAATTTTGGAATGCAGGGAATAGTGGGCAGAGGCATCGCGCATCTGGGAGGTACCAGAAATGGTGGTGATCCACGCATGAACGCTCAACTCTAAGCAAGGTATTCATACTTGGATCTAGTAAGTACCTAATTTGTAGTTAGGTAAAAGAATATTTTAGCCTATAAAATGTGCTTAGGCAAACAAAGCATTGATGCAGTGGTTAGAACGTGCTCGCAAATGGATCAATCAATTGCAAGAGGCACACAAACAAGATAGAAATATATATAGATGGAATTGCAACTCACGATTTCATTCTATTATTCACCAACAGTAGTAGGTAGTTTCATGTTCAATTTTGCCTTCCACAACTCGAGAATTCTTACATATCTAGACCACAGAGGGCCAATCAGCTACCAAGTCAAGAGGCCAGATAAACCTAAACACACACTACGTAGGACTCTTAAGTTTCATATTTGACTAAATAAATAGTGACACAGTTACACTTCCATGGAATAAACCTGCACATTATAGCTCCTTCATAACGGCTGGACTAATTGGGCCTGCATCAAGCATGTTGAATCTTAGTTTTCCATCAAATAAGCCTACATAAGGATAAAAAACTGTAGAGGGTTGATTTGCTTTTACTATGCAATACTATAATACGATATAGCTAAACCGTCATAAACTTATATGTAAATTTCAAAGAATAAATTTGATGCTATATAACCATTTCCACATGAGAGCATCAAATTGAGCATAGCTTAGAACCAACTCACTTGAGTTGAAATCCCAGATTTGATACGGGTCTTGCATTTACGGCTAATTATTCTTTGGTAGCCATGTAGCTAGGACGTGTCGACGGCTGACAGATCCAGTCACGTGCACATCGAGACGGGTGGATCCAACCATTTGGCGGCTGGTGGTGGTAGTGGTGGTGTGGTCGTTGTGGTGGCTGCAGCTAGGTTCCCCCTTGGGGTGAGCTAGACCTACCCAATTGTGTTTTTTTTTGTGGTTTTATTTCTAGCAGTGGGTCATCTTATCGCCCGTCGCTAGTGTCGTTATCTAGCGGCGATGCGGTTGGCCTGCCGCTATGGAAGTGTAGATGCGGGTAGTTGTCCATGCCGCTGTTGAATGTTTTTTTTTAAAAAAACAG